>JAOTOM010004807.1:0-285000 GCA_034440615.1 Ashinkailepas kermadecensis | reverse complement strand
TTTGTTGGTGGTTTAGGAATAAAAAATTAAATAATTATGGGTTTTGGTTTAATAATTTTTTTTTAATTTTATTTTTTTTTTTTTTTTTTTTTTTTTTTTTTTTTTTTTTTTTTTATTTTTTTTTTTTTTTTATATAATTTTTTTTTTAATTTTTTTTTTTTTTTTAATTTTTAATTTTTTTTTTAATTTTATAAAATATATTTTTTTTTTTTTTTTTTTTTTTTTATTTTTTTAAAAATTTTTTTTTTTTTTTTTTATTTTTAAGGGGGGGGTTTTTTTTTTTTTTTTTTTTTTTTTTTTTTTTTTTTTTTTTTTTTTTTTTTTTTTTTTTTTTTTTTTTTTTTTTTTTTTTTTTTTTTTATTTTTTTTTTTTTTTTTTTTTTTTTTTTTTTTTTTTTTTTTTTTTTTTTTTTAAATTTTAATTTTTTTTTTTTTTTTTTTTTTTTTTTTTTTTTTTTTAAAAAAAAATTTTTTTTTTTTTTTTTTTTTTTTTTTTTTTTTTTTTTTTTTTTTTTTTTTTAAAATTTTTTTCCTTATTAATTTTGTTTTTCTAACTAAATAGCATTTGTATAGAAAATGAGTGGTCCAATCATCTGAGTCACATTCATAAGCATTGCATTGAAATGATACATTCCACGAATTCATAAAACACCTTAAAACACAAATTTACCAAAATGAGCAGTAACATCATGTTCATCACATTCCTAAACATTGCATTAAACAAAATTCAAGAAATCAGAAATTGCCTGAAGTTGTAAATTTACCAAAAGGTGTGCCAACCCCTGAACGGAAATGCAACACTAGGTGCCCCAATCCTGGGCAGAAAAAAGCACTAAGAGCCGTGGAATGAAAATATTAATAAAAGTAAACTAAAAACAGCTCTTCTTGAAGACAAACGTGGTAGTTATGTGATATTAACATGGAAACCCTGAGCACAAATCAGAAAAAGGCATGGTCTGGACTTGTTCAAGCTTACCTGCAAACTTCTTCAACTACTGTTCCTTTGGGAATTTAATATCAGCAAGCTATTTATTCACTATTTAAAATCACACCAATCTGCAGATATATCAGAATGTGCGAAGTACAAAAACGAATCAGTACGACGTCACATGAGATTGGCCCCCGGATTAAACACTGCGCGCAATTGCACCACAAATGTCTCACCTCCGTCACATTTGTCGACCGTAACCTCAAATTAAGACTTTAGGAGCTGGAATTTCTGTAACCGGATTTTTTTATTTGGATGGTACGATTTTGGATGTTCTGAGGAACGCCCATAACGATTTGTGGCATTTAATGCGCGCTAGTGTCTATCAAGTCCCTCCAGACGCATTTGGTGATGGATTTTGACCTTATATATCTTACAAGCAGGTGTTTGTCACTTCTGCAACCACCATAGGGCCATATTTCTGAGCTGTGACGTCACGGGTGTGATTGCCAGGCTGCGCCGAATTTCTCCACCGAATTTGGAATATTCCCGATTTCTGCTCGGGTGCGTCGGTAAATAAGCCTCGGTAAAGCGACGATGAACGATGTACCGCGTTGCCAAGGATTAAGGTTGCAGTTAGCGTGTTCAATATGTTTGATGGCACGCAGTAATGTTCATACTAATTTAAAAATGCAAAATAATGCGGTTGAAAAAGCAAGGTTCTTGGAGAGCTTCGAACCCGCCAACTCTGGATCTCGAGTTTGAGTTCATACCTCTGCGCCACACGGCTGGGCGTAACTGCCCCGAAGTTTGGGATGCGGGTTGGGCAGTGTGCAATAAAAAATACTTTGACGCTATATACCGCGATAGTTTCGATTGCTAGAGCAAAAGTGGTAGATAGATTGGTGAAAGAAAGCGAAGCGATCCTTTTGCGGTGCCAGAATCATGTGAAATGGCGCAATATAATCCGATATATGGTTTTTCGGAAATCGCAGCAGCTCCCTGTACAGCATAGGAATCGGGCTATATCGAACTGGTTACGTCACGATCAATCAGTCCGAAGCGTTCAAATCATCTAGTGACTGTATCTGATTAAAAAAAAAAACAATTGAATCCGAGTTCTTGTTGGGGTGGCTTTATGAACCATGGTCCTATTGCTAAGCAGAGCTTGTTGCGTGAACCCTGGCCCCACCACCCGATCCATTAATTCAAGTTCAACGGCAGAATTTTGACCGAAAGTTTAACGTGCCGTCAATGCACCGACACGGCCGCCCGGTAGCTCGTCCCCGGCCTTATCGGGCCAGCTGCTAACTGACCCTCCCAGCCGGGGGCTAAATGCGAGCGCGCGAAGCGACTCGAACCCTGCGTTGCTAGGACAGGGGAGACCAGAGCAGGCCAGCGCTCTAACCAACTGAGCTACCGGGGCGGCTAAATAGCGGAATGGCTAAATAGCGGATTAAATGGCCTTGCTTACAAGGTTCGTTTAGAAAGTCTTGTAAGCTACGGCATAGTACCTACCTATTGCTTTCTTCAAGAATGGCAATTATAATACAATGTGCATGCAGCTTCTTGCTGACTTTTTTCTTTCATGACATCATAAGCTAGCAGATATTACATGTTGATGTGGCTCTTGGTGCAGGTCGAGACTGGGATGCTGCGTGTCAATAATGAATATATGCACATTGTCATTGGGATATAGGTGGTAACTAGGTAAATATCAAGCTTATAGTACGATGGATTGACTGCTAAGACAAATATAGTTTGCATATCCACAATTTCAATGAAAACTGATTGTTGTTGACTGGACTGGATTGTGTGCAAGTTTGACGGTTACTGGAAATTGAGTGGGATGAATCAAGTTCAAGCTCCATATGCATGTGCTTCTGCCATTGGTCATGTGTGCAAGTATCATTATGACAATACAATTGTTATCTAGTGGCTTTGCAGAATTTGTCAAACAATTTGGTTTCAAATGAATCAACAGCAGCTAATCTCGACATTTTATGATGTAAGTCGTGCTTGCAAAGTGGAAGGAAATCCAACTCCTTTGGTTTTTGTCACAAAATGTTCAATTTTTCAGCAAAAGGTGGAGAGTCAATCCACTATGCAATTCAAATCTGTTTCATTTCAGTACAAAATGTTCTGGTTGGCATCAACTAAGTTCTGTAAGTAGCATGGTGTTTTTTCTTCTTCTTTTTTTCCTTTAACTTTTTTCTCAGCATAAATAGCATATGCTATTTGGGGGGGGGTATCAACATTGAGGGGGCCAAGATCAACATTGGTGGGGCCATGGACCCCCAAAAAGGATACAAATCGACGTCCCTGCTTTGAATAAAAATATTAGAAACGAAAATTAAGCAATATATATTCTGCAAATGTTCTAAATTGAACAACCGAATCCAACCTAACCGAACCTAATGTCAGCTGCTTTTGAAGGTAAATTTCCGATTTTATTTGATTTGTTGAAAATGTTTGATTTTTTTTCCAAGTTAAACAACTAAACTAGCCTAACATAGCCAAACCGGTATTATTGTGCTTTAAGGTGGTAACAAGACAAGTTTGTACACACATTTTCCTCCATATAGCAAACAAATGGGTTAGGTTTGGTTAAATTAGGTTAGTTTAGGCTTTTCAAATTGGAAAACTTCTTTTAAAAAATTCCAAAAATGTTTCCCCCACAAATTGCGAATTATTTGGTAACTTTGCAGTTTGAGGTGTTCTTTTTTTCTTTTCTGTTTTAAATTTTTCTGCAGAATATCATGTTTATGAAGGTGACTACGATGATTGCACCCACTTATTTTCTGTGCAAATGCTTATTTTTTCAGGTTGTGAGCAAAATAATGCCAAAAAGGGCTTTGAGTTCGGTAACATCATTTTTTATTCAACAGCAACTTATGATAGGTTAGGTTTCGCTGTGTTAGGTTGTTAAACTTTGAAAATTGAAAATTGTAAATGCTTTAACTGTCTCATGCGCAGTGAAATTGAAACACGCCTGATGCTACCAATTTCTTCAATGTAAAAGAAAAAAGAACTATGACGTCACGAAAGCTTGAAGGCGAACTTTGGTGTACCTACTAAGGTAATAGTGGGTGGCACATTTAATGCGGGCTGCCAGACACTGGTATTGCAAGACTCTATAGGGTTTGTTTGGGAAGTCATGTGTGGCCATAGCTTAATACCTATTGTTTTTCAGGAATATCAATTATAATGAGGTGTCTATATGGCTTCTTGCTGACTTTTCTCTCATGTTTTCATAGGCTGGCAGATTGGCTCACACTTTGATTTTGTTGGTTCAGTTTGAGATTGGGTTGCCCCATAATTGGGCATGTAGGTAGGTAGGTACCTTGGTAAATATCAACCTGATGGTGTGATGGGTAGGTTGCTAAATATAATTATAGTTTGTATATCCACAATCTCAATGATAACCATGATTTGCATGCAAGTTTGACAATGACTGGAAATTGAGAATGGAATTAATTTGGAATTAATGTGGTTTTGCCATTGGTGGTGTGTACAAACATCAGTATGACCATGTAATTGTTGTTTAGTTGCTTAGCAGATTTTCTTTCAGACAATCTGGTTTAAAATGCATCAGCATCGCTAATCTCGACATTTTATGATGTAAGCTGTACTTCCACAGTGGAGGGAATTCCAGCTATTTTGTTTGTTTTTGCACACAATTTTACATTTTTCAGCAAAAGGTGGAGGGTCAGTCCACTATGTAATCCAAATCTGTTTCTTTTCAATACAAAATGTGCTGGTTAACATCAATGTTTCTACTTAGCATGGTGTTTTTCATTTTTTTCCCCTTTAGCTTTCTTAATCAGCATAAAATAGCATAGGTTATTGGGGGGGGCCCAAATCAACATTGGGGGGCCAAGATCAACATTGGTGGGGCCATAGCCCCCACAAAAGGATACAAATCGACGCCCCTGTTGTTGTTCACTGGACAATGCAAGTTTGACAATGACTGGAAATCAGGAATAAATTAATCCTGTTCAAGCTCAATATGCATGTGGTTTTGCCATTGGTGGTGTGTACAAACATCAGTATGACAATGCAATTGTTGTTTTGTGGCTTAACCTATTTTTTTCAGACAATCTAGTTTAAAATGCATCATCACCAAATCTCAACATTTTATGCTGTAGGTTTTCCTTCCACAGTGGAGGGAAATCCAGCTATTTTGTTTTTTTGCACACAATTTTGAATTTTGTTGCAAAAGGTGGAGAGGCAGTCCACTATCTCATCAAAATCTGTTTCTTTTCAGTACAAAATGTGCTGGTTAACATCAACTGAGTTTTCTATGTACCTAACACGGTGTTTTCCTTATTTTTTTCCTTTCGCTTTTTATCAGCATAAAAATGGCATAGATTATTGGGGGGGCCCAAATCAACATTGGGGGGCCAAGATCAACATTGGTGGGGCCATGGCCCCAACAAAAGGATGCAAATCGACGCCCCTGAGCAGATCCATACTGACATGCAGAAGATCCATGCTGACACAGTAAGCCTATGCCAAAACAACCGAATGCTCGCACACACACAAAATGCCCATATCGACAGAGGAACCCCATACCGACACAGAGCGCCGATGCCGATACCTCAGCAAATCCATACTAATACCGTAGAATGGCATACCGTTCATACTAACAGGTCGATAACGACAACAGAAAGCCCATACCGTCGGCAAAGCAGCGAAGCACACACATGGCGATTGCCTAGATACTTTTATGAAACGCTATCGTACGTCGTCAGTCAGATATGACGGTGGACATGCCAGGCGCAAGGAACGGCGCGGCCCTGGGTGAGGAGGGGCAGAGGTGCACAAACCTGCCAACTCGCCTACCAGCGTAGGCGACAGATATTGGCTGAAACTGTACCGTTGTTGTGACAGATAATCATTATTCGAAGAAAGAAAAGTATTCACCACATAAAGAAGATATATTACTTCAGGAAAGACATTTTAACGAAAAAATATTTCATGTACAGTTTATTTTTGGTTATTTCACAAAATATTCGTTTATATTTCGGTAGGTTATCACTGCAATTTCGGAACAGAACATTTGGCAGCGCTGACTCTTTTGGGACAGATCCCGGTGCACAATATCGGCTGCACGCAGCCAGCCCATTAGGCTGAACCATGGCGCAGCAGGCTGTCACAGATACGCCGTGACAGTTGATAGGGTTCGATTGCGGCGACCCGTGCTATTGGAGACCTGTGCTGTACCGTTTTGAGGGGCCTGTGCTGTTGGGGTAGGTTAGGTAAAATCCTAAATAATCGCACATATTGGTTGAAAAGAGGCGGTACTGCGCAGAACATGCCCTGCGAAGCCTGGCCTGAATCGCAACAAGGTAATCAACATGAAACCAGTGTCACCCCACATATCTGTATGTATTTTGTCCAAGGTGTATTCTATATATTCCGTCAGATCATCTGTCATCACCATTCCGCCGTCGCCACCAGGGCACGCCGCAACAGCCCGCCGCGCTGAGACTCGCCGCAGCGGCGCTCACTCACTCACTGGCCCGGAACCGGCGACGGAAGGCCACCTTATTCAGGCTATAGCCGTCCTGGCGGTTCCTGCCGGTGACAGCCGCCGCCGACTCCGTGGTCAGCTTTACACTTCGCTCCGTCGCCTGCGTGTGGCAGGGAATGCCAGTTCGCAGAGGCTCGTCCAGCAGACGCGCCAGCTCATCGCCGCCAAGTGGGCAGGTCAGGGGTGGCTCGATATCTGCCTGGTGGTGCTGCAGATTCACCAACTCCATGAAGTTGCTGGCCGGGAGATTGATTTCTGGGCATTTGTAAGCCCGGACTGGCTGCCCAGGCTGCCGGCGCTGACGGGCCTCACCGATGAGCTGGATAGCTCGGGCCCGGATCTCTCGGCGTTCGTCCCCGAGCATGCCGAGGACGACGGCCTCAGGGTGCGCCATCATGGCGTTCCCGCAGAGTCTCCTCTGCACTTCGGCCAGATCATCGCCGGTCATGTGGCGGCGCTGCCGCTCGAGCTGGTCGTACAGATGGCGCGGCGCCTCCACCAGGTCCGGCCGGTGTCTGATTGCCAGCACTGTTGGGATGTAAACGCCCACAACGTACAATACAAGCGTCTGCAGCTCGGAACTGGGGCTCTGTTGGGCCATGTAGACACGCAACAGTCTGCTCTGTGCGGTGTGCCACCGCGCCATACTGAGCTGGCCGTGAACGCGCTGCGCTACTTCGTTTCCATCGCCCGAAGTCACACACTGGGCGCACTGCACCAGTAGGCGCAGATCTGAGCTCAGGTTGCGTCTGACATCATCTGACAGCGGCGGCAGCTCAGCCGTTGTCAGGGGCTGGAACTGAGCGACAGGCAGCTGGTGCACCGGGCCCAGCAGCAGCTTGCCGATGGGACCCGAGAAGCTGGAGGGACTGGTGGTCGGCCCATCGAGCCTCTTGAAGAGGACTCTGTAGGGCAGCTCGGCCTGATGGAGGAGGCAGACCGCTCGGGTCAGCGGCCGGCCTGGCAGCTTTCCGAATTGGGCCATCCAGCCGCCTTGCCAGCCCACCACCTCGTTAGTCCCATCGCCTCCCACCGCATGGATGGCAGTGGCCTGTATGCCGCGCTCAACCAGAAAGCGCAGCAGCTGTTGGGCGATAGCCGCTCCGGTGTGCCGCGCTTCGCAGTTAAAGTGCCCGACAAATACATCGCCCGGGTGGGCGTTCACGGATCTGTTGTGAACCTTTCCGTGTCGGGTCCCTGCCACCCGGACCGTGTCGGCTCTGCCATCGCAAAATATGGCCGTGCAGCCAGCGGCAGCGGCTCCTACCTCTCGAACTTTTTGCGTTCTGCTCTTTTCTAGCTCTCGTTGGATTTTTGACCGACTGATGGCTGCGCCTCCAGCAGACACTGTGTACGCATTTATGAGCTTGGATGCCTTCCGGGAACCCACATCACACGCACCAGCAGCCTCAGACAAAAGTGAGAGAGGTGGACCCTCCACGTGTCTACCTTTTGGCCTGCGCGGTGGCTGATACTCGGGAGCACTGTCACTGTCGCCAGAGGAGGAACTGCCACCGTTTGAACAGTCACGGCCTGAGACGCCGATAGCCGGCCTAGTCAGCGTTGTGCCACCGGGCGAGGATCCAGTAGCTGCCGGGGTCACGGACGGTCCGGCTGCTGCAGCAGCGGTGACCGAGGAGCCAGGGACGGCGCAAGGAGCGTCAAAGTGGACGGCGGCGTTGCTGGACCGGCCTGAGACAGAGGACAGGAAATCGTTTCATTAGGGAGGTAATTTGGATGAAACGCTGTAAGACACGCAGTAGGACACGATGATCTTTCGATGCAGTACACGGGTTGTGTCCCCGGACGGCACGGCGCCATCTCTGAGCGCCAGAGACGCCGAGCGACGGGCCGCGGATGGGCCGCTAGCAGCGGCGGCAGCAGTGCAGACGGTTTCAGGTGCCACAGCTGGGCGGGTCGCAGGGGCAGCCGTCTCGACTTGAGCGCGAGCACGGCTCGTCCTCGCCGTGGCTGCCGTGGCTGCAGCGGTAGCGGAAGCTGCCCTCGCCGCCTCCCGCACCTGACGCGCCTGCCGCTCCTCCCGCCTTTGCCTGCGCGCAGTGGTCTCGGCGTCGAGACCCCCGATGTGGAGGAGCCTGGGACCGCGCTGGTCCGCCAAGAATGCGCGGTCCTTAGGCAGCTCTGGCTGGTGGGTCCTGCTGGCGATGTCAAAAAGCTTGTCCATGTCCGAAACCACGACCTTGACGAGGCGTGCTCGTGCTGCTTGTTGGCTTTTGCCCGCATGTTTTTCTTGATGGCGTCCTTCCTGCTCCAAAGGCTTCCTGCAGCCTCTATGACGCGAGCACGATCACGAACGGGGAGGGATGCCCGCTTCCAAAGGTGTAGGATCTCTTCTACAACTGCCTCCATGCATTCCTCCATGGACACCTGACGTTCGTCGACGACCGATGCGGCTTGCATGCGCTCGATGCGGATCATTTGCAGGCGGCCAATCACATCCCCTTTTGTTGGGAGTTGGGTTCCTGGCAACCGTCGTGGCAAAATGCCGAATTGAGGATGAGGTGTCTTCATTTTCTTTCGAAATATCTGGCCTTCCATGGCTAATACCCAATGCCTGCTGGACAACACAGGACGAAGCGTTGGTTACCTATTCCTAATATCCTTGCTTTTTTGTTTTTACATTCGCATTCGTCAATAGCTATTGCGCAAAGATTGTCACAAAACAGCTGAATTTCCCGCCAAAACTTCCTCGCGTCCCTCAGTTGTGTGTACGTGGAAGGCAGCCGGGCTCGCTAGGCCTGCCATCTCTTGGCAGCTCAGGGAACCGCTCGAAACTTCCATACTTCAGAAGACGAAATCTGAGGTAATAAGACAGCTAGAATCATGACAACGGTGCCAAATGATCGAAAATGAATTGCCTCGACGATGTAATGCTCAAGCGGACTCATTTTTCCACCAGTCCGCTTATGAGATGCAAAAATGTTCAAAATTTTGTCCCAGACAAAATCTTCAAGTGGCCGGGGCCATCAAAAGATGTGATAAATTTGCATTTCTGATACTTCCATCGTGTTCAGCGACCCAAAATGCATAAAATGAGGGGGAGCTGCTATCGATTTTGGCAAAAAGTGTGCAAACCGGACCAACCTAATGCCCCAGTGCCCTCTGCATCCGTCCCTGCTGGGTGTTTGAGTTGCTTTTGGAGATGACTAAGCGCAGGAATCGCAATCGGTAGCGGCTGCGACGCGGTGGCTTATCTCTCAGACTTCGTCCGGTCGGCCGGGATTTGTACAGCTGTGTCCTGCGACCCGACATGTGATGCACGATACGCACAGACGCAACTTCACATGCCACACCCTGTAGAACTTGCATTCGTATTAATAATTGCATTATAATTTTATTGCTTTGCTTGCTTAGTATCCGATAAAGCATGGGCCATTACCAGCTCTTCGCCGTGAAGATGACATGGAATCTACCATACAACCGTCCCAGTATAACACGCGAGCCGGAGGGTCTCACATAACGAGCACCGGAGGGGGGGATTCGGCCATCCCCGTAAGATCCCGAAAACTACTGAAGCTAGCACACAATTTGGAGGGTAGATTACGGCTGTAGTGAACTCCCTTCAGTATCAATGTCATGACCTTAAACCAATGGGTTCAAGGTCAAATGACGTCGAGATCGGGCGCACACCGCACCGCCACTCCACCACATCGACGAAGCTTTTGCGGCCTTGAAGTCTCGGCGGTCGGGCGGTCGGCCGCCGCCCGATCGGTCGGTCGACTTTGCACCCTCGCAGTTCCTATATTTATGAACACATTTCAAGTTTTGTTCCATAGGGTGCGCTTATTAATTTTGAACAAAGTGACAATATTGAATTGCAACGCCTCCGCCAGCTTATGCAATATTGTCCAAAAACAGATGGGCTGGGCGGATTGCGACTTCTACCTCCAGTGCGCGTGTTCAGGACCAATACAGAACACCTGACGCGGGGAAATGGATGTTGTTGTTAAAGAAAACAACCGGTCTAACATGTGGACGGTTCCCCAGCTGCAGTCAGCTACCACACAAGTCGACGGAAAATCCTCCAAAGGACGCTTCCGCGCGAATTCGAACCGAAGACATTAGGCAATTGGGCTAAACCAAGCTTAACTGAAGTTTACATTTTTACGTGCACTACGCTGTACACTTCCACAGTTCGGACAGCGAGGGCCGTAGTTGTTTTCTTTCAATTCCTGTGCATTTTTAGATCAGAGCGTCAGTATATTGAGACGTACCAAAGGCATGTGCTGACCGTTCTCTGTCATGCTTTGCGGGCGCGGGGAAGTTCGCATGACGCGCCAAATACCCGGCAGTATACATAGATATCAATCGTAGTCGTACGAAGCATTTGCTTCAAGATCGGTCAGCGACATTTCTAAGCATCAGCCCATGTAATGCTACGGCTTGCCGTATGAGTCCGTGCGTGCTGTGCTCTCAGCCCGTTCATGTCTTGCGCTACCGTTAGTGTAGATGTGGCGGACCGCAGGGGATAGCTCTGGTGCAGGCACAAGGTGTCAGCGACCAGTGACACAGGAGCAGAATGTCAGCGCTACTATCGATGGCATTCCTGTGCGCGAAGTGCGTTTTGTTTGCTGTAAAATGTAGGGCAACAGTGAAATGTGGAAACATACACAATGGCGTTGAAAGAAATCGGTGACATGACAATCAGATTACGATGTGAAGCCTGTCAGATGGAAATTTACGGCGGCATTCTGATGGCATAACTTTCCGGGCGAAACATGGCGAAACTAGTAAATGTTGCTGTAGCTGAATATTGTGAAACATCACAAGGCCCAAAAAGTTTATACTAGAAGTCGATTCCACACACGTTCCATATTCCAAGACGATGGAACATCCGCCGAGCAGACCAGTGTACAATGTACGTGTCCAGCGTAACCGGATAACAGGTTCTGGTGTACAATGTATGTGTCCAGCGTAACCGGATAACAGGTTCTGGTGTGCAATGTACGTGTCCAGCGTAACCGGATAACAGGTTCTGGTGTGCAATGTACGTGTCCAGCGTAACCGGATAACAGGTCTGGTGTACAATGTACGTGTCCAGCGTAACCGGATAACTAACGGGTTCTGGTGTACAATGTACGTGTCCAGCGTAACCGGATAACTAACAGGTTCTGGTGTACAATGTACGTGTCCAGCGTAACCGGATAACTAACAGGTTCTGGTGTACAATGTACGTGTCCAGCGTAACCGGATAACAGGTTCTGGTGTACAATGTACGTGTCCAGCGTAACCGGATAACAGGTTCTGGTGTACAATGTACGTGTCCAGCGTAACCGGATAACAGGTTCTGGTGTACAATGTACATGTCCAGCGTAACCGGATAACAGGTTCTGGTGTACAATGTACGTGTCCAGCGTAACCGAATAACTAACAGGTTCTGGTGTACAATGCACGTGTCCAGCGTAACCGGATAACTAACAGGTTCTGGTGTACAATGTACGTGTCCAGCGTAACCGGATAACAGGTTCTGGTGTACAATGTACGTGTCCAGCGTAACCGGATAACTAACAGGTTCTGGTGTACAATGTACGTGTCCAGCGTAACCGGACAACAGGTTCTGGTGTACAATGTACGTGTCCAGCGTAACCGGATAACAGGTTCTGGTGTACAATGTACGTGTCCAGCGTAACCGGATAACAGGTTCTGGTGTACAATGTACGTGTCCAGCGTAACCGGATAACAGGTTCTGGTGTACAATGTACGTGTCCAGCGTAACCGGATAACTAACAGGTTCTGGTGTATAATGTACATGTCCAGCGTAACCGGATAACAGGTTCTGGTGTACAATGTACGTGTCCAGCGTAACCGGACAACAGGTTCTGGTGTACAATGTACGTGTCCAGCGTAACCGGATAACTAACAGGTTCTGGTGTACAATGTACGTGTCCAGCGTAACCGGATAACAGGTTCTGGTGTACAATGTACGTGTCCAGCGTAACCGGATAACTAACAGGTTCTGGTGTACAATGTACGTATCCAGCGTAACCGGGTAACAGGTTCTGGTGTACAATGTACGTGTCCAGCGTAACCGGATAACAGGTTCTGGTGTACAATGTACGTGTCCAGCGTAACCTGATAGCTAACAGGTTCTGGTGTACAATGTAAGTGTCCAGCGTACCCGGATAACAGGTTCTGGTGTACAATGTACGTGTCCAGCGTAACCGGATAACCAACAGGTTCTGGTGTACAATGTACATGTCCAGCGTAACCGGATAACAGGTTCTGGTGTACAATGTACGTGTCCAGCGTAACCGGATAACAGGTTCTGGTGTACAATGTACGTGTCCAGCGTAACCGGATAACTAACAGGTTCTGGTGTACAATGTACGTGTCCAGCGTAACCGGATAACAGGTTCTGGTGCACAATGTACGTGTCCAGCGTAACCGGATAACTAACAGGTTCTGGTGTACAATGTACGTGTCCAGCGTAACCGGATAACAGGTTATGGTGTACAATGTACGTGTCCAGCGTAACCGGATAACTAACAGGTTCTGGTGTACAATGTAAGTGTCCAGCGTAACCGGATAACAGGTTCTGGTGTACAATGTACGTGTCCAGCGTAACCTGATAACTAACAGGTTCTGGTGTACAATGTAAGTGTCCAGCGTACCCGGATAACAGGTTCTGGTGTACAATGTACGTGTCCAGCGTAACCGGATAACTAACAGGTTCTGGTGTACAATGTACATGTCCAGCGTAACCGGATAACAGGTTCTGGTGTACAATGTACGTATCCAGCGTAACCGGATAACAGGTTCTGGTGTAGAAAGTACGTGTCCAGCGTAACCGGATAACTAACAGGTTCTGGTGTACAATGTACGTGTCCAGCGTAACCGGATAACAGGTTCTGGTGCACAATGTACGCGTCCAGCGTAACCGGATAACTAACAGGTTCTGGTGTACAATGTACGTGTCCAGCGTAACCGGATAACAGGTTCTGGTGTACAATGTACGTGTCCAGCGTAACCGGATAACTAACAGGTTCTGGTGAACAATGTAAGTGTCCAGCGTAACCGGATAACAGGTTCTGGTGTACAATGTACGTGTCCAGCGTAACCGGATAACTAACAGGTTCTGGTGTACAATGTACGTGTCCAGCGTAACCGGATAACAGGTTCTGGTGTACAATGTACGTGTCCAGCGTAACCTGATAACTAACAGGTTCTGGTGTACAATGTAAGTGTCCAGCGTACCCGGATAACAGGTTCTGGTGAACAATGTACGTGTCCAGCGTAACCGGATAACAGGTTCTGGTGTGCAAAGTACGTGTCCAGCGTAACCGGATAACAGGTTCTGGTATACAATGTACGTGTCCAGCGTAACCGGATAACTAACAGGTTCTGGTGTACAATGTACCTGTCCAGCGTAACCGGATAACAGGTTCTGGTGTACAATGTACGTGTCCAGGGTAACCGGATAACTAACAGGTTCTGGTGTACAATGTACGTGTCCAGCGTAACCGGATAACAGGTTCTGGTGTACAATGTACATGTCCAGCGTAACCGGATAACAGGTTCTGGTGTACAATGTACGTGTCCAGCGTAACCGGATAACTAACAGGTTCTGGTGTACAATGTACGTGTCCAGCGTAACCGGATAACTAACAGGTTCTGGTGTACAATGTACGTGTCCAGCGTAACCGGATAACAGGTTCTGGTGTACAATGTACGTGTCCAGCGTAACCGGATAACTAACAGGTTCTGGTGTACAATGTACGTGTCCAGCGTAACCGGACAACAGGTTCTGGTGTACAATGTACGTGTCCAGCGTAACCGGATAACAGGTTCTGGTGTACAATGTACGTGTCCAGCGTAACCGGATAACAGGTTCTGGTGTACAATGTACGTGTCCAGCGTAACCGGATAACAGGTTCTGGTGTACAATGTACGTGTCCAGCGTAACCGGATAACTAACAGGTTCTGGTGTATAATGTACATGTCCAGCGTGACCGGATAACAGGTTCTGGTGTACAATGTACGTGTCCAGCGTAACCGGACAACAGGTTCTGGTGTACAATGTACGTGTCCAGCGTAACCGGATAACTAACAGGTTCTGGTGTACAATGTACGTGTCCAGCGTAACCGGATAACAGGTTCTGGTGTACAATGTACGTGTCCAGCGTAACCGGATAACTAACAGGTTCTGGTGTACAATGTACGTGTCCAGCGTAACCGGGTAACAGGTTCTGGTGTACAATGTACGTGTCCAGCGTAACCGGATAACAGGTTCTGGTGTACAATGTACGTGTCCAGCGTAACCTGATAACTAACAGGTTCTGGTGTACAATGTAAGTGTCCAGCGCACCCGGATAACAGGTTCTGGTGTACAATGTACGTGTCCAGCGTAACCGGATAACTAACAGGTTCTGGTGTACAATGTACATGTCCAGCGTAACCGGATAACAGGTTCTGGTGTACAATGTACGTGTCCAGCGTAACCGGATAACAGGTTCTGGTGTACAATGTACGTGTCCAGCGTAACCGGATAACTAACAGGTTCTGGTGTACAATGTACGTGTCCAGCGTAACCGGATAACAGGTTCTGGTGCACAATGTACGTGTCCAGCGTAACCGGATAACTGACAGGTTCTGGTGTACAATGTACGTGTCCAGCGTAACCGGATAACAGGTTATGGTGTACAATGTACGTGTCCAGCGTAACCGGATAACTAACAGGTTCTGGTGTACAATGTAAGTGTCCAGCGTAACCGGATAACAGGTTCTGGTGTACAATGTACGTGTCCAGCGTAACCGGATAACTAACAGGTTCTGGTGTACAATGTACGTGTCCAGCGTAACCGGATAACAGGTTCTGGTGTACAATGTACGTGTCCAGCGTAACCGGATAACTAACAGGTTCTGGTGTACAATGTACGTGTCCAGCGTAACCGGATAACTAACAGGTTCTGGTGTACAATGTACGTGTCCAGCGTAACCGGATAACTAACTGGTTCTGGTGTACAATGTACGTGTCCAGCGTAACCGGATAACTAACAGGTTCTGGTGTACAATGTACGTGTCCAGCGTAACCGGATAACTAGCAGGTTCTGGTGTACAATGTACGTGGCCAGCGTAACTGGATAACAGGTTCTGGTGTACAATGTACGTGTCCAGCGTAACCGGATAACTAACAGGTTCTGGTGTACAATGTACGTGTCCAGCGTAACCGGATAACAGGTTCTGGTGCACAATGTACGTGTCCAGCGTAACCGGATAACTGACAGGTTCTGGTGTACAATGTACGTGTCCAGCGTAACCGGATAACAGGTTATGGTGTACAATGTACGTGTCCAGCGTAACCGGATAACTAACAGGTTCTGGTGTACAATGTAAGTGTCCAGCGTAACCGGATAACAGGTTCTGGTGTACAATGTACGTGTCCAGCGTAACCGGATAACTAACAGGTTCTGGTGTACAATGTACGTGTCCAGCGTAACCGGATAACAGGTTCTGGTGTACAATGTACGTGTCCAGCGTAACCGGATAACTAACAGGTTCTGGTGTACAATGTACGTGTCCAGCGTAACCGGATAACTAACAGGTTCTGGTGTACAATGTACGTGTCCAGCGTAACCGGATAACTAACTGGTTCTGGTGTACAATGTACGTGTCCAGCGTAACCGGATAACTAACAGGTTCTGGTGTACAATGTACGTGTCCAGCGTAACCGGATAACTAGCAGGTTCTGGTGTACAATGTACGTGGCCAGCGTAACTGGATAACAGGTTCTGGTGTACAATGTACGTGTCCAGCGTAACCGGATAACTAGCAGGTTCTGGTGTACAATGTACGTGTCCAGCGTGACCGGATAACAGGTTCTGGTGTACAATGTACGTGTCCAGCGTAACCGGATAACTCACAGGTTCTGGTGTACAATGTACGTGTCCAGCGTAACCGGATAACTAACAGGTTCTGGTGTACTTGTACGTGTCCAGCGTAACCGGATAACTAACAGGTTCTGGTGTACAATGTACGTGTGCAGCGTAACCGGATAACAACAGGTTCTGGTGTACAATGTACGGGTCCAGCGTAACCGGATTACTAACAGGTTCTGGCGTACAATGTACGTGTCCAGCGTAACCGGATAACTCACTCGTATTAAGACAGGACGCAAGGGCTTTAGGGCACATCGACTGCATTGGTCACGGAGCGAAGAGAGAGGCGAGAGCGAGAGCGAGAGGAGAGCGAGAGAGCGAGAGAGAGCGCGGGAGAGAGAGCGCGCGAGCGCGAGAGAGAGAGCGCGCGAGCGCGAGAGAGAGCGCGCGAGCGCGAGCGCAAGAGCGAGAGCGGAGACATAAGGCGCAAGGGCTTTAGGGTGCATCGACTGCATTAGTAATGTAGCCAAGATGAGGCGCGACTACGCAAACGGCAGAGGATCCAACCGCGGATTCATGCTGGGCAGAACGTCGAATCAATCGCGCAAAATATATCGACCGCTATACACTCGTTCCTTGCAGCCCATGCACACCCGACGTGATGTATCGATCTAGGTCCTAGCACGAGGTCATGAGTTCCAATGCAGTGTGAACGTGCCATAAATGGGCTCTTGCAGCAGTAGCGTCACGTCCGGTGCAAACGAATCAGTTCCGTCCACTAGTCGTCAGTTAGATTCGCCGCTGGTGCAGATCTCGGACGTCAAAGTATTGCTGGACTGTGGGCTCCAGTATCTGCGGTCCTATCTCCTATCGTGCTGCCCACCCTGGCCCGATCCGGACACAGGTGACAGTCAGCTGATGGAAGGCAGGTCGCATCCGACTGCTGGGTCATATAGCGTCGCCAACCTCTCACGCCGGTTCGCTGCAGGTGGACTCAATAATCGCACCGGTTGAGAGATTCAAACCCACGATCTTACGATCAAGTGTCCGGCCCCCACCGACTGAGAGTGGATAGAGAATCTGCGGCACAATCGCATCGTCCATCCCAGCCGATGTGGACCTACAGGACGGTCGGCTGACTGATAAACTCGTCACCCTTCTCCTTGGGGTGGCGAGTGGCTTACACGGCTGACTAGAGAGCGACGGGACGCGGTTCGGATGCCGCACACCCAAGGATGTTCGGATGCCACGCACCCGAGGCTCGGATGCCACACACCCGAGGCTCGGATGCCACACACCCGAGACTCGGATGCCACATACCCGAGGCTCGGATGCCACACCTGAGGCTCGGATGCCACACACCAGAGACTCGGATGCCACACACCCGAGGCTCGGATGCCACACCTGACGCTCGGATGCCACACACCAGAAGCTCGGATGCCACAGCTGAGGCTCGGATGCCACACCTGAGGCTCGGATGCCGCACACCCGAGACTCGTGTCGCCGCCACATCAGAGCTTGCAGTGTAAAACCCTCGTCAACCGAATCCTCGAGTCCAGCTTCTGCTCAGTCGTCGAGCCATTCACAAACTAGAGCTATCATGGTGCTGCGTGCGTCCATCTCCAGCTTCTGCTCTCAGTCGATGTATCGGCGAGACGACAGGCACAGACTGCTCGTCCGTGGCCCATCCGGCAGCACAGAGCGACCGGGGAAAACACCTCAGGCGTAAAAATTGTTAGATTCTTTAGTCACGTCATACAGCTGCGTACAGCGACCGTACTTGTCAGCACTCGACATTCCTTCGGCACACTATCCGCATCGCGACGACAAATCACCCAATCGTTCCCATCAGCTCCACTCGAACCCATACATAATAATATATAATCATCTCTGGGCAAACTAACAAATATATAATAGCAAAACCTGCCGGAGGGGGATGCTGCGTACAGAAAGCTGACAGGGCGCGGAAATTTGGCCGCGTCCAGCAGCAGATTGTGGTAGCTGCGAGGGGGGGGGGAGCGTGTGCGTGCAGCACGTGTTTGGGACAGGGTGTGGGCGGGGCAAGAGCGGGGCACGGGAGGCGCGCCGCGGCCGGCGGCGGCACGGCGAGCCGGCAGCGGACGTGGCGGGTCAGCATCATCAGTCAGTGTGTGTCGGCAGTACGCCGCGTCTGCGCCGGCACCGTGCCGGTAGGCGGCCAGCGGCGCGCCGCCAGACCCCGCCGCCGTCGACGGCCGGACCGATCTAGTAGCCGGACAGCTCGGCGAAGGCGGTGTCCATCTCGTCGGCGACGCCCTTGTACTTCTCCTTCTCGTTGACCAGCTCGTCTGTGGGCGGGGCGGCGCGGGGCGCGGTCAGCGGTGGCGGGCCGCGGAGCCAGGCCCCACGACCGGGGCTAATCGCGTCACATGGGGGTACCACCGGCCATTGACAGCGACGGCGGCCCGTGCGGGCGAGGGGCCCCGCGGCCCCGCACCGTGGCAAGAGCGGCCGGCGTGGACAGAAATAGATCGAGCCAGGCGGAGAAAGCGTTAGCGAGCCGAGCGCAGCGGCCGGAAGCGCTGGGTCGGTTAGTAGGCGGCACCCGGCCCGGCGTGTACCGGCCAGCTGGCAGCCCGCCCAGTGTTTAGTAGGCCGACATCTCGGAGAAGGTGGTGTCCAGCTCGTCAGACACGGATTTGAACTTCTCCTTCTCGTGCACCAAGTCGTCTGCAATTGCGGGCGTGCCGTCAGTCCAGCACGCGAGCCAGTCACCGGCGAGCGGCTCCACATGCACCTCAGCCAGTCGCATCGCCGCACCAGCGGGTTACGGCAGCCCGAACAGCACGAGCATAGCTTAGTTGTGGTTATCACACAGCGCGTCGTCATGGCAACATTGTTATCACAACATTGTTATACCGCTGACGGCAGCAGCGCAGCAGATGAGTGGGCACCAGCGAACGCATGGTTATTTGTCACATCGTTACGGAAGCAGCGTCAAGATCGGTTTCGGCTCGCCATTCAATAGCCATTCATAACGTCACCTTGTCGGAATTAGCACAGCAGGCGCGCACCGCAGTCGGATTACATCGTGTGAGTGCGCAGAAGACGGCCAACATTCTGTTCGCTAAGCACAGCTCACGACAGCACTCACATCGAAGTTTCGTCACAGCGGTCACGCCGCCATCAACAGTGACCGAAGCCCGCGCCCCAGCACAGGATCACCCACGGCGGGACGGGGTGGAGGGAGCACGCGGACTGCAGTCGTCACGGTGGAGGAGGGGGGGGGGGACATGCTTTTCCACACCACCGCAAAGCACGGTACCTGACGGCGACGGCAACATGCCTCGGCACCACAGACTCTGTCTTCCGTGCTGCAGCACTCGTCTCTGCTCACGGCCCGGCGGACCAGCACTGCCGGCCGCACCAGGATACCCAACCTGCCCTGACCTGACCTGGCCAGGCCTGGCTCACCTGTCCGCCTCCGCCGGGCTAACGCATGCACAGGCGCGCGGAGCCGCTCAGAGGTTCTGGATGTCCTTCAGGGTGGTGTCCATCTCGTCCTCGAGCGACTTAGCCTGCTGGCGCGACTCGACCAGCTGATCTGTTCATGCATCAACCGGCGCCGGTCAGACGACCGGCGACAACACACACGCGCCCAGCGGCAACACAAAACACACACACAGACACAGCAAAACCGCCAACTAAAAGTAAGCCAAAACTGGGGTAACTAGGCGGCCGATGGTGCTCACGGATGCGTCGTGACAGCAGGCAGAGGGGCACCTCAGGAAGGTTAGAGCTAAAACATCGCGTACTGCATGTGCCGATGGTTAGGGCTAACTCGCACTACATGCACCACACAGCAAACGATTGGACCTGTGTCGAGCGACCAGGCAGGTGCGCTAGGAGAGAGACCACGAGCTATGCTGGGGAGCGATGGAAGGAGCCCGGGCGTCACTGACGAGTACACACCACAACAAGACGAGCGCATCCGGTCGGCGTTACCTCACTAACACGCACTGGTCGCTGCTCTCAACGCATCCGAATGTGCTGCTTGTAAAGACACAACGGAAGTGACACAGGGATGCAGCGAAGGCGACGTCGGCGCTGATCTTGGAATCGGACGTATTTCCTACATATTTTTTTCTGCAAATATTCCCTCCTGTCCTACGCCTATATATAGCTAAGCTAATACAAAATAAAAGTGGGTGAACGTGCACAAGTTGGTTAATGCCCAGATATGAACGGGGCTTACCCCATCCAAACAGCAAAGGATATATATCGGATTCCTTGGGAACGCCTGTAGGATCCGGGTCTGACAAGGACCGCCGAAATAGGTGAGTGATCGATCGCAGGGCCTCCCCCACCTTACCTATAATTTATCGAAACATGCCTACGCCCATTGTACTGATATACACTTGGAAGAGCGGAGAGCATCAAGCCAAGATACCAAAATCCGCTGAAATCGAAGACGAGTCGAACTACGGTAAAATTCAAATTCAACACTGCTCCAGGTTATAATAAGTTTCCAATATGTGTTGATTTCCACTTAAAACTTGCAATTTTCCAACAACACCTACACCAGAACACCCACTACACTAGAACACTACGTATAACAGAAGTGTGAATAACATGGCACCCCAGCACCATAGAAGACCGTCTTACATCTCCCAAGCCGCCCCAGGGCCGTGTCTAAACCGCCATTTGGGCACGTCTGTAGTTCTGATCGTCCCCAGCACATTCCTACTGTCCAACGTCCCTCCCGACATTGTTTCCTCCCTGATGTCTGATCCTCACGGGAACCCATGCAATGAGGTTGGTCTGAGAGGGGGAGGGGAGGGGGTAGTACTGACCATCCTGGAGTCGTGCACGTACCTTCCAGTCTGTCGACCTCCTTCTGCAGCTTCTGGACGGACCTCTCGGCGAACTCGGCGCGAGCTTCAGCCTGAGGGTGGCGGGAGTCAACGGACCGATACCGGGGCCAAGTGAAGTCACATAGACCGCCACACAGCGTACAAAAAGCACGATTTCAGCATTGAAAGGCTAGCATCTTTCAGCGTTAAATGATCCCAAAATGATTAACTCACCAAACGACACCGACTGGCTGAAACTATTCCGAAGATTATCAGACACATCACACTAAGTAAGGATTTACTGCGCGATTAACTTAGCATAACACCGGAATATCTTAAGACGAGATGATCCCACAATTATATCCGACTGAACGGGTGGGCAATCACGCAAGACACCTCATGTAACATCGAATATACTGATTTGAGTGACCGATTGACTGATTTTGGAGAATGATGGAGAAACGACATACATAGTTCGAATAATTGGCATAGCGAACAAAGATCGTTATTCATAACCTATTTCGATGACTATGAACATACCCTATACACTAATGCATACCACTTTTGATAGCGTCGCACTTTACTTGGAGAAGCACAAGCTAACACATATTGGTCGGTCGTTCAGTTGATTTTAACGCAGTGCTTATAGGACAAACTGTTTAAGTGGTAGTACAACTTACCCGGACACGATACAACACGGCCAACAAGCCACTCAGTCAGGTGCGCACATTGCCACGGTGATGTAGGTGTGCGATAACTTACCGTCCCACTACTCGACGGCTTCAACAGACCGATTATACTCTGAACGGACGAGATGGACAGCGGTATACCGTTACCGTCCCACTATTCGACGGCTTCAACAGACCGATTATACTCTGAACGGACGAGATGGACAGCGGTATACCGTTACCGTCCCACTACTCGACGGCTTCAACAGACCGATTATACTCTAAATGGACGAGATGGACAGCAGTATACCGAAGGGCCCATAGCCGGCTCGAGCAAGTGGAATATGTATCCAATAGCTCGCTTGATCATTCGTTTGCCTACAAGATGATGTCCAGTGCCCACTGGCATACGTTTCGGAGGCATAATGGAGTTCAGTGAACAACTCAGAGAACAAGCCACTTCCAAATAATAACCGCGACAATTTTACCTGCATACCGTTAAAAGCGAGACTTTCTATACATCCAAGCTATCCCTTAAAATTACCTACGCATCCTGTAAGATTGTACACGATAATCAAGAAAAGGGGTACCCATTGTCATCAGTCTGAACATTCCTGCAGTCAACCAGGGCTTCTGCTGACAGCCAACAGCCCCTCCTCGCGCGACCAGCCTGACCGGCCAGCAGCGCCACCTCACCTCCTTCCACCGGCCCTCACTGTCGCGCTGCAGCTTCTCGAACATGTCCTCGCGATGGGCGGCCTACCGATCGACAGTCGGCGGGTTAGTGTCACTGCACTCGCGCCACTCGCGGCGGCCACCGGTTAGTCGTCAAACGACGCGCACACGCCACACGGTTAGACGGTCGGCGGGGTTAGTCGTCAAACGACGCGCACACGCCACACGGTTGGACGGTCGGCGGTACCTGCTTCAGGCGGGACGTGTACATGGTCAGCTGTCGCTCGTACTCCTCCTCCCGCTCCTTGGCCTGCACACGGCGGGCGCACGCGCAGAGAGAACAAACACCAGGTCACGGCACGCGCACACACGCACCCACACAGGGCTGGTGAGGAGGGGCGGGGCGGGCTGGGCTGGTGCACGGTCGGCGGTGACTCTTTGGCTGTGTGTTAGTCGGCAGAACGGTGACGGAGTGAGGGATGGGGCGACAGCTACAGAGAAGGGCCACGGTCCGGTCGGCACCGTTAGCGGAGACTATCGCCACGATGCTGGGCGGCCGGCGCCACCACATGCTGGCCGCTGCCGGCACGCGCCGATTGTCCAGCGTTACCTGCTTCATTCGGTTCGTGAGCTGTTTGATCTGCTCCTTATACGCCTCCTCACGCTGGTTGGCCTAGAGAACAAGCCGGCGGCGTTTAGTCGCGGACTTCGGGGCGGGGACTCAGCGAGAGCTCGTGAGGTCACCTCAGGTGACCAGAGGTGACCGAGCGCGTCTCTCTCGCTCAGAGGTTGAGAGGGAGAGAGCTAGCGAGGTCACTTCTAGCGACCAGGGATGACCGGGAGCGGTCCCTGCCGTTCCGAGACCGAGTGAGATCGCCTTTGGTGACCGAAAAGCGTGATTGGATCGTCAAATCCCGATCCGACAGACAGCAGTAGCGGACACAGGTTACGCAGCTGACGAACAGAGGTGACGCAGCCCATGTTGTTGATGTTGATCGCCAGTAAGCGACATCAAGCGTCGAATGCGTGAGGGCAGATGCTTAGCACCGTGTTTGCTGCAGGATCTTCGCATATGTGCAACGTAGGCGTCAGATGAAGTGCGTTAACGCCAAGGCCAGATCTGAAGGGCGGACTTTGAGCGCTCCTCGGTTAGACTTTACACCAGCGAGCGTGTTTGGCACCGCGCGGCTTATCGGGCGAATGGTGTTGCGGCGCTGTGAAACACGCGTCGACAGATATACCACCAGGGACGTTAGACACACACGCACACAGCGGCGTCGGCAGTGGGGGGGGGGACGTGTCTGTCCGGCAGGCCTAGTCTGCTATCGGTAGTCTGCAGTCGGGACATGATCGGCTGCCGTTGCAGACGTACAGACGTGACGTCCGACCAGCGTGGACAATAGCCGGAACACATAGAAACAGGACCCCACAGACCAGCTGGGAGCCAGGGTATGCCGAAGTGAGAAGCTACTCTTCAAACGGTAATGAGGATTGCAGACTTCCAAGCAAAACCAGAGTAGAAAGGTTAACTATTTCACTGTCGGGAATGCAGCGTAATCATATGTGGTAAAGTACAGGTACGGCAGTATGCCAGTAACACATTTCATACGAAACTTTCATCACAATTTCTTGTCCACTTTGATTGGTGCATCTGTATATTTTAAACTGGATAACTCTGAGCGGGAAACCATTCGTGACAGTAGCAGAGACGACCAGGGTAGTGCACTCGGCTTGATGTTATTTCCACCAGCATCGGGGATATTCGGGACGCTTAGCACGGCGACAGAAATATCGACAGTGGTGGCGTCTCGTGGCACACGCACACGTGGAGCTTAGACCTGCTCCGAGCTGTGGGCGGGTTATACTGGCGTCACGTTGTCTTGCCACCTGACTATCGTTCTTAGCTAGCACCGTCTCGTGGCACACGCACACGTGGAGCTTAGACCTGCTCCGAGCTGTGGGCGGGTTAATACTGGCGTCACGTTGTCTTGCCACCTGACCTTGCTGGTGTATGCACTCAGTGTAACTGACCGCTATCGTTCTTAGCTAGCACCATTTCCGGCCTGGTGGCATAGCTTTGGCCAGTGCCATCTTTGCATTAACATTAACCAAGACGAGGTGGGATTATGACCAAAGTTCGGCATTTATGCATGTACTTTTAGAAATTCACATTCCCAAGAAGAATCGCGTAATACTGACTCGCTGTGTTCCACAGCCGCTTCAATGACGCTGGCTGACGTTGGTCCTGTCGGTCGCCCTGGATAGAAGCAGCATGCTTACCTTCTCCTCGGAGACCTCGAGCGACTTGAGGTTGTTGCCGACCACACGCAGCTCCTCCTCCAGTTCCACGATCTTACTGCAGATCGGACAGACCTCTGGTCACGGTGACGCCATTTGGCACGCTGTGGCGGCCGAGTGCACGCCCGCCCTGGTGGGGCTGACCGCTACCGTGGCACACGTGGAACTTCACACCATCCAGGAGCAGGGAGGAAACAGACACACAATTCTCAACAGTTTTCCACCTGCGTTGTGATTATTTTGAGAACGTTTCACCCTTCAGACCGGTGCAACAATCAGCGAGCATGCTAATATGTCGCCTACGGCATCACCATCAGCAAATGTCGACAGACTACACCACTGGCTATGTTCCTTATAGTCAACCCGAACTCGGGACCATGCCGTGCAGCGAAGACCAGCTCCCGTAGTGCACGTTGCATGCCCGCACAGTGCAGTGAGCGTCAAACAGTGCACGTCTCGCCATGTTGTGCAAGAGAGTGCACGGAGGAAGCGGGAGGGGGCACACTCACGCTTCACCAGCCTCCGCGCGCTCTTCCGCCCGCTCTAGGTCATTCTCCAGCATCACCACCTTGCGTGCAACCTGGCGAGACCCGGCCAAACAGGAGGCGTCAGACGAGCATGCAGAAGGCGCAGGTCCGCGTCCGATCGCAGCCGAACGCACAGCGAGGCACACGCAAAAATCACAGCAACGCATGCCAAAACGGCCGGCTCGCCTCGGCCTCGGCGCGGCCGGTTCACCCACGCCTGTGAAAAGAGACGACAAAGACGGGGTGGGTCGTGCAGTGGGCGAGGCGTCGAACCACACACGCCGACTTACGATTCGCCCGTCTCGGCACGCTCCTCAGCCCGCTCCAGGTCAGCCTCAACCATGGCCAGCTTACGGGCCACCTGGGAACAGCGGCCGCCGCAGTCGAGTCAGCACCGACGACCGGACACGGGACGAAGCCGCCCGGACACGGGACGGAGCCGCCCGGACACGGGACGAAGCCGCCCGGACACGGGACGAAGCCGCCGAGATGTGGGCAGGGGACACCCACACATTGGGACCAATAGCAACCCAGATTCCCCACGGAGACAAGACAGGAAAGCTACCCGAACACCAAATCGTCGGGAGGATCAATGGGAGGCCCAATATGACGGGAGCGAAATGATTCGCCCAATGGTAGGAGCCGGGAGCAACTCTGGGTTGACATTTTCAAAGAGCGTAGAAACAGCAAGCAGGCAGGTACGACCTGACGGATATCTACGTTGACACTGGTGAAAGCTCCAAGAAGCGAGAAACAACCATTCATAGGAGGAGACTTAAGCGGTTCTCTGGCTACACTCAGACATAAACCAACCCAGAGATCTACACTGATCATATCTAAACCTCGTACAACAGGTTGACGAATAACGCACGCTGTGCACTGGACAACAAAACTCGATAAATGTTCACGTAAATAATACACATCACGATGATCATGCTGAAAGCCGTGCAATGAACACTGTCGTAAAGACTGTCTTTAACACCTTGGCCATGCGTCACACACACACACGACTACGCTGCTGTCAATGGCTTCAGCGCGCTGTCAGCTCCGGGTACCATCCACGACAGCCCTCCTGCCAAGCACACCGACCGGAGGATCCCATCTTATTAGCAATCATGCCAGCAGGCCACCGCTGCTGTGATGAGTTCCCTGAAAGGACACATTGACGTGAGGCCGGGGCGTCGAGTCACCGCCTTCCAGCCCTGCGGGGAGATGGCTACAGTCCTGTCGGGCAGACGTGCTGTTAGTCGTAGGCCACAGCACGTCAGACGGTTACTGGCACGAGGTCACACGTCGCACGCGCTACACACGTCACCTCGTCGTATTTGCGGTCGGCCTCCTCGGCCAAGAAGCGCGCCTCCTTCAGTTGGTTCTCGAGAGCGTCCATGCGCTCTTCATCCGACAGCGAGCGGTTCTCCAGCACCTTACGCATACTGCCGCCAGTCGGCCACGTCGGCCGTGTCAGACGTACACCGCGAGCCGTGTCAGACACTGTACATCACCAGAGGCGCGACAGTGGACGCCATCTGGGAGGAGCCCTCCAATCTACGATCGGAATCCGGGGTAACCGTTTTTAGGTATAAATGATTCGGCCATGCCAAACATTGCGTTGTCTACTGACAGTGCTTAGCAATGACAGCGGGAGCAACCGCACGCAGTGTGTACCCGCTCCAGTTCTCGAATATCCAGTGACGCCGAGATGGCGTGGGCCCCGTCGCGCCTCTGCCGCCACCACCACCGACCCGACATCACACCCGCCTACCTCCTCGTATTTCTTGTCCGCCTCCTCGGCGATCAGCTTGGCCTGCGCCAGCTGGGCGTCCAGGATGGACACGCGGTCCTCCTCCGTGTTGGTGCGGTTCTCCAGCGCCTTGCGCTCCCTGCGCTTCCCAAGCACGACGGCGGCGTTAGTGCACAACACGGGCAAGCGGGTGGCAGGCGGGACAAGCGATGATGGCAGGGCAGGGCAAGCGGTAGTATCGGCAGTACACCTCCGCAGCAAGGTGGACAATCAAACGGAGCGGATAGCAAAATGCTGGGCGAAAAAAAGTATGCAAAAAGAAAACCATGGAGGAGAGGTAGTTTCAAATTACATCCACAGACACACTGGATCGTTGTCGTCGAGCCAAGGCGCAGGAAGGAGAGGAATCCATGAGCTTAAAGGGGGCAGTAAATCACGTTAGAAGTCACTCAACATGCTAGACTTGTTAAATACTCGGATCCGGTGGCCGTCGGTCATGTTCGCGTGCCATCATGATCAGGGGTCGGTTAGTCAACTCGGCCGGCTGGCGCCACATACCTGCCTCACGTGCTGACTGACTAGCCCATATAGCACAGGGTCGCGCCGCCAACACCGGCACACCAGCAACAATGCGGCCACACCACAATACACACATTGTGTACGCGCCGCGTGGCACCGCTGTCGAAACGGGAGCCGTCCAACCTCGGGATCGGACCACACGACCCCCGGCCCCCGACCGAGGGGCGCACGAGTCCCGACCGGCCCGATCACAGTTCAGACACGCCGGTCGACGCGCCAGACCGGGGTCAGAGGCCGCCGACGTATCTTTGAAAGTCGCATTCCGCGATTTGCCCGCATGATCGATCGATTGCTTTCGGAGTGATTGCCTGATTTCCCTGCGGTGTCGCGTCTGCACAACAGACAGCCAATTATTGGGCGCGCCTTGCATTCACAATACTCAGGTGTGCAGATGTTAGCGGGTGTCTTAAAACACACATTAAACCGCATTATGGACACATACTCTTCACTCGTTCAACTTTTAATATTATTCGGCTTATCATTACAAACTCATTACCTGAACGCAACAAATTTGTCCACACATGCACCTAAACCCTGTGCTTACGATGTGAAGAGCAACTAAATGTGAACAGCCAGTTTAATCTGCGCGCAGATAACCAGTACTTCTACGTTTTTACTACTTCTTTCTTATCCAAACTGCAATATTGGCACAGTCCCGGCTGAAGTTGGCCAGTGGGACCGTCTGGTCGGCGGCGGCAGCACATCTCAGACGGGTGGTGCCAGTGTCCGGCTGTGAGTGGCCCCTGGCTACCGGTGACGAGAGCCTCGCCAGCGCGGCATTGTCACCGCCAGCGCGGTGTCGCCTCCGACAGCGGCAATGTTTCCTCGGCGGCGGCGGTGTTTCCCCCGCCAGCGTTTCCCGATAACGGCGGTGTTGCCTCCGATAGCGGCGGTGTTGCCTCCGATAGCGGCGGTGTTTCCCCCGATAGCGGCGGTGTTTCCCCCGATAGCGGCGGTGTTTCCTCCGATAGCGGCGATGTTTCCCCCAATAGCGGCGGTGTTTCCCCATAGCGGCGGTGTTTCCCCCGATAGCGGCGGTATTTCCCCCGATAGCGGCGGTGTTTTCCCCGTTGGAGGCGGCGTCGCCTCGGTAGCGGTGGTGTTTCCCCGGACAGCGGCGGTGTTGCCTTCCCTCCCCCGGCAGTGTGGCGTAGTGCGGCCGTGCCCGCTCTGCTACGTACCGCTCAGACTCGTCGGCCGAGTGGGACGCCTCGGCCAGCTTGGTGGTGGCGGTGGCGAGCCGCTCCTCGGACCGCTCCAGGTCCTCCTCCAGCAGCTGGATGCGCCGGCCCAGAGCCGACACCTCGCCCTCGGCCTGGGGAGCAGCCGCCACCGGGGCACACGTCACGGTATCGCGGCCACAGTGTCACCAGTCGACACCCAACACCCAGTTGCCGGGGTCCGGTAAAGGGTCATAACACACCGCACACTCGATACCTCATGTGGAACGACCTTAACGAGTCGATATCGGGATTGTACAAGTCAGAGGAATTTAACACTGGATCCAGAAGTCAAGTACGGCAACTTAGCATTACCGAACATGTCCTCGAAGTTGGAAATAGTTGAAAAGGCTTAACACAATGGCGGGTGCTAAATCAATGTGAACTCATGTGGACTTTGGGCGTACTTTACACACCACAGGGATGCCCAAGTACCGCCAAACAATCAAATTACTCACGCACAAAACATAACGCTGATCATGGTACACTGTACACCAGCTGGATATCGGTCACATCACCGACATATGTACGCTACACGGGCTGCCACCTCCCAGCGCACCAGGAGAGGAGTAACAGTCACGCCGATCCAGCCGACTTGCTTGCCTTTCATATATCATGGCCTCCAGACGCCCCAGCCACGACCGTACATCACACCGACGGCACTCCAGGGAAGTGACCTCAGGTCGGGTCAGCGGTACAGACCCGCGGGCCGCGGACCGACTTTGGTGTGTCCCGAAACTCTAGCCAGTGAAGGAAAGAACTGCAAATCCATTGCAATAAAGGTGGGTAAAGTGGGTCCGCAGTCACTGCCACTCAGCAAGTCAGTATCATTAGCATCACCACGGCTGATACTTGTCCCGGCATCTAACCTTCTGTATGTCAAGAGTATCGTGTCAAAACCGACAATCGGTCGTCAGCCCAGGAAACAACACGGGAGGAAAGCAAGAGTTCTTTGGGTGGAGTGGGGGGGGGGGGGGGCGCTTCGACCAGAGGTAATCATTCGCGTGTCAACGAGAGTTCAGACGGGAAAACAGAGCCCGGATAATACTACACGGCGATACAGCCACACCGCGGCGTGCGTGTTGCAGCCAATAGACGACCTAACACAGGCGCGCTAGGCGCGGCCACACCACAGGGCGTGGAGGTCACGCACGCTCGAGTTTGCTGAATGGAACGATGACAGGCGGCGTGGTCGCCACAATGCGGCGGTGGTGATCGTTCAGTACACTGCATGTACACCACCAGCACGGGACACTACGAGCGGCATAGGGACACCATGAGCGGCACGGGGACACCATGAGTGACACCGGGATACTACGAGCGGCACGGGGACACTACGAGCGGCAGGGGGAGACCATGAGTGACACGGGGACACCATGAGTGGCACCGGGACACTACGAGCGGCACGGGGACACTACGAGCGGCAGGGGGACACCATGAGTGACACGGGGACACCATGAGTGGCACCGGGACACTACGAGCGGCACGGGGACCCGGGACACCATGAGTGACACGGGGACACCATGAGTGACACCGGGACACCATGAGTGACACGGGCAACTTAGGCATTGTAGCCAATTCGCGCTAATGACATGCGCGATTTCCCAACGGTTTGTCGGAGCGATAATTAGTCCATATAAGGATGCCGGATAATCAGTCCGCATAAGGATGCCGGAGAAATGACCACGCCCGGTTGGTTGGTTGGTTGGTTATTGGTTTTACGACACGTCGACCGTTGAGTCATGTAGCGTCGCCAAACTCTCACGCCGATTGGTCGCGGGCGAAGAGTAGCGACAGGCGAGACTCGAACCCACAACCTTTCGATTGTGAGACGAGCATCTTACCCCTAGACCACTCGTCCCCTCCACCACGCCCGGAGTGTGGCGGCTTCTCCTCCTTCTCGCTTATCGGAGGGCGCCATTGCCGACGCCTTTCACTCGTCGGGGGGGGGCGGCCCTGGCGCAGCGGATCAACAGGTGTCGCTGGGCGGCCGCGCCGCTCCAAAAGGATGCGGACCAGCCAGACTACCTGCTGACCCTCTGAGTCATCGATTTCCCCGTGCACGGTCACATCCAAGCATGTGGCTTCCGCCGCCGGCGTGGCGGACGGCCGCGCCTTATATGGCCATGGACGGCGGCCCGCCGTACCGCCGAGCGGCCTGGGCCACGTGGGCTTAAGGGTGAAACCGGCATCGGCCCGCACGGCGCCAGAGAAGCCCGACCGGCATCGGTATAGGGCGACACGTGGGTGGCACGGCACACGTGAATAATGACCCGGAAAATGGCTGTCGCCGTCATAGCAATGGAACACATTTGCATAGCTCTAATAGTGAGTGTGAATGCTCCGTTCGATAGAGGCATATGTAAATAAAGCTTTCCGATTTCGGCATTCCAAATATCGACGGTAAAGTCCTGACTAGGAGGTACCCTGTATTGAAGGTTTGTATGCAGCAACATTACGCTTTAACAAGTGGGGAAGTGCTTCCAGGTGATCGTATATTGGGCGCTTAAGAATCACGTTTAACCGAAGACCACAGACATCTAATTAACCAATAAACACTAACTAACCAATAGGTGGCATAGACAAATGCTGCGACCGCGGAAAATACTTGAGCACACCATAGCTACCAAAAGCTGACTGTCACCGTGATTAACTATCACCAGTTTTGCTGCTTAGGAGTATCATCTGTTAACAAGCACAATAATGAGCACAGATACTAAGCGAAGTTGTCTTGGGTCTTTGAGTCATGCCACAATGATGACATCAAAACAATCACAACAGTCCCTTTCCATGATGCGTAACTGAATGCAAGTCATGATGTCTGTGACGTCTGAGGCCTCGATGGATTCCAACATCCGACATCAAATGAGACTAGGAAATCTGACGGATCCAAATTATCATTTATCATAGTTACTATTATCATTTGTTGTTATTGTTATCATTTATTATCATTTGTCCACATCCAAATGATAACTGGTTGTTCCCTATATAACTTGCACTTACATCGCACGAGACAAATGAAAAACCCCCACATACGGGCGATAACATCGTAACGGTGCCGTCACGGCACCTCTGCAGTACAACTTAGCCAACCTGAAACCTGCTGTCTGGCAAATTACATGGCCATTGAAATGCGCCGCATGTGTCTTACAGTGAAATGCGCCGCATGTGTCTTACAGTGGAATGCGCCGCATGTGTCTTACAGTGAAATGCGCCGCATGTGTCTTACAGTGAAATGCGCCGCATGTGTCTTACAGTGGAATGCGCCGCATGTGTCTTACAGTGGAATGCGCCGCATGTGTCTTACAGTGAAATGCGCCGCATGTGTCTTACAGTGGAATGCGCCGCATGTGTCTTACAGTGGAATGCGCCGCATGTGTCTTACAGTGGAATGCGCCGCATGTGTCTTACAGTGGAATGCGCCGCATGTGTCTTACAGTGAAATGCGCCGCATGTGTCTTACAGTGGAATGAGCGACAACCGCCTGCACGCCACAAAACGGTACGAAAGGCGTGTCCACAACTACACCAGGCATCTGAGAATATCGCGCATTGACTGGCCTTAGCTTAAAGCGGGATCGTTACTTCCATTCCGGGTTCTCTGCCAGCGGCAGCCAGCTACGGCAGATGCCCGAGGGGTGCGTTCGCCAACACACCAGGCTAGGACAAGGCAGAAAGACAGGGCAAGACCTAAACACACTGCATGGGAGCGGCCACGCACGCGACGTGCGTCAGCCTTAGCGCACGCGACGGCCCAGGCTAGCCAGGCCCTGATCGGAGCATTGACGCAGGTGTCCGGCGAGCCGTGCGACTCGCCAGACGCTCTTGGCACGGCACGCGCATGGAGACATGCGCGCGCCATGATCCCTGCACCCAGCAGTCAGCAGACTCGGGGGGAGGGGGCATTGCCGACACTTCAGCCCTGCAGCATTGATTGTCAGGGACGCACCCAGGCATGTTGAACGGCAGGCATGTCCGAGGCGGCAGGATTAAACACGTCTGAACACAAATCCGGAGAATTGTCAAAGGAGAGAAATACATTTTACACCGGCAAAGGCCAGTGGGCGCCCGGGTTCTGTTTACAGCCGTATTGATTGACTGTTCGTGTCTCATGGGTACATTTTTGACAATACTTTGACGCCGAAAAATTACAGATGTAAACTTGCATTCATTTAAAGTTTGAGGGAAAGAGCATGTGTTCCGTGGCAACCTATACGTCACTAAATGAAACATTCCTGCTGAATTAAATGAGAAGCATAGTTCGGCCGAATTTGATCAGCCGTTGTTATGGAGCATTATTCGTCACTTTTTCGAACAACAATGCACCGAGGTGATATGCCCAAAACTGAGACGCTCTGCATAAAAGGAGTGGATAATGTCCCGAGGGCAACAGTGAAACAAGAAAACACTCTTCTGGGTAGGGTATCGCACCCAGATCCGAACATTCGTGACAATGGTGGGGCGTGGGGGGGGGGCAGACCCTCTAAGCTGACGTCGGGTCGGCTGGGTCCCCGAAACCAAATGATGCACTACACAATCGTTGAAAATTGTAGCCAGTTAGCAAAAATATCTCCGTTCATGCAGAATATCCGAGTGAACACCGGAAGAATACAGAGCCACATTCGCTGTTATATAGTTTGTAATTCTGTGCTTGGTTTAACTCTTTAGAAGAAGGGAACCAACGTTAAGAAGTGCAGCACACCGATAAATTTGCCGTGAAATATGGTGGGATGTGTCACTTTCTGAACACTGAATAGACATCATCCCCAAATAAAAATCTGCATAGTGTTTTTCATGCGTGTTTATAGTCGTCATGCCTCGCTTAGGACGGCGCAGGATGGTAGGACGGCTTATGCGTATCATGCTTATGCTCATCATAGCGAGTCGTGATGCAACATCTCGTACCGCAATTCCAAGTAAATGGATTACCTTTGGTGTGATCCGTTATGCAATGGGGACGCGGTAGCTCAGTCGGTGGGGAGTCGGACTCTTGGTCGTAAGATCGTAGGTTCGAATCTCACAGCCGGCAGGGTTACTGAATCCAACCGCGACCAGCGGGCGTGAGAGGTTGGCGAAGCTGTATGATCTAGCAGTCGGATGCATCGTAAAAGAACCAAATATCCGTTTCACAACACTGGTGGGTTGCATGTACATTTTTTAATCGTTATATTTAATATAGGAATCCTTCAATTTGATAACTCGCAAAACAACAGCGAAAGGCAGTCAGGCGTACGACATTGGCTCAAAATTGAGCTTGGAGCAATTTAATTGAGTCACTTCCATAGCGAATTTCGACACCCTTGTTTAGACATCTCGCAACTGACGAAAAACCATGATCAACACTAGTGCAGCATTATGCCAACCATGAAATGGGAAGACAAGTAGCACAGTTAAAATTTGCGTGAAGGGAGCTTAACGCACGATTAAAGCAAGGGCGACGACAAAGCGGGGTCAATGACAAAGCGAGAGCCCTCCGCTTTTTTACTTCAATATTTAGGCCTCTAGCTTGGCATGACAAAAGCAGACCTAACGAAGTGGAATCATCTCTCCCTCTGGAATATCCATGATAAATTGCATACATATATATATATATATATATATATATATATATATATATATATATTATATATATATATATATCGTCGGAAACAATGTAGACAAGGGTCCTGGACGAATGAGAGATGTTTCATTTTTGCACGAAATATCGAATAGCTAATGACAATTTATGGGGGCTACAGTCAGAACCAGAAGTGGAAATCTGCGTACTTTTTGTATTATCAATGCAAGACGAATAATTCCTAAATGTGGTATAAGGCCTACAGTGATGCAGGGAAATAATGGATTAAAAATTTGGTTTGGTGACACCAATAATCTTAGGAGGTTCCATCTATGGTCATGCTTCCGTGCGTAGCTCGAACTGTACCATGGGGAAACGCATTTGTTGCTGCAAGCAAAGAGGGATCTACTGACACCAATGGCACTCTTCTGACTACGCCACTGAGTGATAACAATCTGAATCAAAGGTCAAGTGAAATAGTTACTCGATCCACCCTGTCCATTGGATGCACACAGACGCTGTGCCGTGGGGATGCAATATGGATAATACAACTGTCCACTGTCCAGTGCGATGAGTCGTGCTGCTCTGAATACCGAGCACAAAACACGTACTTCCTCTCTGTGCCGGGCTTCGTTGACGAGTTGCTTGTTTAGATCGTCGCACTCATCCCGTTTAGCCTCCAACTCGTCCCTGGTCTGAGTCATTTTCTTCTTCAGTACCTCCATCAGCGTTGCACCTTGACCAGACATTGTGGGAAATCTTGGCCTTCCACTGAACAACGAGTGCTCAGCACGACAAAAAACCCAGCCCAGCACCGCTCCCGATCGCTTCACAGTAACACACCGGTTTCGGTCACCGCCCCTCCTCGTGACGCCCCGCACCAGCAGCGACTGGCTGACCGGTGTTGGTCCGCCGCGAGTATAGTTCCATATATGGGCGGCTTCCATCGGCACCGCTCTCCACCAATCCCAGTGGGAAATTATGCAAGCGCCAACCTAGATGATGCAGGGATTTCCTGGACGCATAACGCTACGGAAAAGTGACCAACTTCAGAGGTAGTATGGATGGTGTGCTTGCGCGAATCAGTGGTTTTCATACCTTGATACAAGACATATTATAAATTGAAATCTCGCTTTGATCAAGGGATGCTTTCATATCTAAAACAAGCGAGACACGTTTGAATCGTACGTCTCCAATTAATAAATAGTGCATTATCATCAAATCGCCTATTTTGGAGATTAAACATATTTATATCGAGGGCCGCTGGCACTACCCAGTTATTGGACTCCAGCATCCTAGCTGACGGGGGAGGAAAGCTTTTGAGGAAACGGGGAGTTCTTTTTTTCTGGAATCGACCAAGGTATAGTGTAACATTCCGTGTGCACCCACGACGTCAACAGATGGATATGCGATCAAGGATAGTTTTGGACACGGAAGAAACTTCAATACAATCACGTGACATCAACGACATACGCCAACGACACAGTAGCCGAAGAACAGCAACCCCAAAAGGCTTGGCCAGCTCCCATCCGCCTTGGACTTCGGAACCAGCAATATATGAATCCAAAAATAGCAGTGGAGCATGAGGCGACTGCTTGCGCAACGACATAGCCTTGCACGAACATGAAAGCTGAAACAATGACTTGAAACGGAGAAACACCTTGTTTCCACATACCTACGCATCGTACCAAATACATATCAGGTGTTGATGACAAAGCTCACCTGAAAAAATAGGACAATAGACAGCCGTGGCGCCGAGACCATGAAATTATGAACTGCACCTACCCGCCTCAGCTGAACGGTGCTAATGTTGTGAAGTTCGTTCTTTATGACGTTGAGCTTCATGATGGTGTTCGAGCTGAACACCGACGATCCGAACGCCAGACCAGGATAATCCGCACATCTGTTGCGCCTTTTGTGTCTTTCGGCCACCACCTCCGTCCTCTCACCACTACACCGAAGTTTTGAAAGCTCGAGCAGTTCTGGGTCACTTTCATCGTCTGTCACGTTCGCCGACGCGGCTTCCATGCCCCGACTTGCTGGCCTGCACCGCTGCCGCACCTCGTTGTTTTCACTGTCCGTATGAGCATTGTCCAATTCACAGAGACTTGATGTCGAACTCGCTGGAGTCAGATTCCCGTTGATCCCATCCACATTTGGCACGAAACTTCTTGGCCGGTCGCGCGACGTCCTGCCGCCTCCTCTCCCCTCCATATTGCGTTGCACAGGCAGTCAGCTGATGTGTGGGAGCATCAGCAAATTACGTAAACATTCGGCAGCGCCATCTCTTGCCGGTGCTCAAAACTCAAGCTTGGCTACGGTCACACTGCTTCTCGGGATCGCTCGGCCGGCGGGAGACTTCGACGTGAGCACGCCCCACGGTCGGCGGCACGTCGCCGGCCCGACGAACGGACGACTGCGCGGCCCGTGCAGATTCACACACAGCCGCGCCGCCACGTCACTGGCGAACACATTTGCCCATGGGCGGACAAAGGGTCGCGTGCGCGCCGCCCGTTCCGCGGGAAAGGAGGCGGACGGCACGAGACACGCGCCGGACGGCACCGCACTGATCTACTCTGCCCACTACATGCGCATCGGACGCGACCGCCGACGATGACTTTAAAAGGAGGGAGAGTGACGTCACGCTTAGTCGGTGGGTATTTTTGGTTCGGTGTGCTCGGCCAGGAGCCAAGACGGCCGCCGGTGGCGGCGGCGGCGGCGGCGGCAGCAGGGGTGCCAACGAGGGCTATCGGGTGCTGATAATGGCGGCAATGTCGTCAGCGCTGGTGTGTCAATGCAGGGATAAATCTTGACCCGAGCCATGCATCATTGCCTACCTCAGTCTCCGGATTTAGAAATCTACATAATAATGGATGTAGTTTTTACTTGTCCCTTTTGAGAGCAAGAGCCTCTCAAATATTCGTATGAGATCCTCATTAAGATTTTATCACAGTATTCCGTGGAGCGGTCCTACAATTTGTTTATGTAGCGAACTCAGTCATCACTAGCAATAATTGTTGGGGCTAAGCCTGTGGCCAGTGGACTAAATTGAAAAGCCTTGCACATTTAAATACCCTTCGAATCTGGATGATTACGAAATTAGAGTCGTTTATTTTTCCTTTTAAGAAACTGCGTCTGGGCTCCAAGACCATGCTGCTGATGTTGTGGTGAGTCTCTCATTGAAGGTATTACAAAATATGGTGAACAAGTTTTTGGTTGGAGCACCTTTTTTAGTCCTAATTAGAGGTGGGTGGGGTGATATTTATGCTAGGAGGTGAGTGGATGGGTAAAATGCCTGCAAATATGTTTTTTTAGAAATTAGGGTGTAGTATTGGTTAGGATCCAGAGTATCTTTTTGTCTAGGCCGATAGTATCTTCCCTTTACAGGCTCAATCCGGATGACCCATGTGGCTTTATTAAGTCTGAACACGATTACTTTATGACTTAACACGCTGTTTGATGGGAAGGTGTGCTTTAAAAAATTAGTTTGGAGGATGTTTATCCGCTTTTTGCTGGATCCTCCAATGAGCACGAGCGAACGACGGTTTGTGCACACCACATCTAAGCATCATCATTGTGCTTTCCACATCTGCCAATGAGAATAGAGGTGGATCCAGGAGCTATGATTGGTTGGTTATTGGTTTTACGACACGTCGATCGTTGAGTCATGTAGCGTCGCCAATCTCTCACGCCGATTGGTCGCGGGCGAAGAGTAGCGACAGGTGGGAGCTATGATTGGCTATTACCCACTCCTCTTACAACTGGCTATGGGTCGCTACCAACTTGTTGAGCCTTGGAAAAAAAACTTCGACCTTTTTGAAAAGCATTAACCAAAGCACACATTTTCTTGGGAAGATCCACCTGTACTGATGAGGGACATTGTGTGGAATGGACTGCCTCAAGGCGGGGGTGGGAAACTTGTCCTCCCAAAACTTCGTAAAAAAATAGCATAACGTCTGTGGCGTCGCATGTAAGAAGCGACTTAGCAAATACCTCATCCCCCCAAAAAATGTGTTGTGAAGCCCATGCAGGGTAGCCTAGTCCAGAGTATATTAAAGAACGGGTACACCCAAGTTTAGTATATTCTCAGATCTAGTATATACTGTGCCTTGGTGACGTCACAGCTAAAATATGCGATATTCTACTAGAATGTGGTGGACATCTGGCGGATTATAGAATCCTATAGTAGAATATTCCAAATCTAGCAGATGCCTGGCAATTGGTGATATAGTGCCGCAACCGCGGCAAAAACGTCTTACTGAATTTTTCTTATTTTTCTATAATTTTCATTAGAAAAGAGCATATCGTACTATGGCATGCTTTACTTTCTCCTGTATTCAGCTGACACGAGAAAGCAAAGGATGACATGAAAAAGAGTACAAAGAATGAGAAAGAACGTTCAATTTCATTTAACAGCAGCTTCCTTTTCTGCCGAAGCTCGACGCACGACTGGCCTAGAGGGCCAGCCGGTCGTCATGGCAACGACTTAGGCCCCGCCCTCCGGGAGTCGGCCGGCCGGTTTTGTGTAGTGTCCTCGTTTACCGGCAAGGAAACATACTTTTGCGGGGTGATACAAGTAAAAACGATCCGAATTCGTATGTAGAATTCTTCATGCATTCGCATGGTATAAAATTTGGCTACATACAATAAAAAATGTTTGCGTAAAGCAGTGGAAAATATTGGCTATTTTGGCTTGAGACGCACGCAGTGCTGCCGAGTATCGCCTTGGCTACGTCACAGACCCGGAACAAATTGACCCCCGGCCTAGTCATCCTCTCGACCCAACCGTTAAATAATTACTGGATTCGCCCTCGTGCTTTATGTCCTGTACTGCTTGTGGCAAATCCAGCTGTCAGTTGATTTTGGAAGGACCTGGAAATTTAATGTGACTGAGGCAAGGTTCCCCATCAGAGCTATGGTCACACTTCGTGTGTCAGAAGCGATGAGCCCCCCCCTCCCGTCAATCCCTGTCATACACGCTTTCCGTGATGGTGTCCAATAGCTAATTGTCATCGCATTAGCAACATAATGGGAGCAAGGTCGGGAAAGCTGCTCCCGTCAAGCAAGCATCAACCCCATGATGCTGCATAGAAGAATAACTGAAAATGACTTAAATTCTTGCAGAAATCTGTGTTAGATTATACGCCCCTCAATATATGCCATAGAAATGATGAAAAAATCGGACTGTATTTCAGGATGCGAAAGATGAGAGTCCATGTCCACACGAACATGAAAACATGGTGGCCAAAATCTGGAGCCTTTTAGTTCTTTTCGAGCAACAATTGGAATAAAATCTGACAAAGTATGATTTGCATCCAGGACCACCATGACCATAACCATCAGGAGTCTCCAATCAGCAGGGCAGCTGAATGTCAAGTATTTCCACTTCACAGCTTATTCCGGACGAAAAGTGGAACGCACTGAAATCCTGTATTCGTTATTGTCTATGCATTGTTGATCATGCCCGAGTCTTGTGATGGGGAGCGTCTCTGTTTTTATTAGCCATATTACTAGACATTAATTGGAAAGAAGAGATGCACTATATCACATGGCCCAGGCGAACAATATTTGACTGGGGGGGGGGGTCGTTACAATTGACTCCAATAAGTTTAAATCTCAGCTTTTTGAGCTCCTCGTCCCTCCAATAATGATACAGCACTAGGAAGTGTGACTTCACCAGAAGGGGGATCGCGGTCATCAATGGGTGGGGCACGGCCCTCAGTTAGCATGTATGTAAAAGTATAGCAGTACGCCCTATATTGCTCCCTTATCTTTCTCAATTTCCTTTGTGAATAGCGACATGCTTTTCCTAACCCTGGAGTTTAGCTGACAACCCCTCTCACCTTTCAGCATTCGAGGGGCGGTTTCATACTTCAAATTAACATACTGTTTGCTCTACACCTCTCTGTCTAAAAGTAGTTACTTGTCTACCATGTGAAGTCACTTATATCAAACATACCAAGATATACATACTGACTTTTGTGCTTACAAACTGACGCCGTAGTGACGATGATGGCGCAGGTGTTTACTGCCTGTCTACATGTTTATGAATACCATGGACTCCAATGACAATTTTCACAAACGAATAAATAATCATGCTAATGTGCCTCCTGAGACATTGATGCTTTCATTCAATAATTTAGCGTAGCTACTGTACAATCTCTGAAAAGAGCATCGCTAGTACACGAGACGAAACGTTCGCACCCCATCCACAAACAATGGTGACCAATCAGCACCTGTCTTACATCTCCGTCACAGGCTGGCCAACATGTTCCTCCGTTTTGCCTATGATAAATAGCGGGAGTACAGACCTCGGCTGTCCCATAAGATTTGCCACGGCTGAAATAATGGGACTGCACATGGGCGCAGCATGTAGGCAGCGCCTGAAGAAGGAAGCCATATTGGTCGCGAGAAATGGCCGCTGCTGACATGGAAGGCTTCTTACTTCACCCTAATGGGCATCTGTCGGGCGAGTTTTGTCCTGTAATTGACAGCTGTCCCCTACATTGTAGCCAAGTAGGCGACTGTGTGCGCCACTGATTCTGTAATCCCCAGACTATGATGCCAACTTTGAGACTGGTAACCAGGAGGACGGACGTGATCACTTGATGGATGCAAGCGAGTCCTCTTTTTAGCAATTTCTCCGAACAAAAGGCGGCAATTGTGTTTATTATGTAGAAGCTGACGAGTGATGGAAGTAGGTCTTCATCACCCTCACTGGCGGCAAGGCTCATGCTTGAAATTAGTTTCAAAGACTGGTTATTTAGCATAAACTCCTATCACTAGCTGTTGCACGACCAATTGAACCTATAGCCCAATTACTTCTGCCATGAATCATTGCTGGGTTTGATGCAATTGTTCCGGATAATACAAAATATTTGACAAGGATTACCTGTGCCCTGGGTATCGAGTCCACGAGGAAACCTCCAGTAGCCTCATCGACGGACTCATTTAGATAGATATGTGCAAGTGTTTCAGAGATAAAAAAAACCTGACTGGTACAACCTTCACAGATTGAGGTACAGCCTCCAACATATTTCAGACTGTGCTACGGCCTCAGACCGACGTCGGACTAGGGCATGATTTCTGACAGACGGCGGACTAGGATATGACTTCTGACAGACGGCGGACCAGGGCAGACATGACTTCTGACAGACGGTGGACTAGGGAACAACTTCTGACAGACGTCGGAACGGGCACAGTCTTTGGACAGAAGTCGGACCGCGATTCGGTCTCCAACAGATATGAAACAGAACTCCAGTCTCGGACAGTCACCGCTATTGTGTAGCGACGTTGAAGTGATGGAGCCTTCTAGCAAAGTATGAGTCACGAGACGGGAGCAAGCCTTGTGGGGCGGCGGCGGTGATGCGGCCACCACAGATGGGCAGAGATGCGGTCACGCAGTGCGGTTGAGTCAGTCTCTATTTCGCTTCCTGCAAGCCTCCGACAGACGCGATCGAATCAGATGCAATGCCGCACATCCTCTGTTCCAGCAGAAAACGGCACTGGTTTCACTGCGGCTTTAAGTACGATTATTGTGCACATTACGAAATATTTTTAGTGGCGATGTAAAGGAAAAATCAGCGTTGCGGACCGCAACAGGTAACTGGGCACAAATACCTGGACATTGTTAGCAGTAAAAGGAGAGTTGATGCACACATAAAAGATGCTCATTTTTGTGCTTTTCATTCGCACACAACACTCCAAAAGGAAACGTACCAAGCATAAGCACACGTGCTAGGTTATAACACTTGACCAGTCTCGTCAGGCAGGCAGTAGGATGCACTATGCACGAATGTAATTAATTAAGATGCTTGAAGTGAACCTGCAACATTTTAATAAATAGTTTCATCTGAGTTTGCCCAGATTCGGCACAGTAGCGGATGATGAGCTCCTTAGTTATTTGTGTTTCAGAGCTCATTGGTCATATGGCGCTATGGCAGATGAACATCATGAGGTCGCCATATGTAATTGCCACTGCTGAACATGTCGTCAGTTATCTTCTGAAGTACTATTATCTCCAGGCAAGGTGATTTTGCTCCTTTCAAAGCGTACGATTGTTAATCACAAGCTGAAACAGCGTCAGGCTTGTTCCCGTTACCATTAACGGTCACGCATCATCACATGTGTGAAGATCCGAATGCGAAAACTTGATTAGTGCACAGCGAGTGTTATCAGCTATATAAAGGTAAACTTGCCTAAAGGATGCACACACAAACCAAGCGGCAACGGCACGGTCGTCGCGCAACATCTACATCAGGAAATCCGAAACGAGAACGTCAAACTTGACCAGAGCGACAGCCAAGAGGAAAGCATCCATGCGAGATTGCTCGTGTGGCACGATCTCTTCTGATGTAGGTAAATGGTTGATGCACTTAGCAATGTCTAAAATATACCCGATTATCAGCTAGTCAACGGTCAAGCACTACTTCACAAATATATGGCCACCCGACTACATACGGTATTTGGCTATGGTAGTTGCACGTGGAAACTGGAGATATAGCGATCAAACTGCTCAGCTACATATTGTAAGGACAGCTCGAATCAACTACCTATATTAACTATCCTTGAGCGTGGGACGAATGGTCGTCAGCTAAGGAACAGCCCTGCCTATGGTCAGACGACTCACGTTGGTAAGCGCCTTATCTTTTTCGACGAGCTCATTATTTGCTGTGAGCAGTTTCTCGGTAGTGTCGTCAAAGTCATTCTCCAGCGTTTGCATCTTTCGCTGGATGGTACGCAGCTCGTCCTCCGCCTTTGGTGCGCGAGGACAAGAGCGAAGCGAAGGAGAACAAGAAGCGTTATTAGCGCGTGCTCCAGGCAGTCGATGACTAGGTCCGGCTCAGCGCCGCTCACTCACGATCGCCAGCGCCTTGTCCTTCTCCTCCAGCTTGGTGCTGGCGCTGCTGAGCGACTCCTGCGCCGTGTCCAGCTCGTTGTCGGTCTGCTGCAGCTTCTTCTGCAGCGCCCTGAGCTCCTCCTCGGTCTACGGTGGATTGGGTACGACGCTACGGTTACTCTAGCTACAGCGACGCTACACCGGTGCTACACAGACTCGGCTACAATACTCACAACAGCCAGCGCCTTGTCCTTCGCCTTGAGGCTGGCCTGCGCCGCCTGGAGTGACTCCTGCGCCTGGTCGTAGTCGTTCTCGAGCGTGCCGAGCTTGCGCTGAACGCCGCGCAGCTCGTCCTCCGCCTGGCAGGCGGGTTAGTGACGGGGGCACAGGTTAGCCACACGCACCGCACGCGGAGTTGGACCGTCACGTCAGGGTGGCACACGGAGGCGGGCAGCTGCTGTCACGCGCCGCGCAACAAAACCAGCCGGCAGAGAGGCAGATAGGCGGAGAGACGGACAGGCGGAGAGGCGGAGAGACTGACAGGCGGACAGGCGGAGATGCGGACAGGCGGAGAGTGAAAGTGGGTCGCGAATGCATGCGTGACCTTCCCTGAAGAATCAAAATTGGCTCTACTGTTAAAATTTGATGGGGATGAAACTGTTCACAATGACAGTTATTGCTACATAGCGGTCAAAATCAAACGGAAGAAGTGAAGCAGCAGAACAATGCATTTAGATAAACTGGAAGGCAAATGAATAACGTTGAAATGCGGAGGGTGAGTCAGCAGTAAAATAACTGGAAGACATATCCACATACACAAAAAACATTATGTGGATTAAGCACAAGATACGCATATTTACTGCCGTGTGAAGAACACTAACTTCCCACAAACTATTAATAGTGGCTGTTTCTCAGTATGACAGGACGCATGTAGCATTAATCCACTTCATGTATAGGCAGTGAGCACACAAGTTAGCTACACATGCTGAAATACATGCAAAACCCTGCTACAGGAAACACTCGAAGATCATGTGAGGTACATACACAACTCATCGAACACTCCCTAATGCGTACACCTGCATCTTGCATGCTCCCTAACAGATAGCATTGCTTACGTTTATGCTTGTGTTTGTCAAGCAGTGCATTCACTATGAAACGCGATAGCTCACTCACATAGCAATGTGTTCTCTCCTCCAAGGAACAGAACAGTGCTGTGTAATCAATGCATGTTGAACATTGTCACATTGAGAAAAACTTGCTAGAATCCAGATACACAAAAATGCTGATTGTTTGGACGCAGGAGACATGCGTTTTTACATTAAACATTCAAAGAAGTCATTAAAAAATGTGAACGTCCCAAGAGGTTGCATAATTCCATATTCATTCGAAGAGGGAACACAGATAGCAGGTACAGTGAACATTATCGTGAAGCAACAACCTAGGCACTATTATCTCGCCACTGTGCCAGATTAAACAAGCACTTAGGCTACCCTTGTGCACCAGAAGCTATTGCAACTGACGGCAATGAACGCGATTCAGCGGTAAATTTTCCTTCCGGAACTATGCATCACAGAGCTCATGTTCGTGTAATTACCCTGTGGCAGGCAATATCTTTGAACTTGTTTCTGTATTCAGTGAAAGCTTCAAAGGTAAGCCCATCGAACACAAGCAATTCATTTAACTAAAATTCCCGCAGCATGCAGGTTTTCGAGATCAATTTCGGCTTCAGGTGGTAGGACTAAATCGGAAGCATTTGCAATTAAGCACCACCGAAGAGTGATTCGTGTAGCTCAGTGTCGGCCTGCAACGGCTGTACAAGAGGGAACCCGCGGGCCACTGGTCGCTCGCCCGGGGACGCCCCCTATACAGACGGACGTACCCTCTCGGCGCGGAGGTTAGCATCCTTGGCCTGCTGCTCGAGAAGGTCAGCGCGATCCATCGCGTTGTCCTTCTCCAGCTTCATCGCCTGCATCTTCTTCTTGATGGCTTCCATGGCGGCGGATTGTGGGGGATGCTACCTCCGCGGATAAGAACCCTGCCGAAGCCATCAACATGACAGTTAAAAACAATCCAGTGCCAATCAATCAACAATCACGCAGACGCAAGCACACACAAACACACGAAAAAATTGGTGATAGCTAAAGCACTGTGTGTGTTGTCAACATGAAGATAAACTGGCCTACATTGTACACGCACCCACATACAGACACATATTGAGGCATATATATATATATATATATATATATATATATATATATATATATATAATATATATGCAGATACATTTTAAATATTAAAATATGCCGAAGGAGGTTATCTCGTAGCTTAGACATAAGTGTATCTTAGCATGTTAGTTAGTTTGCAACATTGAATACACCCAACACGAACAATGTATTGGCTACTATATCGAATACCTGCGGTGGACGAGCATACGATGGTGTAGCGGGCGTGTGGTGGCAAATGTAAATTTATTTGCACACTACCTATCGGCAATTGTCATGGTTGTCACTGTCAATGGTTGCGCCAACACATGCTGTGCCTACCCACAATCATCATTCACCCACAGCAAATTGAAGCAGTTCAGTGGGCAGCAGCACTGCCAGATTTCCGCCATTCAGGTGCGGCAAACCACCGTGGTTGACCGGAGTGGAATGATCTGTCGACCTCCGCGTGCCGGCGCCCGCCCACCCTGCCCGCGCCACGCCCACGCGGCCGGCACGCACGCCACACACGATGCGTGCGGGCGGCGCGCTGCGAGAGAGACTCGACAGCCCGTCCCGCTGGGTGCGGCGACAATGAGGCGGTGGTGCGGGGCGGTGTGCGCGCGTCATCGGACCCCACTTCCGGCCGGAGCGGCCCAGTCACGCGACCGAACCAGGTCATCGTGTGATGGGGAGACAAGGTCACCGCGGCGGCAGCCGAGCTGCGGCAGCGCTCACCGACCGAACCAGGTCATCGTGTGATGGGGAGACAAGGTCACCGCGGCGGCAGCCGAGCTGCGGCAGCGCTCACCGCTCCCACCAGCGCCAGCCGAGCACGCCTCATCTACATCTGCACCAGCCGAGCACGCCTCATCTACATCAGCACCAGCCGAGCACGCCTCATCTACATCAGCACCTCGTCCAGGTCATCGTGTGATGGGGAGACAAGGTCACCGCGGCGGCAGCCGAGCTGCGGCAGCGCTCACCGCTCCCATCAGCGCCAGCCGAGCACGCCTCATCTACATCTGCACCAGCCGAGCACGCCTCATCTACATCAGCACCAGCCGAGCACGCCTCATCTACATCAGCACCAGCCGAGCACGCCTCGTCCAGGTCATCGTGTGATGGGGAGACAAGGTCACCGCGGCGGCAGCCGAGCTGCGGCAGCGCTCACCGCTCCCATCAGCGCCAGCCGAGCATCGCCCAGCCTCCCTCATCTACATCAGCACCAGCCGAGCACGCCTCATCTACATCAGCACCAGCCGAGCACGCCTCATCTACATCTGCACCAGCCGAGCACGCCTCATCTACATCAGCACCAGCCGAGCACGCCTCATCTACATCAGCACCAGCCGAGCACGCCTCATCTACATCAGCACCAGCCGAGCACGCCTCATCTACATCTGCACCAGCCGAGCACGCCTCATCTACATCAGCACCAGCCGAGCACGCCTCATCTACATCTGCACCAGCCGAGCACGCCTCATCTACATCAGCACCAGCCGAGCACGCCTCATCTACATCAGCACCAGCCGAGCACGCCTCATCTACATCAGCACAAGCCGAGCATTCCCTATCTACATCAGCATCAACCCAGCAAGCCCCATCTACATCAGCATCAGCTGAACACGCCTCATCTACATCAGCACCAGCCGAGCACGCCTCATCTACATCTGCACCAGCCGAGCACGCCTCATCTACATCAGCGCCAGCCGAGCACGCCTCATCTATATCTGCACCAGCCGAGCACGCCTCATCTACATCTGCACCAGCCGAGCACGCCTCATCTACATCAGCACCAGCCGAGCACGCCTCATCTACATCTGCACCAGCCGAGCACGCCTCATCTACATCTGCACCAGCCGAGCACGCCTCATCTACATCTGCACCAGCCGAGCATTCCCTATCGACATCAGCATCAACCCAGCAAGCCCCATCTACATCAGCATCAGCTGAACACGTCCCATCTACATCAGCATCAGCTCAGTGCACCTCATGTATATCAGCGCCAGCCCATCTACATCAGCATCGGCCCAGTACGCGCCATCTAATCCCAGTGCGGAGGCTTCATGTAGATGCATCTATCGATAGCATCACCGTGAAGAGGGCAAATACGGCCTATTCCTATTGCATGCAAGAAGAGAAACCGCACCGTCACGATGGAGTGCAAGGAATATCCATGCATACAACATTGGAGCTTCCCACGTTTCACTATTGCAAAATGCATATTATCACCAACTGCAAATTGGCGTAGTAATTTTTACTTGGTAATAATTCATATTATAGCCCAGAAAGCACTTGGAATACACATGTCCTCGTGACGTTTCAGGTGATGCCAGAGTACTGTGACTTGTCATATTTATATTTTTGTAATGTTCGTTGGTCATTTAATTAACCACTCATTGTTCAACATTGACCGTATCTTGTATAGGTTGTTATGACAAATGTGTCAATGTTTCAAGCATTTTAAACCTTATTGAGACGAGGTTCTGGTCTGATGTCGAGGACATCTGATGCTGATGAGGTCGTGGTATGATAGTTTGATGGCCGGATCTAGCTTCGGTATCTGAAGAGACTTGAGCCTCATTGTTTTGACACAATGTGTTCTGACCACCCGTCGGAAGATATGGCAGATATCGAAACAATAGCATGAAAGGCTTTGGAGTTACCCCAGACAAACATCAGGGGGTGGGGACCAAATTGACTCTCGCGAACTGCAAGGGAAGTGTGACGACTGGATTGGCCACATAAGTGCATCAGCATCACATCCAGTGTATAAGTTTTAGTCTGCCTCTAGACTATGCCGGTGGTCCATATCCCCTCCAACACTTTGTACCGTTAACGCAGTTCTTTTATAGCGTATGCCGACACCCATCGTAAATTGGACTTCGCCAGTCACGGCCATTCGTGACATACACGTGCAAACAATGGTCGGATTTCCGGCTGCAGCGGAGCCAGGCAGTGGCATCTCTCGTCAACGTACGACCGGGCGCACACACGCGGCCCAGTCGGTACCCGCTGCTCGCCGCACCGAGCCGCGGAGTTGTGGGGCCGAGAAGCGCTGGGACCGCGAATGGTTGGGTCACCGCACAGAGGCACCGAGCCGCGGAGTTGTGAGGCCGAGAAGCGCTGGGACCGCGAATGGTTGGGTCACCGCACAGAGGCAAACATAATGAGTCGGATTTTGGCCGGCTGGAGCGCATCTCTCCTGCGTGTGGTTTAGGTCGGCATGGCACAGACTCAGCTACTCTACGTTCATTCCGCCCACGCAAAATCAATGTCAGCAAGCCCTGGACCGATTTTCTCCCAGTTACATTTTACGAAGCTTGTGTTAATGCATTATCTTTCTGGAGCATGGCAAGCTAATACAAAAACGAATCTACTTGTAAGGGACCGAAGCAACAGCATAATTAACCGGGCAGTCACTGGGAGATTTTCACTCTCACGAATCACTGGGGGAGGGGGCTTTCGCCCTTGCATCTTCGCAACCAATGAACTGATTACACCGATTCAAACGGTATTCGATAGCCCACAGCTTTAATCGAGAAAATAAGTTTTGTTTACCTGGGAGTCACTGGTGAAGTCACATGTCATATCAATTAAAAAATATTTAACTGCATTTTACTCATTTTTAACGGAGACCAAGGCATTAGGGTAATATAAAATATCGACCGCGGTTGAATACATACAGTGTGTAACCAAAATGGCCCGTGTAAGCACTTCCTGGCTTCGGATCAAATAAGGTCACTTGAGGGGATGAGGTCAAATTGCCGTTTTGATTCAGCATGCAATGCAATTCATTTTCTAAGATACACTTTCGCTGGGATCTTAAAAAACTGATAAATATTCAGTCGCATATGCTACGGAATTTTGCATATTGCTATAATCTGGTATGATGCCTCTGAGGGCACAGGTCATATAAAGTGGAAATATTTGATTGACTCCATGAGTGCCTATTTGTACGGTAAACAAAGGCATTAGAGTCAAGTGAAACTTAGTTGTTGGTCGATGCATGCATTAAATGCCAATAATTATACAATCTGAACTTGTCCTAGGGTCAAGTGAGGTCATCTCGGGAGAACATGCCAAATTGTTGTTTTGGTTTAGTCTCCAATGTGTTATAGGCTACATTTGCGAGGAGCTCGAAAAACCTACACTTTCGCACATACCACAGAATACTCTCTCTTTGGTGTTCTGTTGTAACCAGTGTGTCCTACTTGAGCGCCACGCAGTACTGTGTCACGCAGTAGACACGGACCTCTCTATAATAATTACAACTGGATTGACCCGTCAGTATTATACTGCGTCGGATGACAACAAACAACCGTTTCAGGCGGGAAAACCAGCACCCGAGATCGAGTTTGTGATGTCATTAAGACATTACCTGGCATTGCACATCAAAGGAGATATATGCATGCTTGACCTATGGTGACCTCACAGGTAAGGATGTCTTTGGTAACTGATATATTGATTTCATAACCACATGAATAGCTTTTCCAATCCTAAGGAGTCATTCAATTTCAATGGAATGAATAACATCAAAATGACCCACAATTATCTAGTTCAGGTCACACTATAACAAAATAACCTCTGATGCACCAACTGCACCTGTATTGATCAGTCAGATTTGCATTCGTCTGATTGTATCTCATAACAACAAGCTAATGTTAGCTGGTCTGGTGGTACCAAACCTTGCCTGTTGGCTCCTTGTGGTCTAATGTTAGCTGGTCTGGTGGTAACAAACCTTGTATGTTGGCTCCTTGTGGTCTAATGTTAGCTGGACTGGTGGTAACAAACCTTGTATGTTGGCTCCTTGTGGTCTAATGTTAGCTGGTCTGGTGGTAACAAACCTTGTATGTTGGCTCCTTGTGGTCTAATGTTAGCTGGACTGGTGGTAACAAACCTTGCCTGTTGGCTCCTTGTGGTCTAATGTTAGCTGGTCTGGTGGTAACAAACCTTGCCTGTTGGCTCCTTGTGGTCTAATGTTAGCTGGACTGGTGGTAACAAACCTTGCCTGTTGGCTCCTTGTGGTCTAATGTTAGCTGGTCTGGTGGTAACAAACCTTGTATGTTGGCTCCTTGTGGTCTAATGTTAGCTGGACTGGTGGTAACAAACCTTGCCTGTTGGCTCCTTGTGGTCTAATGTTAGCTGGTCTGGTGGTAACAAACCTTGTATGTTGGCTCCTTGTGGTCTAATGTTAGCTGGACTGGTGGTAACAAACCTTGCCTGTTGGCTCCTTGTGGTCTAATGTTAGCTGGTCTGGTGGTAACAAACCTTGTATGTTGGCTCCTTGTGGTCTAATGTTAGCTGGACTGGTGGTAACAAACCTTGCCTGTTGGCTCCTTGTGGTCTAATGTTAGCTGGTCTGGTGGTAACAAACCTTGTATGTTGGCTCCTTGTGGTCTAATGTTAGCTGGACTGGTGGTAACAAACCTTGTATGCTGGCTCCGTTCACCTCATTTATCTCATTATCCGGCGACTACCTGTTCCATAGCAGTTGCCTGTGTAGTTTTTGGGAATGTCACAAAAAATGCGACGAGAGGACCATCAGTGAATTAGTAGCATATTACCCATCAGTGAATTAGTAGCATATATCATATGAGCAAACATCCGTGAAGACTATGCGATATGGAGATTCCACTTATGATTAAGTCTTTGTGCAGTGTTCGTAGAAATGGAGAGGACTGTGTTGGGTTAATAAGGACGCCGCTCCATGCAAATGCAGGTACATAAGAACGGGACGGGGTGTTTTGGTGCCTTGTCTCTGAATATCACCATTCATGTTTTCAATATTTTACCGGAACATCTCGATAACTTGAATCAGTTATTTGAACCCATACAAATGTATTCCCAACAATTCCAGTGTTTCTCATTCCTTGAGGTTCCTCGAGAATTTCCAGCTTGAGGATTCAAATAATCCAATGTATTGCATAAATATTAACTGCAGGGAGTACCATAAATGCGCCTTCGTGGAAGTTGCCTGGCAAGAGGCAGTCTTCTGATAATCAACCGACATCAAGCTAAGGGAGAGTTATAGACGCTTGCGTTGGAAATCCCGCCGCAGTGTTTCTGTAAGTATTGAGCTCTCTCGATACAAAAAACAAACAAACAAGAAACACACATTTATCCTGCAGCAGTCTACAGGGTAGGCAGCAGCGCCTGCAGGACTATCTGCACTTTAAAAGTCGCTCTACGACTACAACAACCTTTCAAACGTCGCCATCACCTACTGCGCATAACCGTGATGAACTGCTTGAACCAGTGACATGCCAAAGCCGACATGTTTGCATAGTTTTGAACGCAAGCCAGTTGCAACCGTTCAAATTGCTATACTCGCACAAACAACGCTGAATCCACCATTCACTAGCACTTGACGCAAAACAGTTCGGCACTCTTGTCAGCTTCACCTAAGGGCCACGAGCCCCACCCGCAGCCTACCAGCCTCGCATAGGGACTACGAGCCCTACCCGCGGCCTACCAGCCTCGCCTGAGGGCTACGATCTCTGCACGTAGGCTGCCAGCCTCGCCACAGTCTGCCAGCCTCGCCACAGGCTGCCAGCCTCGCCACAGGCTGCCAGTCTCGCCGCAGGCTGCCAGCCTCGCCACAGGCTGCCAGCCTCTCCACAGGCTGCCAGCCTCGCCACAGGCTGCCAGTCTCGCCACAGGCTGCCAGTCTCGCCACAGGCTGCCAGCCTCGCCACAGGCTGCCAGAATCGCCACAGGCTGCCAGTCTCGCCACAGGCTGCCAGTCTCGCCACAGGCTGCCAGCCTCGCCACAGGCTGCCAGCCTCGCCACAGGCTGCCAGCCTCGCCACAGGCTGCCAGCCTCGCCACAGGCTGCCAGCCTCGCCACAGGCTGCCAGCCTCGCCACAGGCTGCCAGCCTCGCCACAGGCTGCCAGCCTCGCCACAGGCTGCCAGCCTCGCCGCAGGCTGCCAGCCTCGCCGCAGGCTGCCAGCCTCTCCACAGGCTGCCAGCCTCGCCACAGGCTGCCAGCCTCTCCACAGGCTGCCAGCCTCGCCACAGGCTGCCAGCCTCGCCACAGGCTGCCAGCCTCGCCACAGGCTGCCAGCCTCGCCACAGGCTGCCAGCCTCGCCACAGGCTGCCAGCCTCTCCACAGGCTGCCAACCTCGCCGCAGGCTGCCAACATTTCCGCAGGCAAGGGTCAGCCTCGGCGCAGGCTGGCGGGGCCTCTGGCCGTCAGCCAACCCTCGGTGCCGGCGGCTATTTCTGTGTCGAGAGACGACGCCAGAGCTGCTGCACGGAGACTGCAACGCCGTGCGTATTCAACACACTGGCACCGGTGGCGGCCGTCTGCGGCGGCTGGTCGGGAAGGAATGTGTGACGCACGGAGCGGCGTCAGCAGCACAGCTCGCCAGACATCACCGACTCCGAGCCGGGCGTGACTAGTGTGGCACCGGAAGTGTCACGGCTTCGCGCCTTTTCCACTCGCAATTGTGCACAATGCGCAGCCAAATCACGTGCATGGCAGTGACGACGGTACCGAGTGCAAAAATGAGGTAGCTAAGCGCAAGCGTTTACCAACTCTAAGAATTTCCCGTGACTGGATACTTTTTTATGAAGTTCACCGACAAACGAGATCACTTTTTACTCTCTTCTTAGATATCGATGTTCGTTTTCCCAGATTTACATCAAACGAAAACATGCTTAAGTTAACAATGGTTAACAACAATGGGGTCTGCACTTTCTCGCAACAATGTTTCTTTTTCTGCACTTTTGAGGTGCTCTAGCACCAGTCATGTCAAAAAGCACCTCCCTTAGTTAACCCACCCCACCTCGGGGGTCTTTTTACGCCATCCCTTTCTACACTCTTTTACGCTTCGTCTTTTTACACTTAGTTTGGATATTAGAGGGGAGGGGTTTGTGTCAACCCACCCGAGACGGGGTGTGAGGATATGACCGGAAAGACGGAGAGGGTTTAGGTGTCCCCGCGCCAACGAGAATAGGACGGCGCGCAGCAACGCAAAATTTTCAACACCTTTTCCTTTATCATGTTTGCATTTAAAGTATAATTTTCAACCTCAGGTTATGTAAGGTAATTGACCTAGCATAGATCAAAGTGAACCACCTCAAAAAATATTTGAAGATCGATAACTCACACACATGAAGAGATATTGAAATCAAGCTTGCTACGTGAGCACAATTGAGCATATTATCCAACATCTATATCTCGGATTTTGTTTGAGGTCAGGCCAGTGACCCGAGGTCACAGCCGACTATTGCCCATTTTGGGCCAAATTTCCTATTTTTGTAATACATATGGTCTTCTCACATCATTTTTATCTTGGTATGCATACCGAAGCATCAGGAGAAGTTCCTTATTGAATTGGTTTAACGTCCGTTAGGTGATCTGATGCCAGATCACGGTAAAGTGCGCAATATGGGCTAAGACTATGTAGATACTGCTATTGCATGGTTTGCTTCGAGTTTTCATGGCGTAAATAGGGTCAAAGTTGTATTGCACCACCTAAGCTATGATAATATGCCTAATTAAATGTTTTGAAAACATTTTGTTTTGCTTAATAACAGACATTTTGGCTTTCCAAAAGAATCTCCGCACATGACCCCAGCTCACTCATCCCTACCTTCTGTGTTTTTTTTTTGTGATCAGCTATACCAACTCTATGTCGGCTATATCTAGCTGCGTTACCTTTTTTTGTGATCAGCTATACCAACTCTATGTTGGCTATATCTAGCTGCGTTACCTTTGACAAAACGTGCACATGAGCTAGACAAATGACGTCAAAATGCAAAGCGACATATTATAGTAAAATTAACCTCCTTTAACCCAGATCGAATTGGCTCAGGGCCACCAAGTTAGCACGTTTACCATAGTTTCCAGTTACCCTGCAAATTTGAGCTTTCTAGCTTTCATAATTGCTCAGATCTATGGATTGGGGTCGGGGTGGGGGAGAGACGGGGGGAATTTCGTCAATTCCCAGTGCGAATGATTTTCAGAGGCCTTCAGGGCGCGTGTTAAGAAAAGCACAGACCACATACGAAGAAGCTTCTTTTAGTCAATACCGCATACAGCTGTGGAGCTTCAGAGAAACTAGTGGAGAGACTCAGCAACGCTAGAGTGGATCAACTCAAAACGCATTGGATAGCTAGCCCATCTCATTTCACATTAAAAGCGTCCGAAGTGTATATGGGTCCTTGTGCGCTGCATGTGGGTGTGGGACAACTCTACCGCGCTTCTTTGCTGATGCCATCTTTAATAGATACTTTATGCTTATCCATTTTAAATGGTCTCGACCACTTCTTCATTGCTTCATAGCAGTTATTCCCGCCTGATTTCGGAGTGAGAGGAGGGGGAGGGGGTGCACAAGGGTGAAATCAACATCCACTTATGGTACATCATCTACCTGTAGGTACATGCCAGATAATATCGGATATATCAATGAGAGACAGGATTTTGACAGAGACGACACGAATAACAATATTTCTGCTTATTCCCTGTCCTACCTCTGAAAGGACTAGGGCTTCTTGCATTTCGCAGGAAGTACAAAACTATTGAGAAAAAGTCATCAAGTTGCAGGGCTCGATAGCAAACGTGTCGGAGATGCCAGGTGACAAGTCTTTGAAGTAGAATAATGAATCAATATTTCTTCTTCATGGGTTAAATTTGGCTCGCAAGCCACCATCAGACGATATGGGCTGTGGAACGATCCCCGTACAGGAATAGCATTACGTTACATTTGACATGTTTGACAATGACTGAACACTAAATTATTTCGTGCTGCGTTACATATAGGGGACTGCATGATACTGAATCCATTTGCAAATTGGGCGCTTACGAGAACAGCATAATTGTGGAAATTGTTTGCACATTCTATGCACATCAGCTTTCCGTGAACATGTATATGAGCATAGCAATTCGCACATCTTTTTTTCGTAGGCAAGTGGTAAAGTTTACATTATTTGGAATTTGGTTTCTGTAAAACTCATTTTCTGAAAATCCTGCCTTGATTCTCCAATAGAATCTTAAGTATTGTAACACAGAATATCTACCAGCCGATCAGCAATTTCACTCGAGAAGAGCCTGCGCTTAGAAACGTTCTGTTGAAAACGGCGTGGCGTTATAATTGACCGGTGTGTAGCGATCTCCAGGAAATGATGCCACCGGATCCGAGCTATGACGCACGCAGCCATCAGCACTACTAGTCTAAGTAATGGAGACCGCGCGTGTCTCGTTCCCGCGGTCCAACGGCACGCCGGTTTTGTCGGCTCCCGGTCTGTAGCCGCAGAAGTGCCAGTGTTAGCGTGCTGCAAAGCACACCGAGCAGGACTCAGCTGACCGTCTGCGCAGCGCCCAAATAAGGAGCGGCGCAGGTGCGGCGGCGGCGGCGGCCGGCTGCCTTCCCTGGCCTGCTCGCAGGTGCGGCGGCGGCGGCGGCCGGCTGCCTCCCCTGGCCTGCTCGCCCGGCCTGGGCCACTGCGTCCAGATCTTGGCCACTACGGCCAGGCCTTCCGACCGGACCCAGTCAGGCCTTCAGACCGGACCAGAGCATCTCCCACCAGGCTTCCCAGAGAACTTGGCGGTTCCGACCAGAACCGACCGGACCTTGGCGGTTCCGACCAGATATTCAGATCTAACCTGGGCGTTTCGATCAGACTTTCTGACAAAACCTGGGCGGCTCCAACCAGACCTGGTGTGCTCGAGTGCATTACGACCAGACGCGTGTCGTGTGGGCCGACGCATGTCCGGCAGTTTAGTGCGGCGTGTTCTGTTCTGTTCTGTTTTCTGTTTTCTTCTGTTCTGTTTTCTTGTAGTGACATGGACAATGGCACACCCGGCACACCACTTGCGTGACATATGGCTGTGCTATACACAGGTGTATGTTCGCGGCCCCCCTCATTTATGCATGTTGCCCGGCTCAACAGCACTTTTGCACGAGATCCCGAGACCAGTGCAAATAGCTCACCCAGAGAACTAGGGACGAACGTCAGCACGTGGTTCTGGCGAGAAAGAAAATCACCCGAATGTTTTGCCGGCACTCCCGTGGAAACCCAATATTTCGCGGTGCGAACGACAAATGCGCGAATAAGTTCCTGGATTCACTGGTAGCAAATTCAGTGAGTAGTACCTCCGCACGGGTGTGCCCACAAGCACCAACGCCACTTTCGCTTCCTGATGTCAGCCGCTATTGCGTGCCGTCCGGCGAGCACACGCTCGTGCTGCTCACGAAAAACAGGCACGTTTAATGACGGCCGGCAGGCCCGGGCGAGGCCTTGGCCGACATGGAGGAGAAAAACGTGTTAGTCACTGCCGCGCCGGCCGCTCGCCAGCTGAGCCACCATCGCTACACCACCTACGTCAGGCGATCTTCTCACCTCCCCCCACCACCAGCGACATGTCGCACCAAGCACCTCATCAGGTGACTCGGCTAAAGTATAAACACATTGCGTCATCAACGGCCGCCATCCAGAGCGGCCGGATAGAGCGACGGAGTTAGCCATCGACCGTTCAGATTAGTGATCTGAATCTCTCAACGTTATTAGACAGCAATACAGACAATGCGACCTCTTTTGTTTTCGCATTCGGCGTCATTCGGCGTCATTCGGCGTCATTCGGCGTCATTCTATAAATAAAAATTGCAGCCAGGCATCTGCTAGCGTGCATCAATAGTTCGCGCAAGGAAGGGTGCCCTGAGCAAATGGATCCATTCATATGCACCAAAAACTGCTAGAAATGACAAAAGGAGTTCGAATGCAGAGCTCAGAGCATTTATTGATTGATTATTTGAGCTTAATTGCCAAAACCGGGAGCGAAAGCAAGTTTTTGCGGGAGCGAAAGCAAGTTTCACTTTAAGCTTTGTAAAGAGGATACATTTGATGTACAACTCAGAATTTAGGTACTACCAGCAGGCATAATCGCTCGGCCGTTCATGCGACCACGAACCGCACGAAATCTGCACGCTTAGTTCAACCAATTGACAATGACAGCCGCCCAGCAACGCCGCACGGAACGTATGGCCCCACGAGCTCGTCCACCGCACTGGTACTCCCTGCAGAGGTGTCGGGTGTGTCGCCGGAACCTGCTGGCGGCCACACTCGGAGTGGCGGTGACGACACACGGCACGCGATCACTCGGCACTCTGTGCTCTCACGTGGTGCACTGTGCGCCGCTGCGGCCGGCGCATGTGTCGCAGCGGCTGGCTCACGTGTCGCAGCGGCTGGCGCACGTGACGCAGCGGCTGGCGCACGTGTCACAGCGGCTGGTGCACGTGTCACAGCGGCTGGTGCACGTGTCGCAGCGGCTGGCGCACGTGTCACAGCGGCTGGTGCACGTGTCACAGCGGCTGGTGCACGTGTCGCAGCGGCTGGCGCACGTGTCACAGCGGCTGGCGCACGTGTCGCGCAGCGGCGCCGCCTGGGGCCCCCGTACCTGAGAGCTGGACGAGTCCGGGACGCAGCCAACTGCGAGTTCGACTGGTGCCGCTGCGAGCCGCGCCGCCACCAACAGCCGAGTGGGCCGCTCTGCGCATGCGCGCTCGGGTAGCATTACTTGACCATACGCGGCGCCGGCTGCCCGCGGGCAAACGCGCCCGCGACCCCGGCCGAGATGTGTGCCGGCTGCTGAGAAAGAGGAGGTCGGGGCGCTCCGCTCTCCGTACCGCCAGCCTGCGGCGAGAAATGTTGTAGACGGCGCGGATGCTTTTACACTGGTGGTGAAGGCTAATTTAGTTTAGTTTTTTTCCCGTTCGCTTCCCCAGCTTTCGTAGCATCCCTTGGTCAACCGAGCGCATATGCCAGTTTCTCATCCCAGAGGAGGGATCGCTACCCCATATAATATTTCGCCCATATTCGAGATAAAGCCACGGGGTAGGCAGCGGCGTGATGTGGGTCACGAAACCATTGAAGGGTATCCGATGTTTGCTGTCGGTCCATCAGTGACCTTCCGGGGCACACCAGAGGCAACGATACTCGAAAAGCTGGATGTCGGCAGCTTCTTGGCGGTCGTCTGCTGAATGCACTTGGGACCGAGCTGAAACTAAACACTAGTAGGTATATACAATGTTTATTTCGCACGTCTATCGGAATCGTATTTATTCTCGCTTACGAATTTACGAGCCAGGTCAGCTCAAATCTCACTGGCCACACTAAATGTGATGCAAAATGAAGTCTCACAAATAGCATATTTGCAGCTTCCGTCGACAAAAGTCGTTGCTGAGATTGCATCCACGCCGTCAAAAATGATTTATTGAACAAATATGTCGGTTCCATGCTGGCTCGTTCGAAGAAGTAATTCAAGGCCAATCCAAATTCATGAATTCGTTTAACATTAATGACGTCATATGTCAGACAGCACAGTTTGAAGATGTCCAAAGACATGACACGACAATTATCTGGACACGTTTGCTACAGCAAATCAACGAACCACACGAGCTCAGCCAACATGCACCAAACATGCACCACGAATGACCTCATTACATGGTGATCTGACGTAATCGGGCAACTTGGGAACACATTTGATGTGGATGTACATACCATCAGTCATGCCAAACTTGATCATTGAGAGATAATCACTTGCATGCAACATCCACGTCCTTCGTCGCTCATCCTAAAACACTGGGGTATGATTACTGTCTGGGGGCCCTAGATTATTACAAATCGGGCATCGGCGTCACCATCTCGCGCCTGATCCGTGTCACCATCTCGCGCCTGATCCGTGTCAACATCTCGCGCCTGATCCGTGTCACCATCTCGCGCCTGATCCGTGTCACCATCTCGCGCCTGATCCGTGTCACCATCTCGCGCCTGATCCGTGTCACCATCTCGCGCCTGATCGGTGTCGACATCTCGCGCCTGCCGTCCTCGTTTCCGAGCACGGGCGACCTATTCACTGTCTGCTGAGCGACCTATTCACTGCCGGCTCAGCGACCTATTCATTGCCTGCTCAGCGACCTATTCATTGCCTGCTCAGCGACCTATTCATTGCCTGCTCAGCGACCTATTCACTACCTGTTTGCTCGCCTGGGTGCATTGTTCCGGCGTTGACCTCAAGGTTGCCTTTGGACAATGGTTTCCACGCCATAGGATGTGCTCAAGAGGACACCTGCGGACCACCACTGGTCACCCCGGTTTCTTGCGGACACCACTGGTCACCCCGACCTCTCGCTGGTCACCACTGGCCATCCCCATGTCCTGTGGAACGCCACTGTCCACTCTGATTTCCCGCATGACGTCGCGCTCCGTCTGGATCTCGTTGTGTTGTTGTGTCCACTCCGACTGGAACGCGCTGACGAACCGATACCCTGGGGAACGGCGGACATCAGCTGCTGAGCATCACAGCACAGCACAACACAGCACAGCACGGCACAGCAAAGCACGGCACAGCACACGTCTCCGGTGTGCTGTGTTTGTGAGGTTTTTGTTACGCGTGATTATGTTACCGTAACGGGAGTAGCTCGTCAATATATCGTGCATGCGCATAAAACAGAGGTTATGCGCAGCACAGAACAAATACGTCATCAGCGTCGTTTTTGCGGTGGTGAAGCAGGCATTAGTTCTAGCTCTGAGTCAAGGATTCAGAACTTGCAATCCCCAACACAAAACGTTTATCAAGGTTTCAAATGCGTGACAATCGTACCTGGCCGCCGGGGCCCGGTTGCTCCGATGAACTTCTGTCGGCCGTGCACGTCGGTAAACTTGCTCCGGTGTCATCGTCGCTCGTGATCACCGTCTGCCCCAGCTCCGCCCCGAGCCTTCTGCACTCCGACAGTGACGTCACAGCATCACTGCAAGGCAGCGCCGGTGTGATGACAGGTCTTCCTGCCGGTCGGGAGATGGCCAGCGTAGATCGGGAGCGGGGCTGAAGGCATCCGCGCCGACCTTGCTGCCGAATGTTGACACCAGCCAGCCAGCGTCAGCGCCGGGATCTCGGAGGAAATTGTGTGCGAAAGGGGAGGGATATTGTGTACGGACGAGCTGCGGACGGAAGAATGCATCCAAAATATCTCCCTTTTTAGACAACATAAGGGAGGAAGCTGTGAGGAATAGGATGTGCCTTTATATTTGTTTTCAAGCAGGATTACCTGAGCTTTATATTGCACAAAGGTTTGTAATCGACACCTTGACAAAAACGTGATCTGTCAGCACGTGTTCACGAATTTTTAACCAATCTGCGCCCAAACTTAATTTCCTGAACACAAATCAGAGGAGTACGATTATTGCATTGCTTGATCGTGTTTCGGATGTGATCCGTAAACACCATGATGAGTACAATATCAGAGGGATACAATATCAGTTTAAGAACCTTGCTGGACAATCAACACATGTTGTGCCCTTGTGGATATTGCGATCAGAAAGAAATCAGTACTCTATGTCATCAGCGCCAAATTAAATATATCCACTTTGTGCTTTGTCTACCTCTGACAAAAGACAACACATTGTGTGGTCAAGGCGGATTTATTTGAGCTAGGCAAGATTATGCTAATTAGTTCAGGTTAGAGTGGATTGCGTCAGGCTGCAAATTATAAGCTTAAACTGATGCGGTCTTAGACAGCGCTAAATCAGGCACAATTCGCCTGAGGGGCTTTTTCCACCAACGCAGTTTATACATTGCGATGCCTAGTTTCATCAATCGCTGCATGTTAATACATGGTCGTTATTTTGGTCCATGCAAAGAGGGAAGTGCTTTGCTAGTCTAAGATATAGGGTTGGCGTATTAGCACTGATAATACGATAAGATGCCTACTTTTTCCGACATTGATTGGTCGTTGAGTTTTATAATAAAATTGATGTGCGGTAGTGTAGTGTAGTGCGGTAGTGTAGTGTATTGCGTGAAAGATAGCTGTGCTGGGTCATGTGACAGGATTTAAGCATTTTGTGCCACTTTCTTTGCTTCAGCAATATAAGGAAAGTTTGCGTTTGCGTTTTTAATAGCAATGAAATACGTGCCTTATGCTACCTCGGGTCCAATTAATATAATGAAGAGAACTTATTTCCCAGGTAGTATAACATTGACTGTAGATACTACCCGCTACTTCAAAGCTGCCAATCCGATCAGCATGCTGCTACTTATTAATCGCACATGTATGTCGATGACATTTACACATAATCCAATGTACCTGTCATGTGGCTAGTAAGACGCCACTTAGATATAACCATGCGATTAACTTGGCCAGCTGATTGCTTTGATAAATCTCTACTTGTGACAGGCTTGCGCACCACACATCAGCCGAGAAGTTCAGTGTTTTGGAAGTGCGCTGAAGAGGAAGATGATGGACGTAGGGTTCGACATGGTTTCCCTGGTTTATCTATACGCTCACGAGCTAAGAACCCAGAACTGTCCCTGGCTCTTGTGCCTACCCACCTCATCCTCCCTCTCTTGGTCCTCCGCTCATAAATAAGAAATAGAACATGAGTAAATCACGGTCGCATATGTAAAATAGGAAAACAATTCTGGTTGTATCATCTTCACGGGAACGGCAACTCTTGGCTCAGAAAACGCCAATCAGAATCACTTTGTGGGACAATAGGGGCCCAATATCTGTAAAATATATACCAAAAGAAGGAAAAGGCAGATAAGATTTCATTGCGCTAAATCACATCACAAACAATACCAAGTCTCTTACGACCGGAAAAAGGAAGCAATTATGCGAGATGTCAAAACAGTCTCAATGCGCCTTCTCCCAATGATTGATCTTTTGGCCCAGTCCAATGCTTGCACCCCTGTCCCGAAAATGAGAAGAAAAAAATGGAACGATGCTCCTTCTTATGACCAGCATTATGTACTGCATTTATTTAGTCGATCGAACCACCACATTTGCCACCGCGGACGACTGCCAAGGTGTGCGTTCCCACCATCCCATAGTATTGCGCGGTTCTGCAACTGACAGGCCAAGTGGAGCCTGTTGGCCACGCCCGGCCGAGACGACCGAGGCGGAAGATCTCTCGGCATAGTTGGCTTCTGGTCGGCTGCCAACGAGCCGGCGGCGGCGGCCGATTTGGCAGCTGGTCAGGTTACGGGGCGGCGGACAGTGGGGCCGGCCCCGCGCCAGCTGGTCAGGTTACGGGGCGGCGGACAGTGGGGGCGGCCCCGCGCCAGCTGGTCAGGTTACGGGGCGGCGGACAGTGGGGCCGGCCCCGCGCCAGCTGGTCAGGTTACGGGGCGGCGGACAGTGGGGGCGGCCCCGCACCAGCTGGTCAGGTTACGGGGCGGCGGACAGTGGGGGCGGCCCCGCACCAGCTGGTCAGGTTACGGGACGGCGGACAGTGGGGGCGGCCCCGCACCAGCTGGTCAGGTTACGGGACGGCGGACAGTGGGGGCGGCCCCGCGCCAGCTGGTCAGGTTACGGGGCGGCGGACAGTGGGGGCGGCCCCGCACCAGCTGGTCAGGTTACGGGACGGCGGACAGTGGGGGCGGCCCCGCACCAGCTGGTCAGGTTACGGGGCGGCGGACAGTGGGGCGGCCCCGCGCCAGCTGGTCAGGTTACGGGGCGGCGGACAGTGGGGGCGGCCCCGCACCAGCTGGTCAGGTTACGGGGCGGCGGACAGTGGGGGCGGCCCCGCACCAGCTGGTCAGGTTACGGGGCGGCGGACAGTGGGGGCGGCCCCGCACCAGCTGGTCAGGTTACGGGGCGGCGGATAGTGGGGGCGGCCCCGCACCAGCTGGTCAGGTTACGGGGCGGCGGACAGTGGGGGCGGCCCCGCGCCAGCTGGTCAGGTTACGGGGCGGCGGACAGTGGGGGCGGCCCCGCACCAGCTGGTCAGGTTACGGGGCGGCGGATAGTGGGGGCGGCCCCGCACCAGCTGGTCAGGTTACGGGGCGGCGGACAGTGGGGGCGGCCCCGCACCAGCTGGTCAGGTTACGGGGCGGCGGACAGTGGGGGCGGCCCCGCACCAGCTGGTCAGGTTACGGGGCGGCGGACAGTGGGGGCGGCCCCGCACCAGCTGGTCAGGTTACGGGGCGGCGGACAGTGGGGGCGGCCCCGCACCAGCTGGTCAGGTTACGGGGCGGCGGACAGTGGGGGCGGCCCCGCACCAGCTGGTCAGGTTACGGGACGGCGGACAGTGGGGGCGGCCCCGCACCAGCTGGTCAGGTTACGGGGCGGCGGACAGTGGGGGCGGCCCCGCGCCAGCTGGTCAGGTTACGGGGCGGCGGACAGTGGGGGCGGCCCCGCGCCAGCCAAGACTCAGGGGTTCCAGCTGTCACTGTCACTGTCGGCAGCGTCACTGCAGCCGCTCATCGCTGACGTCACTATTGTCACTACTGTTACTATTGACGTTGTCGATATTATCGTGACCTCGTTAGTGCCGACACAATTGTCACTATCGTCACTCTCGGCATCATTGTTACTACCGTCATCTCGTCATTGCCATCAGTCTCAGCATTGTCGTTACTTCCGCCACGCTCAGTATTATCGTTACTACCGTCATCTCGTCGCTGCCGTCACTCTGAACATGATCGTTACTACCACCATTATCAACATTATCGTTAATACTATCATCTCGCTACTGCTGTCACTCGGAACATTATCGCAGCTACAGTCATCTTGTCATTATTAGCACGACTGCCACGACCGTCACTATCCTCGTCTCGTAAGTATCGATACAATATCCACTATCGCTACTCTTGTCACTATCGCCAGCTTCCTCACCGTAATCACTATCGTCACCATCATCACCGCATCATAACACTATTGACACTTGCATGCCTGCTGTTGCTGCTGTGACTAGTGACAGTCGGCATAGCCATCAATACCACAACTGTCGCCACTATTGCCACTATTGTCAGCAACGCCACTATCATCACCATGGTCACCACCGTCACTACCACCACTATTACCACTACCTACATTATCGTCACTATTACCATTAACGCCATTGTCCTCACTATGGCCATCAGCATCACTGTTTTCTCCAGTCTCCATGGGGAGGGAAGATTCTGCCCCTCCCCCAGTATCTTTTTGCTTGCCACTCGTAAACCGCCTGCCACAGTATTGCGAAATGTTGGGACTTTTTCTCAGATTAATGTGCACATGCCTGTGCAAATTTCGAACCAAAGTCGGTTGATCAGAGGCGAGGCAGTTCAGTGCGCCAGGTGGAAGAAACACAACGGTGCGCGACACGTATCCGTCATATTGTGGGGCAAATCAACGATTGCGAAGCTATTTATCATACTCACATATAGCATAAGTGCGGAATATGAACACAAAATATCAGAGGCGCGCACTCCAGCGCTAAACATGGGCAGGTTACATAGCGTATTATTTGCTTGTTTATGCCACAAGCAGCTATTTGTAGTTTCGTTCTTATATTGTCATGAAATCGAATTCATTTATTTGCTATATATAATGGTATGTTACCTGGATTCGACTCTGCGCATTGCATTCAGCTTCATATATTCATGTGCATATCATGGTTTCTTACTGATACCCCAAGAAAGTGAAAGCAAACAAGTACTTCATTTCTGATTATCCTCATATTCTACTCCACCTAGAACCGCCTACGATGTTTGTTTTTGCTGCAAATGTTAAATATCTGAAAGACTTTTCAATTTGAGATTGAATCGTGTTCGTTTCATACAAACGAGCCGGCAAGCCTGTGCACACTGAGCAGTGGCGGTTCAAAAATGGCCGGAATGCTAGCAGTTGTTGTCCCCTGACCTTTCATTGAATATTTTTCGACTTTCTTTTTGTTTCAGTAATATGGATCATGTCGAGACGAATCGAACACCGTACTTTGCATCGAAAAGGAATCAATTGTTCTCGAGAGCTTTTAGATAGGGTGCAGCATCTGCTCCCCATCCCCCGAGCACGTTACCGTGATACCCGATGTCCCATACAGAATAGGACTAAACCCACCCTTGTCATCAGCAGCCAGAAGCCATGGACGTGCGGTAGTCCATGGTAGTGTGAAATTAACCTCTCTTATTTCTGTCACTTCCAGACCGGGCATCACAGTGATGTCCAATGCCTGATTACGAAATGAAGAGTAGACGTTTTAATACCAGAAATATTGTTTCTGAATAATTACAGTAGAAAGAATAGTAAGAACAATGATAACAATATGCATATACATATACACGCAAGGATATATATATATATCAGTGAGAGAGAGAGAGAGAGAGAGAGAGAGAGAGAGAGAGAGAGAGAGAGAGAGAGAGAGAGAGAGAGAGAGAGAGAGAGAGAGAGAGAGAGAGATTCACCATGTATTCTTTAAATTACACAGGTGCATAGGTGAACGTTTAGCGTTATGTCAATGTCCTGCTGCTCGATACCTGGAACGTATAAACAAAATGTCTGCATATCAATGACGGGCCGATTCCGGATCTCACAAAGCAGCGGGGCATTTGTCACAGCTTGTTGACATGTCTCGGAGCCTGTCCGGCGGTCCATCTGGCTGGGCATTGCCGGTATCGGACAGGCTGGAGGCACCGGCACGCATCGATGAGAAGCACCGCCGGGCCGATGTCGACCCGGTGGTGCTGGGCAGGTCGACAAACAGGTGCCGACGTCTGGCCGACGTCTGGCCGATGTCGACCCGGTGGTGTTGGGCAGGTCGACAAACAGGTGCCGACGTCCGGCCGACGTCTGGCCGATGTCGATCCGGTGGTGTTGAGCAGGTCGACAAACAGGTGCCGACGTCCGGCGGATGTCTGGCCGATGTCGATCCGGTGGTGTTGGGCAGGTCGACAAACAGGTGCCGACGTCTGGCCGACGTCTGGCTGACGCTCGTCGGGAGCGGCAAAGGCCGATATTTGTGGTGCCTGTTGGCGGCTGCCGGGACACGGCCTTCCCGGAGTGATCCGACACGTGCAGTGAGAGTCACCGCTACTGACCAATGTGTTCAGAAGCCTGGCTTGGGCTCCTTTTCAGCTGGCATCGTGGTTCCTTTCCTTGCGCCGAGGGAGACTACCGCAAAGTATACTCCTGCCTTACTCCTCGCCTCACGACGGCCTGACCCCACACCGGCACGTATCGCGTGTGCTCCACTGTCGCTCTGCGGCTCACTGACGCAACAACCTTTCATGTCGGAGAACAATGGCGTCTGCGCCGCATTGGATGCCGATAACGGTACACACCTGCGACAGCGAACCTGACAACAATGCAGCGGCCCCAGCGGTGACGTGGCACGTCCGAGAGGTCGTGTCACGTCGCGTGCGTCCTGCCTGATGGGCCGCCGTCTCCCGCACCCGGCCCACAGCCGTCCCGGCTCGCTCGGTGCAAGGTGGGGGCGATGCTTCGCCAAGTTCCATTCTCTTCCGGTCGGTGCCAGCACCAGTGCATGGCTCCTGCTCCAGTGTTGGTTAGAATAGAAAACCTCGTCCGGGAAAGGGTGTGCGTGACGTTGAAAGGCAATGGCCTTTCACTTGGTGTCGATCACCCGCGGATACATGAGTACGAATTCGCATGCATTGTCATGCATGCATTGTCAAACCATATCGTAGGTTGATTCTGAATGCATTCTAAGCTCGCTTTTTATCGTTGTGAATGAACCCGAAGGCCTTCTTCCTTCAACTACGCATAGGAATTCAACGTGGGCGACTGGGTCAGACCAGGACGGCCATCGTGTGTGTGTGTGTGTGTGTGTGTGTGAATTTGGCCAGCCTGCCACCGTGTGGTGACGTCGGCTGTTTCCGGTAGAGTGGAAATGAATGTGGTGGTGGGTTATGGTGCATGGAACGACGTAGTAGGGGGTAGAAGGAATAGGATAGGTATAGTCGTCTCCGCCCAACACCCAAAACTCTACTTAAAATCGATGGCAAAGCCATTGAACAGGTGAAATGCTTCAAGTTCTTAGAAGTACATTTAGACGAAAAACTCAGTTTCAACACCCACATCACTTCCATCTCGAAGCGATGCGCCAAGCGCGTCAACATACTACGTGCACTTGCAGGCACAGACTGGGGCGGAGATAGGAAAACACTACTGCGACTGTACACATCAATCATACGACCCATCCTATAATACAACAGCATCATTTTTGCCACCATTTCAGAAAGCCAGAGCCGAAATTTAGAAATCATCCAAAACAGCTGTATCAGAGCAGCCCACAGGTGCCCTCAGCACCACACCGATAGCCAGTCTTCTAGTGGATTCAAGCACTCCACGTCAGGAGGACAACAGCTGTGCCGCTACCACATCAAAATCAAATCAGTAAAAAAATCATCCAGCATAGCGCTGCTTTACGCCTGACAGATACGACAAGAGCCGATTTGCGCGCAAACTTCCACCATATAGCATTCAAATTTCCACGGCTCTCTCCGATCTTAACTTCGCAATGCCATCCACTGCAACTCGACCGCCCACTAGGCCATTCTGGACTTTCAGTCAACCAAGGTCAAGGTCGAGTACTTGCTCTCGGAGAAGAAATCCACTATCACATCGGCGGAAATTCTTGGCCTCTTTCACAAGTTCGCCGGTGACAACAAACACAAATCACTCGTATTCACGGATGGGTCGAAACACGAGGCTAAGGTAGGCATCGGCATCACTGGACCAAGTCTCAGACTTTCCAAGCGTCTACCGGATAACTTTTCCATCTACTCCGCTGAAGCAATGGCCATTCTGGCCGCTATCACCATTCTCATGAGACGTAAAGCTAGAAACGTAGTAATTTGCTCAGACTCCAAATCTGTCCTCCAGTCAATTAGCAACACCCACGACTGTCCAAATCACTTCATTGATTGAATCCAACAACTCGTAGCCCATAACGTAAACATGAACTTTTCCTTCCTCTAGATTCCGGGCCACGCCAACATCCCAGGCAACGAAGAAGCAGACCGGCTCGCAAAGCAAGCCTTAGCATTGAACACTTCCCCTGGCGTGGAATATTCGGTAGACGATTGCAAAGCACTCCTACAACGCCACATTCGCCAACATCAACAGAACACATGGACACAACATAACTCAGCACAACACAAATCCAACCACACCCACGCAATCAAACCAACAATATGTACATGGAACACATCAAATCAATCTCACCGACAAAAAGAGGTCATCCTCACTAGACTTAGAACTGGTTGCACAAAACTAACACAGCCTCAATTAGAGGGTGACCAATATACAACACCGCACTGCGGCACCTGCAACACCACGTTAAGCATAGGCCACATCCTGCTAGACTGTAGTAGCTTTAGCTCTCAAAGACAACCACTTAAGGCATTCTGCCAAAGAGAAGGCATCACCCTATCGCTTCCATCGCTTCTCGGTGACAAGCACCCAGAACTCCTTCAATTGCTATTTGAATATCTGTATGCCACAAAACTAGCAGGAGCACTGTAGGCACCACACCACCAACACTCACATCAACTCGCAATGCATGACCGCGAAACACTCGTAGAGGAAACACGTAAATAGCCATCCCCGCATAGCGTCGGACGTACATGAGCCGATTTGCTTCTCAATTAGAAATAAATAGCTACCTAGCGGTGGCGTCGGAAGTAGATGAGCCGACTTGCTTTAGGAAAACATAAACACAAAATAAAAATAAAAATTAGCATAACGTAAAATGACCACCCAGAGGAGCCATCGGACGTAGATGAGCCGATTTACCTAGCAGCTCATAACGTAAACGGCTACCCAGAGGTACAGCGGCCGTAGAAGAGCCGAATTGCAAAACACCGTACTAACCCAACTGACAACCCTGCATGCATGCTTAGACTAACCCGCCACTAACAACTAACACGCGGCGGCCGGCGTGATAGGCGGTGTGAACAACTACCTCCTTGTTCGCACGGTAAAGATCCCTCGGTGCTCTTCGATAAGAGTAGGCTAAAGCCGGCACCCTGGCAAAATCAACTTTTCGCCACTCTCAACACACCCCACCCCCACCCAAACTACGAATTATTTTGTGGAGGAGTAAAGTAAAACTAAACCATTTAGACATCAGGGAGCTGTCCCCAACCCAGACCCTCGCCTTCAGCACCTAAAATATCACGCAAACTACCGTAAAATTCCTTAACGTCAATGTCCACTTGCCTGCACCTTGATCACAAACGCTCGCTTTATAGACAGACATGTAACGTACTCGCTTTAAAGGCGGCGCAAATGATCTTTATGGTCCGGCACGACTAAAAAATCACCCCCCCCCAGGATAGGTAAGGTTGACTTGTGTGTGTGTGTGTGTGTGTGTCGCTGTGTTTGGCCAGCCTGCCACCTGTAGGTGATGTCGGCTGTTTCCGGTGTGAGAGTGTGAGTAGAGAATGGTAGGAGGATTAGATGGAGGGTGGATAGATTACTTGTTTTGTTGAGCGATGTTGAAGTAGAGTCGGAGGCGTCTTGAAGAATTGAGTTGGTCCTGGTAGCTTGAAGATGTAGAGATGGCAGAGCAGAGTTGTTTGAGAGCCGGAGATGAAGTAGTCAAGAAAGCTGTCAGTCCGGACGGTGCCAGTTTGGGGTATGGGGTGTAGTGGGTGGGTTGGGGGTCGGGTCATCGCCAGATTGTTAACATTTCAAGAACATCTTGTTTTGGGTATCATGGTTCGACTTTGTTTTGTTTTGTTGTTGTTGTTGTTTTTTTCCGGAGTTTTACTCGTTTTTCCTTCCTCTTTTAGCGCATCTTATTGTCTTTTTTGTTTGATTGTTTGTTTGTTTGTTTTTTCCGGTCTTTTTTCACAATTGATCAATTAGGCGTGTGATAGCGAGAAAGTGGAAGAGAAGGTCGTGTAGTGCTGGATGGTCGTCGTTGAGGAGTGTAGTGAGGCTTAGTGGGATGTTGTGTGTGCTGCAGTAATTTGTGATGTGTTGTCTTTGGTTGTTGTATTTAGTGCAGTGGATGAACGGCGTGCCCCAGAATCTCGGCATGAGCATGCGTATGCATTTTCTTTCTTTAGCAGATATGGATACATCTGCAAATATGAGTTTTCATTGTAATGATGAAGTACAAGGCTGGATGGGGGCTGAGGAGAATACTTGGTGAAAATAGTGCAATGCATTTCGTGGCTCGCTACATATATGCATAGTCCGATTGAATAATTTAGCTTGCCACAGCACACGTTTGCCTATCTTAAACCACCAAGGGTCATGGTGATGCGCTAGAGGTTCAAGCTATCAAATTTTCCACCATATCTCGGACATTAGACGAATCGCACTCATCCAGCCGTCAGCCTCGCAAAGGTAGCGAATATGCTGAGATAGTCACTGAAATGCATCCCTGGAACTGGTACTGATCTGAAAAATGATCCATGAATGATAAATTCAGTGTTCCGTTGTGCTTGTTTCATTATATTATCTCATGTATAATTAATTGATTCCATGCATTGCTTCATTATTTCCGTAACTTGATGTGCGCAACTTTTGCATTAGAATTTAATCCCTTAACACGTCACGGGCTTGAGAAATTGTATATAAACAAGTATAAAGGTCCACGAACGAAATGCACAGACACTTGTTGTTTGCTACCCTACCGTACACAAAATTGGCAAATTAAATCGGTGAACCGTGAGTGACAGGAACGATATAAATGTCAGAGCATCATCCCCTTTGAGTCGCACCTGGTAGACGTAAAACTTTTCGTCTTTGACGGGTTGCATATACACGTGACTAGGCAACGTTGGGTAGCTTCGGAGAGTTTCAGCATAAACGGTTCGGAAATGGCCCGCACAAATACTACAGGGCGCCACACTGGAAGATGGCTAGTCATGCCATTTAGCCATGTCACGTATCACTTTATTTCGATGACTGGCTTAATGAATGCATTTGGTGCGAAATGTTGCAAGGCGATATGAATGCACCCGGGCATATGTTAAAGCCCTTTACATCTGAGCATCTTCTTCTACTATGAAATATATGGGTTCGCTGGTGATTCCCCAAGCAAAGGTCTTATTCGTTGATATGAGGCTTTGCGGCTAGATGTGTATTACAAGTCGCGCATTATAAAATGGTTGAAATTATATCGGCGACAAGTTTCACATAGGTCCAGAGTGGCATTAAAGCTTTGCCGACGTCATTAGAGAAAGACCGAGTCGATTTCAAACTCTATTTTATTTATTGATCCTCGGTGGGTTTAATGGTTCAGGTTAAAAGTGATTTGGATTCTCAAAACCTACGAAGGTTGAAATACATAAGCATCAAGCTTCCATATGCACTTCAGAATCGGAGTGGGCCGCTGTGGAAATGATATGTGGAAGGGTTCAGCCAATTTCAAACTATAATTCATTGAGTGTGCTTCCACGGAACTCATGCTCGAGAATTAAAGTAATTTTGTTGGGTCAGGGGCTCCTCCCATCCCACTCTGAAACATATACAAAGTTCCACCGCCTCTCCGGAAAATTGGTGAATCTCAGAACGTACTTCTCAAACCCTATCGGTTATCGAATCACGAATTTGATCTGCGAGCTTCCCACTCATCGGCCAGTCGGATACTAGGCTGTTGATACTCCGATGCCAGTTGACCTGATTTATCGTTCCTTCAAAGCAAAACTGTCAAATCTCGCGATGTGCAGAGTAGTGCAACAGTATGGACTGAGATCATTCTCTGTTTCGCAATCCCGGTCTTGGCCGACGTGAAGCTGTCGCAACGCAAGCTTGAGTGACGAGGCCTGGCTGCTGGTCTCTGACCAGTGACCAGGTCTGGCTGCTGGTCTCTGACCAGTGACTAGGTCTGGCTGCTGGTCTCTGACCAGTGACCAGGCCTGGCTACTGGTCTCTGACCAGTGACCAGGTCTGGCTGCTAGTCTCTGACCAGTGACCAGGCCTGGCTACTGGTCTCTGACCAGTGACCAGGCCTGGCTGCTGGTCTCTGACCAGTGACCAGGTCTGACTGCTGGTCTCTGACCAGTGACCAGGTCTGGCTGCTAGTCTCTGACCAGTGACCAGGCCTGACTGCTGGTCTCTGACCAGTGACCAGGTCTGGCTGCTGGTCTCTGACCAGTGACCAGGTCTGGCTGCTGGTCTCTGACCAGTGACCAGGTCTGGCTGCTGGTCTCTGACCAGTGACCAGGCCTGGCTACTGGTCGTCTACTGTGTGGCGGATGGTGGGTGCTCGAAATGCGTCCTCATCTGGACGGCAGTGTTGTTTTCCAGGCAGACGTGGTGGATGTGGTTGCGTCACCAGCTCACTCCCAGAAGTGCTGTATTGTTGGCGTAGAGATGTCCACGATTGCTCGAGTTGAGGTCTGCTCTCTGCACAGTTGCCTGTCTGAGTCAGCCGACTATGAATCAATGGAAAGTGAAATATGTTGATGGATGCCGATGTGCATCAAAGTTTCTTACGCAACAATGTGAGACTGCGCAGTTGTGGCAGTGGCCGACGTGCACTGGAAATGGTCTCTACAGTGGATCTCTACAGTGGATCTCTACAGTGGATCAGCAGTGGATCTCTACAGTGGATCTCTACAGTGGATCTCCACAGTGGATCTCTACAGTGGATCAGCAGTGGATCTCTACAGTGGATCTCTACAGTGGATCTCTACAGTGGATCAGCAGTGGATCAGCAATGGATCTCTACAGTGGATCTCTACAGTGGACTCTACAGTGGATCTCCACAGTGGATCAGCATGGGTTCGCTCATATGAGTTCATGTTCTAATTGCGACAGCTGCATATAATTCCCTAAACGCTTTGCACGGAGGAGCATGAAAGAGGGTTGATAAAAATACGTCAGCATCTGGCCGCAGTGGACTTGCAGTGCCGCACCTATGGTTTGCTTCGCTTCAGGTTTTCATAATTTAATTTCCTCACTGCTCCCTATCTCCATGTTCACCTTCTCCAAACCTTTGTATTTTGCTACAAAGTTACCTTTTTGCAGAACGAGAAGACAAAAAGCGCTACGGCAAGAATGCACAATTACGAGCATATCCAGACCTAGCTGGGATACGTTACTTGTTTTCATGACATTTCCACATTCAAAGTCGTTAATTCCTTTTGTTAGAAAATTGACATTTTGATATGTACTAGCACGAATTGATGTAATTTGCTTGACATATTTTCACTTCAGCAGCAGACGTGTAGTCTTAGACAACTTTCTCATCAATTTTATTCGTTATTAAATTATTTAGCTTCAGAAAAACGCGAAGCCTGTGCTCTCTAAGGAAAAACTTGAGCTGCATTACTATAACCTTCAAAGTGCTCGGAAATCCAAATAATATTTACGAGTGTTCTCTGCTCTTTGTGGTTCTAAGACAACAATTGTAAGGCCCCAGGTCACACCAAAGTCATACACGACATTGAAATGCGCTGTGAAAAAGGATCACTTATTCCTTGGTTAGTTATTTTAATCTAAGGGCACTTTACGGGACACATTTTAGAGCATATACTATGAATAGGAAAAATGTGTTCCACGCACTAGGATAAAATAATAAAAACGTCCTTTACATATGACAGTCGGCAATAGTTGACTCTATTGGTATTCAGTTGCGGGATTAGTGTTCAACAGACATTCCCTCTGTACAATGCCAATTGGTGTTATACAACATGACAAGAAATCGAGTTGTCTGTCCAATCCATACCATTCACCAGCATGAAGATGTACGTAGTGCCATTGAACACACTTACTATCCATTTAAAACAAATCACTGAATTCTTGACACTATCCTATGTCAACTATGCAAGCAGGTTCATACAACCTCCCGGAAGGACTCGCATTGATTCGGACAGGGCGCATTTCGATCGTAAGACCGACCAGCTGCTTTCCTTGAGCCTCCGCTTGACCAGGCGTCGCTGTGATCTGGTGTGACGCCGGCAGCCCCGCTGCGCCGAGCGCGGTGATGACATTGAGCCCGGTGATGACCCGACAGGGACCGACCGCCTGTCCCGTGACATTGAGCCGGCGCCGCGAGCCGGCCAGCACAGCTGATCACCAGCCAGCACACGTACACAGTCAGTGGGTCAAGGGTGGCTCGGAGACGGCCGCTCGCGCAGCTGAGATGGCACCGCCGCCCCTGACAACGCCGCTCACTGTGCTGCCACACCCCCGGACTGTGCAGCAGACCCTGACTGTGCTGCCGCTGACTGTACCGCCGTCCCTGAATATATCACCCATTATCGTACCACCTCCTCTGACTCTATCGTCCCTGATTGTACCTCCGTCACTGAGTATATCGCCCCTGACTGTACCGCCTCCCCTGACTCTATCGCCCCTGACTGTACCTCAGCCCCTGACTCTATCGCCCCTGACTGTACCTCCGCCCCGACTCTATCGCCCCTGACTGTACCTCCGTCCCTGAATATATCACTCTGATCGTACCGCCTCCTCTGACTCAATCGCGCCTGACTGTACCTTCGTCCCTGAATATATCGTCCCTGACTGTACCTCCGCCCCTGAATAATAACTCCCGACTGCACCGCCATCCCCAGACTGTGCCGCCTCTGACTATACCGCCACATCCCCAGACTGTGCCGCCTCTGATTGCACCGCCATCCCCTGACTGTGCCGCCTCTGACTGTACCGCCTCACCCCCTGACTGTGCCGCCTCTGACTGTACCGCCATACCTCCGGACTGCGCCGCAGCCCCTGACTGTACCTCCCTGACCGAACCGCCTCTGAATGTACCGCCACATCCCCTGACTGTGCCGCCGCCCCCGACTGCATCTCCCTGACTATACCGCCTCTGACCGTACCTCCGCCCATGAATATATTGCCCCTGACTGTACTTCCTCCCCCGAATAAACCGCCTCTGACTGTACTGCCATACCCCGGACTGTACCGCAACCCTGACTGTACCTCGCTGACCGAACCGCCTCTGAATGTACAGCCACAGACTGTACCGCCATGCCCCCGGACTGTGCCGTAGCCCGTGCTTGTGCCTCTCTGACTGTACCTCCCTGACTGTACCTCCCCTGACTGTATCGCTGCTCATATACAGCCCTTGACTGTACCGCCATCTCTGAATGTATGTACCTTCACCCCTGACTCGATCTCCCCTGACTACACCGCCGCTCATGACTTCATCGCCCCTGACTGTACCGTCGCCTCTGACTCTATCGCCCCTGACTGTACCGTCGCCTCTGACTGTTCTGCCGCTCGTGACTCTCGTGGTAGAACTGCAGAGACAGCGCCCGTCGTCCATGCTTCCCATCCACGATTGTCCTTTCACGTCGAAAGTTGTGTTGCAAAGTGGTTGGCTTTGTTTCTTTTGTCATTAAACGAAAGAATGTGTAGTCACATTTTAACCTCCATGTCTGAGTTTTGCATTGCAATATCATTCAATACACAATCCCTCCAATGACCTAGAAAGTTTAACGCTCAGTAATAAGCTCAAGGTATCCAACTTATTACTTGGGCTTGGGCGCGGCGAGCTCAGCAGAAAGAAGGTCACGTGCTAGATGGAATCACAATAAACCAAACTTTTGCTTTATATCTCCGGTACACTACCCGCCAATCGTATCGCATGCCCCACCTGAAGTAGCCAATAACAATAACAATACAATGACAAGCCAATAACAAGCCGAGAGAGAGAGAGAGAGAGAGAGAGAGAGAGAGAGAGAGAGAGAGAGAGAGAGAGAGAGAGAGAGAGAGAGAGAGAGAGAGAGAGAGAGAGAGAGAGAGAGAGAGAGAGAGAGAGAGAGAGAGAGAGAGAGAGAGAGAGAGAGAGAGAGAGAGAGAGAGAGAGAGAGAGAGAGAGAGAGAGAGAGAGAGAGAGAGAGTGCTGGATAATATTTCAGCGTTGCATAATTATCGGACTATTCGGAAGATATATAAATGTGACATCATAGGAACACACTTAAAAAGTTGTGATCAGAGGAGAAGGTCGTAGCTATCGAAGGATGCCAGTTCCCGATTATGTTTATCTGAGTTTCATGGAAGTGAAGGTTTTCTTTTCACAGTGTGCTGAATTATGTAATGCTAGGGGGGGGGGGGTGTCTTGGCATAGTGTCCTACGATTCGGGTGCTCTGCTGGCAGTTGAAATAGCTAAGGTGTCATTGGGTCATTGGTATGGATTGCTCTTCTCGACATGGAAAGACGCACTGTTGGCCCAGACTGAACCACATCTCTGTCCATTGCCGCACCACATTCCGGACGTGAAGGCGAAACGCAGCGTCACTGGCGCCGCGCCAGACCAGTCCATTGCGTCAGACCGAATTCGGTCGCAGAGCCAGCGAACTCGGCGTCACCCGGCGTAGCGTACCGGTGCCTGTGGGGCCAACGTGCCCCTCGGAGGTAGTCATTGTGGCTGTCATAGGGCCGCCGCGGCACCATCCCACGGTGCTCACTTCCCCAGTGCCGGCCGACCGGCGGTCCGCCGTACCAGAAGCGATCAAGAATGGCGTGTGTCTGGTCTGGATCGCGCGCCAAGCTTCGGCAAAAGAAAGCATGTTTCAACTTTGTTGCACCGTGAGATGCTTTGTCTGCCAAGACTTTGGCACAGTTTGGCTGCTTTGCTGCCGTTCCAACTTTTCGTGGTCTTGCACCCATCTCAGGTGACATTTTGGTTACACTAAAATAAAACACAGTTATAGTGAAATACAGCAGGGCGAGCAGCAAATCAGTCTGGCTCGGGCGGCAAGTTAGACAGGTGCCGCCATAGGTGGCGACCGAAGATCGGCACTGTAAGCCGCTTCAGCTCGGGTGGCAACGAGTTGTATGCACAGCAGACCCGACACTATCCCAGTGACGGCACAGCACTCACTACCCCAGTAAAGACCCAACAAAACCAAGTAACAATCCAATACTACCCAATGACGACCCAGCACTATTCCAGTAGCGAGCCAACACCACTTCAGTAGCGGCGCAACATTACTCAAGTAGCGAGCCAACACTACTCCAGTAGCGATCCAACACTACTCAGTGACGACCCAGCACCATCCAATGACCATCCAACACTACTCCAATGCCCAGCCAGACCCGACCTTCCCGATGACCCATCACCAGCCAGAGCCGACCTTCCCGGTGACCCATCACCAGCCAGAATGCAGTGCGGTGTCGCCCTGAACCGGGAGGAGCAGTTTTTGTGCCGGCCGGCGGCGGCGGCGCGCGGCGGCCAAATTTGGTGTCAAGGTGACGAATACGGTGTTGGTCCGTGTTGGTGGACGGGCCGCGGCCGGTGCCGGCGGCTGTGGCGGGTGAGTCACCAACAGGACAGACATGCAGCGGTGCCCGGCCAGACGCACGCCGCGCCACCAGTCCTAGGCCCACTCAGCCGTGTCCGATTGCCAAGGTCGGATCGCCGATGTCGCAATGTGTTGGAGGAACACATCAAAGTATCATGTTCTACTGCTGGCTGGCCGGTTCGATTTTTAGGGAAAATCGACTGTGAAGTCAGTTTGCGCGTGGTGTGGCTGACATTGTCACCGGCTCCAGTGGCACCGCAGTGGCTCCAGTGGCCGGCCGTCCACCGCATGGTTGTCTGTTGTGTCGAACTGTGCGCCTGATACGTGCATCAGCAGAGGCGCAGCCAACGGGGGACCCCCCCCCCTAGCACAAAAATACACTAGAGATTGAACGAAAACTTTTGAGATTTTCACCACGAAAAACCATACCTTTTCCATGCGCTTCGCGTGCCGGAATCGTTCTCTATTTCATCATGTTTGTTTTTGTCGGGGCCCTTAGGAAACTCCTGCCTGCGCTACTGTACGTCAGTAATTGCAGGCGTCATTAGGGACGTCAGACCAGCTAGGGCAACAGCGAAGGATGGAATATGTGCCGACGCTTGAATGAGTTGCGCCAAAGAGCTTGTGATGGCCCACTGTGGGAAGAAGTATTTAGCCGTTATATGTACCAGCCAGGTAATCTGACCCCATTGTAGCTAGCAGCTTCCAGCTGCATAGTTGCTCTGTCGCACGTGTGTAGGGATGGAGCCGGCGGTTCGTCATTTTGGGAAGTGACGGACCGCGTGGAGAGTGGACCTGAAGAGGGAATTGCATAGGTATGTCTCGCACGGGAAAAAACGTTCGTGTTGAGTGACTACCGCATAGTTACATTTAGGTGCCGAAGTGATCGCTCACTGGAGGATTTGAGGGAACGGAAGGAAACAACAGCTACGCCCCATAATGTCTGCCGTTCCTGAACAAAACAACAAGAGCGTGCACCGAGCCGCAGAATCGGTCACTTTCCGTTTCCGTGGATTTCCGTGGATCACCATTTCCGTGGATGTGGTTTCACTTTATCGTGATTGCATTTCTGTTGTGGCGCAAATCTCTACATTGTGGCATGTTAAAATCATGAAGATCTGTAATTCCTCGTTATTTCTGTTAAAGCGACATGGATAGTCGATAGAGTGGAAGGTGATTTTTATCGCCTTCTGCAACAAAATTTAGGCATCTCGAAACATCACGCCATTCCTCTGTCGACAAGTTTTCCTCATTGTTTTTCATGGAAGGTTCTGCTGCATCGTACGACACTGTCTAAACCGGTTCCATCTTCCAAAAAGCACTACACACCACCACAATTTCACAACACTACGACGACAGGGACGAAGTGAGGCGCATCGTTCGTTACCACGATGACAGGGACGAAGGTGAGGCACATCGTTCGTTACCACGATGACAGGGACGAAGGTGAGGCACATCGTTCGTTGCACTCGGTCCGCTTCCCAGCGTTCGCCAATTCTCACTGACGAGTCGCGGTGTACGATCTCGTCCCGGTCAGAATGGTTCATTCCAATGCAGAGCAGTCTGTTGGGCTCGGTGTCCGCAACTCGGGCGTGCCCACCCACAGAGGCGAGCCAACGCAAACATCAAACAGGCCTGAGGCGTGCCAAGCAGGCGATGCCCACTTCCACCCATCCCCAGTCCCACTCCCCAGCTCCTCTACCCGTGCAACAGATATGATGCAAGGACAAGCTTTCCGAATCACATTACCTGGAAACTGTGCGGAAGTGTTAGTCGGCTGAAGGAGCCACGAAGGTCGTGGCTCTTGGTGAACTTGACACAACCGTCCGTTTAGCTGCTGGTCATAGTTGCCATGAGGACGTTTTCAGCCTGGTAATTCGCCTTCCCTACTGCCTCAATGCAGTGTGTGGCTATATGCTGTTGCTTCACCGATTTTTTGCATTCTAATTTCATAACTCTTACCACTTGGGGAGAGCAGAATAGGGGGTGGGGGGGGGGAGGGCACCTTAAGTTGTTGTGTCGCGACCACCGGGAAAACGGTGCACGAAACGCACCACCAATTCGCATGACTGATGGCACACTCTTTGTGAATCCTTGGTTTAAAAAAATGATTAGATAATGTTGGTCACTCATGCTGTGGTGTCATCTTTTGGGCTCTTTTGGTGCATTTGTATTTCAGAATTTGAAGAGTTCAATTTAGCTACATTGAATGGTATCATATGACTATCACATAATGTTTTGAATATTCTCAAACCATGTGTTCTCATCCCCGACATTACCAAAGTCAAGTGAAGCGTTGACTTTGATTCATATTGGGTAACCTTTCTTCCAGAAAAGATGACATTCGGGGCATTTGCACTGGCAGAATTCGAGTTCACAGGCCATTGCCACTTTTGTCATCGCCGAAGTAGTCACCTGTACCATTTTACATTTGGTTGTATATGGTGAAAAGCGATTACTTCATCAGATCTGCTGAATGAATTATGCATGTCAAGAGAGCAAAATAAATACCGCTATGTCTGTGCGAACGTGCGGTATTACACCCTGGGTAGTCGGTTCCTATATTCAACTGAAATAAAGTCGTGCTCGGTGTGATTGAATATGCCTATACCAGGCATTTTGCGATGCTATGACCTTTCACGTGCCCTGGAGGGCTTATGGCTGGCCAAGGTATGCAGCAGGGGACATGAGTGATTTGTTGCGTGACATTCAGCACGCCGGGTTATTCCGCCTGGCTCTAAGGTGGTGGCGAAATGGCGCCAGCGGGCGAACCCATCGGATGGAAGAGCCAGCCAAATGGCTCCGGTAAGTGAGGCTTACATTACTCTACAAATTTATATAAAGGAATGAAGCATTTTGTTGAAAGCTTGCCGTCCACGCGTAATAATATTCGCACCTTGTATTTTTCATGACAGCGCATTTGCCACTGGGTAGTCAGCCAGCTAGCTAAGACTTTCAGCATGTTTAAATCGGCCTTCAATATATGTAATTTAGTAAGATAGCAGAGTATAGCACAATACACTGTAGTAATTATGTAATATATGTAATATATATATATTTCAATATATAGTATTTAGTTCATAGTAATGTCGTGACACAATAATACATGACATATGGGACACATGGCATGCCTTACTTGCGGCAAAAGTGTGCGTAATTTATGCATATAAGCCATCGTCAAGGTCGAGGAGCACTTTGGTGACATTTGGAGTTTCATTGATATCCCATGGTGAAGTTGATCTTACTCGTTAGATGATTTCCAAAGGATAAATACCATTCCACACTTGTTACATGTTCGCACACGTGACAATCCGCACTATCAACATGAAGAGGCCGAGTGAGGCAAACGCATTTCCAAGGACACAGAAGGAGATGAGTAATCACGTGACGCAGTGGCGGAACCCAGTCACTGGGTCACGTGCAAAACAGTGCTGCTGTAAACACATACATCTGCTCAATGTGTGACATCGCGAAACCAAAGCGCACACAGCACGGGCGGCCTGGGTCGGCTAAAACATCGCAGAAGATGGGCATGTGCAAAGACAGAACACTTATATCGCATACCTGGTAGTGCTCCTGCGGGACGCGCGTGGGTCGGCCACCTACCAGCATACTCCTGTACAGGCCAACGAGGCGGCTGGGGGTGTGTGCGGCTCGGATACACACCAGCGTACTCCTGTGCAGGCCAACGAGGCGGCTTTGGGGGGGTGCGCGGCACGATCACTAAGAGTAGAATCTAGAGCAACTGGAGGCATGGAGCAATGAAAAGCTGTCGCAAGGCAGATGGTGGTGAACTGGTGAAACTAAGTTGTATACCAAGACTAAGTTGCAATACCAAGGCAGATGGTGGTGAACTGGTGAGACTAAGTTGTATACCAAGACTAAGTTGTATACCAAGGCAGATGGTGGTGAACTGGTGAGACTAAGTTGTATATCAAGGCTAAGTTGTATACCAAGAGGAGCTCTTTGTGTTCGTCGTGGAATGACAGTCGTGTATAGAAACTGGTTCTAAGATGCTGAGTTCAGCATTATTTCTGGCCGTGCCCAATCGCTCTATATAAAAATTACGGTTGGTTTCGGCGTGGTCCTAGTCTCCGGAACATAGGTCCAGAACATATGCTGCCCTAGTGGTTAATAGACACGTCATGATGCTGCGTGCCTCATGTGTTCATTGAACCGCTCTCTTACTGGTAGCTTAGTTTCTCCTATGCAGAATTCAGCGGGCAAGTTTTACATGACATTCTGCAACAACGGCTTTCTTAGTACATTCGCCTCTAAGCTGCTTTTACAGGTGTGGCATACTTCGCTGCTTGAGTGACGCTGAAAATTGTCGAGAGATGATCTGACCAGCTTAGAGTTTAATGTTTCGTTTCCCTATCCAATTGCTACCTGGATTTTGACATGAGATGCCCTGATGATTTCGGAGTTATCATAGAATACATATCACTTATGAAGGGATGCCTGGTGTATATTTATTCCTCTTTCGCCTTACTTCATGCTGCATGTGGGGTACATCTTCTCAGGCCGGTCCTTACATCTCCCAAAGACATTTTGGATTGCTAGCGTGGCTTTACTTCTGGGGTAGCCGTTTTTCTTATTCTCTAGAACTGAAAGCTCGAGTCATTAACTACGTGTTATTTTGTTGTATTTTTCCTTCTCCCTGCCAATGAAGGCCAACTTTCTGGTTTATTTCTACTTAATATGAACCACCATGGACTGCATCAGCTAACATGAACTTATCAGCTGTTAGTTATTTTTAACTATTTTATCTATGATCGAACTGGGCTTGGCTTTCATATGGCTAAGTTAGGCCTGTCTGATTTCTAACAATTATGGCTGGCAACAGCCAGGCTGACACAAGGCTGGTTGGTCACACCTGGTTAACTAACCTAGCTCCACAGAGTGTATTTTTATCTCAAATTTCGGGAACCAGAACACACCCGCGATCTGGCGATGGCAGGTCACGTCGCAGCCCGGCACTCGTTAGCATGCAGCGTGAATACTTCAAGCCGTCCGATCCCGGGTCTGGCAGCCTGGCCGGATGCCAGCCGAACCGGCCGTCATCGAATGGGATCATGGGTAAAAATATCTCTTCTCTCCCTCTCTCGCACCGTGCCGCCGCGCCGCCGCCGCCGCCTGCACTGCGCCGACTCTGGGTCACCGCACAGATGGCAGCACAAGACCGGCGCTCGGCGCGACCGTTTGGCGACGCGCCAGGTGGCGGCCGCGAGAGCCGACACCCCCCGGCAGGTGCGGCCTAGGTGGCAGCACGTGTCACCGCGTGCCGCCGCTCGCGGGAGCCGTCGACAGAGCCGACACCCCCCGGCAGGTGCGGCCTAGGTGGCAGCACGTGTCACCGCGTGCCGCCGCTCGCGGGAGCCGTCGACAGAGCCGACACCCCCCGGCAGGTGCGGCCTAGGTGGCAGCACGTGTCCCCGCGTGCCGCCGCTCGCGGGAGCCGTCGACAGAGCCGACACCCCCCGGCAGGTGCGGCCTAGGTGGCAGCACGTGTCACCGCGTGCCGCCGCTCGCGGGAGCCGTCGACAGAGCCGACGGCCAACTGGCCGGCGGCCACATAACCTGGCGGCCAACTAGCCGGCGGCCACATAACGTATAGAACACCGCGCAGTAGTACAGCACCGACTGTCTGCCGCACAATGCGGTATGTGCGCAGGTGGAGGATACAGAGTCGCAAACATTACAGCTGCAACGTCAACTTCTGCAGTCGCAGACGCAGTGCCAACTTCATCTGAATTTGTTCTCTTTGACTTATGCACTCTTTCCACACAAGCTTTCTTTGGGAAAGTCACTCTGGAATGTCCAACAACAGCTATGCAGTTTATTTCCCCCCGAGATTGTGTGATGAACCGGTGTGTCACCATCACCCAGAGGCGGAACCAAGAGGGGGGGAATAAATTTGCCCCTCCGGCCGGGAAAAGGCGCCACTCCGGGAGGGTTCGAGTGCACACACACCTTCCCCCTCCAACTGAACGGACTTTTCAGCCAGAGGCGCCACTAGGAGAGGAATAGGCGCCCCCTTAAAAGGAAAAGGCGCCCCTTCAGTGTGCTAGAGTGCAGCTCCCCCTCCACCCGCTCAACAGATTTTGAGCCGAAGGCGCCCCTCCAGGTACTTTCTCAGTAGCACCGCTTCAAAGAAATGGCGGCGCCCCTTCAGACAAGGGCCCCCATGATAATTCCTGGATCCGGCCCTGACCCGGTCAAAAGCTGGACATTAACCCGCCAGACCTCGGGGAGGGTCCCGAGGTCCCACTTACGTCCCGCTTAAGGTTTTTCCGCGATAGAGAAAAATGTTACTCGCAGCGCCGCGAAATTATCAGTGCCCTTTCTGTCATCCGTTTTGCGTCTTATGCGAGAGTTTCAACCTCACGTCATGCAAGGCCATTGACCTATTTAAGGTAAAAAAGGACCACTTTCAAAAATGTTTCAGGGTCGATAACACATCTAAGTGAAAGGATATTGAAATGAGTATAATTATTTAAGTGAGTACGTGAGTACAATTGGACAGTGCCTACAAAACGGGCATCTCGGATTCATGTTTAAGGTCATGTCAGTGACATGAGGTAAAAACAATTTTGGAGCAATTGTCCTATTTTTGTAATATGCGTGTTCTTTTACCCGAATTTTTCCTTGGCATGCATGCATAAATATGACGAGAAGTTCATTGTCCACTTTAATGTCCCACCGTCAAGTGACTTGAGGTCAGGTCGATTTAAAGTGTGCCCAGTTGGCAAAACTATTGCCTAGCTAGTATCAAACTTGCATTACCCAATCTAAATTACCCAATGAAGCCAAAATTATGTACTGAAGTGAAGATCAAGGTCAAACAAGGTCACTGTCCTAAAAGGAAATATTTTTCGTAGGGTCGTGTAGATGTGAAAATGCGGTGAAATGAAGGCTACCACATTATTACAATTTCGCCGTACTTACAACACGTATATTTGGATTTGTGCTTGAGGTCAGGTCAGTGGACTAAGGTGACTGCCAATTGTAGTCCATGGTGGACCAATGTGGCTATTTTTGTAATATACGCTGTGTAATTGTAGCCTCCGCTATTCCCATCTGACCGTCGACATCTAGTGGCATTATATGGAACTCCTCGTTCTCCGTCTGTATCAAAGGGGCCTTGGCCAATGAGTGTAGCCAAGGTTTTGAAACTGGGGAGGGGGGGGGGGGGACAAACCAGGGGCGCAGGAAATTTGGGCAGGATAGGGAGATAAGCCCCCCCACTCACCAAAAAAGTATCTGCTGCTTTGAGCTAAATGTGCTTGTAACTGAAATGCGTTGTGTGATATCAAGGATTTCCCTGAACATGTGTGTGTGTGTGTGTGTGTGTGCGCGCGTATGCGTGTCTTCTGACTTGTCGAGACCCTGTCACGAACCCAGCGTCTGGGCGGGAGCCTTCGCCAGCCGGCCGGCGCCTGTCCGTTGCTGCCATAGTAAGTTGACGGCGTACGAGTGGTCATGCCACGCTGCAACCCGGTGTCGCTCGGTATATATTGGTCGGTCAGCTCTGGTGCCATCGGCCAGTCGGCGCCGGCTGTGGAGACCATGGGACTTCCACCTGTCGCCGCACTTTCGCCGTGTGACATGTAAATGGTGTCCGTGCAGGACGTGTCCGGCATAGTGTCGTCGACCGAGCCCATCCTGAGGCATAGGTGATGCAATAGGTGGCGCCGGCACGTGCCTGACAGGTCCTGTGTGAAAGGGTCGGACTCCCGCGCACCGGAGCCGGGCCGAGCGGACGGCCAGGGCAGACGCAGTTGGATAGACGGCTGGAGCTGATGTGCTGTTGGAGGGCCGACCGTGACGGTGCCGAGAGAAACTTGGTCTGGGGCACGAACTTTGGAGAGGCACGCGACTGTGCCTGTCACACCGCTGCTGGAACTGACTCCGCTGTATAGCACGCCGTCGCCGTTTTGTTTGTTCGTAAGCCCTGACAATGGAGGGTAAATATCGGTAGTGCTATTTTGGGACAAGTTGTCGCGAGCGAGATCAGAGTTAGACGTCACGAGTCAGGAGAAGAATTCCACGATATCGCTGGCATGACAATTTGAACTCTTTCTGGTGATAAATGCAACTATTTCATACCTGTTTTCATATCTGGCCCTTAATTTAACCATGAAATACGCATCGCGCGGAGCATGAGTAAGCAAACGAGTAACTTCACCTTAGGTGCCTTATATAATATAACTTATAACTTATATAACTTCACTTGCCGTTGATGGAATTTAACCCGATGCATGTGACATGGCATGTGACATGACAGTTCTGCTCAGTCATTTCAGTATGCACGTACGCGAACCGTTTTCGAACAAACTTATGGAGCTAAGTATAGGCTCAGAAATATTTACACCTCTTGACCTTGGCCGATCTATGACGCCATTGACGATCTAGAGGTCAGCAAAATTGCACTCGGCACGGTATATTGTATTTGACTACTTAATGTGCTTGGCTTCATGTCGATTCACCGACTGGTTTCGTAGCTACGAAGGAAGGAGTGCGGAGAAAACCTTCGCAATGGCTCGTGAATGGGAACATACGCCAGCGATTGATGGAATAACCGACTGCGGCTATCCAGGCGAACTTATTTTTAGCAATTCAAAATGCACAGATATCAATTTGACTTCAGCCCTTATTCGCACAATCCCACAGTGTGTGGCCAAAAACGACGTTCTAGCTCACTATAGTTCGGGCGTAAGTGGCGTCATGGTGACATCTCCCCGATGGTGAGCGAATGGTGTACAGAAAGAAATGCCGAAAATCGCGGAACAAAGATATTTAACAATTGGTTGGCGCCAAGTGACAGCAAATTTCATGGGAAAATATACTGTCATCACAAATTTTTTTTTGTGGAACAGGGTTGCCAATATTCGTTAAGCTAACAGAATACCTTTCTCAAGTTGCTTCTGAAATTATTTCACTTGTTCTATAAACTGTAATATATGTGTTTCCGACTCAGAGTGTGCATATTCGCTGTACAATTAAAGTCAATGTTATTCAAGTGACCACTGAATTCAAGGCTAACTTTTTGACCATATATATCCATCATCCGGCGAGTTTTCAGTCACAATTTCATCTCGAACGGCGCATTAATCTGAAGAGAGAGAGAGAGAGAGAGAGAGAGAGAGAGAGAGAGAGAGAGAGAGAGAGAGAGAGAGAGAGAGAGAGAGAGAGAGAGAGAGAGAGAGAGAGAGAGAGAGAGAGAGAGAGAGAGAGAGAGAGAGAGAGAGAGAGAGATATATATATATATATATATATATATATATATATATATATATATATATATATATATATATATATATATATATATATATATATATATATATATATATATATATATATATATATATATATATATATATATATATATATATATATATATATATATATATATATATATATATATATATATATATATATATATATATATATATATATATATATATATATATATATATATATATATATATATATATATATATATATATATATATATATATATATATATATATATATATATATATATATATATATATATATATATATATATATATATATATATATATATATATATATATATATATATATATATATATATATATATATATATATATATATATATATATATATATATATATATATATATATATATATATATATATATATATATATATATATATATATATATATATATATATATATATATATATATATATATATATATATATATATATATATATATATATATATAGAGAGAGAGAGAGAGAGAGAGAGAGAGAGAGAGAGAGAGAGAGAGAGAGAGAGAGAGAGAGAGAGAGAGAGAGAGAGAGAGAGAGAGAGAGAGAGAGAGAGAGAGAGAGAGAGAGAGAGAGAGAGAGAGAGAGAGGAAGTGGACAGCATCTGCCTCTCTAGCACGGCACGAAGCTCCCAGAAGTTGAACAGCGTACGTGAAAGTAGCACCAGCCGACGGCGGCATGCGTCATGTGATGCCCCATGGCCGCGCCACTCGCCATCTGGTCACCACTCGACCTCTGCACGCGCCGTATGGTGCCACCATAGCCGTGGCATGTACCATTGCGTACCACGGCATCTATAACACCCGCCGTTTAGTGACAGCCTAGCTGTGGCATGCACCATTGCGTGCCACGGCATCTGTAGCGCCCGCCGTTTAGTGACAGCCTAGCTGTGGCATGCACCATTGCGTGCCACGGCATCTGTAGCACCCGCCATTTGGTGTCAGTGCAGCCGTGGCGGCGGCTAGCGACGCCGACTGCGAGCTGCTCTGACGACCTGGCCGGCGCCGGCATGTTGGCTGGCCGTTAGGCACTGCCGGCGGCGGCGGGGCCGCACCCAGTGCATGGTCCACCCATCCGTGGCGACCTTCGCCTCGGCACCGGCCAACTGGGTTAGCGGCCAGTCGGCGAGCGGCGAGCCGGCGCTCCGAGACGGGCCAAACCTGCGGCCACCTTCACAGTGCTGGCATGTGGCTGCGTTGTGGTGCGGTGCTGCTCCTCCTCGCGCTGGGTAAGTCCCGACCCAGACTGCCAACTGCCGGCACTCTGCGCCGGTGTCTGGCTCCGGGCTACAGCCGCCATCTGAACGGGTGGCGGGGTGAGGGGGGGAGGCGGCGGAAGTGGGCTGGCGGCAGAAGCCACCAGCCTACTTCCGCCGTTGGATGTGGGTGGCTTCTGCCACAGCCCACTGGAGTCGGATGTGATAATGATGTGGATTGATGCTAGTTTGGCACTGCTTGGCGGTTGGGTTTCTTCTCTTTCGAGCGTGCGGTTCAGTTCCGTATGTATTGTTTTAATCATGTATATGCAGTATGCTTTGGTACGCACAGTACGCACCGCATGCACTTCCCCGTTTTTATTTGACGTAGATGAGGATATTTATGAATTTTTACTTTTTTTCTGGTTATATTGACGAAGACGCCACACAAAGACTATCGAAATACACAGTCTACGATGTTCAATCAACATGCAGCTCACTTTATTTTAATTTAGTTAATTGTCTGCATCTGAAGCACTCAACACGAAATGCTGGTCTGAGAAGCTGGTGCCCTTGGTCCAGTTGGCGGCGGCCATTTCCGTGAATGTCATGGACAAGGTCACCATGCATCAGTGCTCCACACAGCACATGACGAGGAAACGTGGCTACCCAGTTCTGGTGTGACTCAGGTGCACTCTTTTCTCCGCATTGCTGAGAGATGCTTCACGACGAACGTAATTCCATGGAGCCGAAAACCACAACTTGGGAATGTTTGCCATTTCTTTGTCAGGAAACGTTGAACACTGATTCGATTTCAAAGTCACTGATTCGAGACGGAGACGCCACACAAAGACTATCGAAATACACTGTCTGCGATGTTCAATCAACATGCAGCTCACTTTATTTTAATTTAGTTAATTGTCTGCATCTGAAGCACTCAACACGAAATGCTGGTCTGAGAAGATGGTGCCCTTGGTCCAGTTGGCGGCGGCCATTTCCGTGAATGTCATGGACAAGGTCACCATGCATCAGTGCTCCACACAGCACATGACGAGGAAACGTGGCTACCCAGTTCTGGTGTGACTCAGGTGCACTCTTTTCTCCGCATTGCTGAGAGATGCTTCACGACGAACGTAATTCTATGGAGCCGAAAACCACAACTTGGGAATGTTTGCCATTTCTTTGTCAGGAAACGTTGAACACTGATTCGATTTCAAAGTCGCAGATACAGACTGCAGCCGGTGACCGGTCCTGGTCACCGGCATATCACAAGTATGTCTGGATCTTAGAAACTTGTTGCAAGTGGGGCGATGATGAAGGCGATATTAATTCTGCACCTTCCATTTAGCTTGGACACGACGACTGCTTCAGCGACGCTAAGGCAGAGACCAACCAAATTAGCAATACACGACTTCCATCATCTACCATGGTGGGCCCAGCACTGTCTTCAGTGTATGTGTGCTAATCGACGAGTGCAATGCCTACTTCGGCCTACCAACAACCTACATGAATAAACCGAGGATTAGGAGTGGAGGAATCTGCCCTTCCCTCCACCTCTCTCCACTGGCGATTCCAGGACAAATCGCCAAGGCATGCTCACCACATCCCCTACGATTTGGACCAAAATGGTTTCATGTGGTTATTGATGACCATGATTATGATTCTGAGATTCTTAGTTTGCTAAATCTCAAGGATCATAAGTTACAGGTCATCGAATTTTTGAGGTTACGGAGAAAGTTCATATAGAACATAATTTGATGTTTATAATTGTAGCAATTCGGGTACCAGACTTAGAAATCGTTCGGAGGAGGAAGATCTATCCAATGCAAGACAAATAGTTGTGATATACTCCGGTAAATTTGATGTTATGATAACTCGTAACCTTTCATTGACCTCATGACGTTCTCAAAAAGTCCTATTTTATGTTTTTCTTCATTGGACATAGCTGACATTGGACATAGTTGACACATGATGGAGCCATCATGTGTCAACTGATGGCATCACTATTTCTTGTAGATATAACTCTGTTATGGGTCACTGAGGTGAAATGTCAGGGCCTGACCTGACCTCCAGACACTGCCATTATGCGTGACTACGAACATAGCTGAAATAGATGTTGTTTCAAAACTGTTCGCTCATAGAACATGATAATGATATTCTTAAGCACGTCAGAGGTCAGATAAATCACATCTGGGTCAGTGACCTGAACTCGAAATAGTGTCTTTGTGTGCATTGCAGAATATGACCGATATGAGTCCCATTTTAAAATCACCTTTTTATAGCCTAAGGTAGTCACAAATGTAAGTGCATCAGATGTTACAGAGGCCACACATAGGTCAGTGACCTGACTTCAAAATAAATGTTGTATGTGCATCATAGAAGGCATTTGGCATGGGCGTGATTGAAAACAGTTAGTTAAGAGAACACGACAGCGCCAAAATCCGCTATGATTGGCTGAGAGGTCAAACAGGTATGAACGCTGGCCTAACATTGAAATGATGATTTAAATGAAATGCGTCCAATGAAAAACACCGTTCGCCTACTAATCCCGTTCACCTATTAAGTAGAATCCATCCACTTCTTAGGGAATGTCAGGATAGCACACAACGCATTTCAGTTACAAGCACATTTAGCTAAAAGCGAATGATGCACAAAGCATGATTCGCATGAGCATGAGTCATATGTGCATCATGCACATCATCATCCAAGGTTCAACACAGCACTATTTGAGGCAGGGTCATGCATGTCAGTTTCGGACGCGGCGTACACAGCGATCCACATCCGCAGATATATCACCTTCTCTACCAGCATGCTCTCTTTCCATCTCATGGCATAAAACGTTTACGTCTCTTTATGCTCTTCAAGAGAGACGATTCGCGTAATCGAGCTGCAGGTTCATCGGCCACACTACACATTGCGGACGCTAAGGCAAATAAAAACTTAATCTTAGCACTCGGTCAACGAGTTAGCCAAGGTCAAGTGAGGTCATCTCCAGAAATGTTCAACCAGTCGTCACGCTTTAACGAATAGAGATATTTTAATGAAACTGTCAGCGTTTGCTTATCTCTAGGGACAAAACAAAACGCACCAGAGGAATTAATTTTTTTCCGTTTTTGTTTACTTATTAGTTTTGCATATTTGCCCATAAGAGCTAAAATCGAAGATTCTGGCTAAAGTAAGCATTTTTTTATGAGAGTAAGTTGACTTCGAACAACATTTTTCGGTCCACTCTACCCATTAGAATATTAGAAAATAAAGACAATTGAAAACTCAACATTGTGAAATTTCAAATAAAAAAACATATTTTTGGGTGGGTAAAATTTTTAGGGCCATGGTCGATTTCGCCTTCCCTTTCAGATTCCAAATAATGTTTTTCTTCAAATCTCCCCCCAAATTAACTCCCCAGAGCCAAAACATGATGTAAGTCGTGAAAACTTAGGCCCCCTAGTGACGTCACTTTTGGGGGGATACAATTTTAGGGGTGGTGTCTGGCGTTACTCGTCGAGCGCTTTCCGATGACACCTATTTCGTTTTCGGGCGACGCTTAGTTTGGGGATTAGGGGGGTGTTGTATCAACCCCCCCCCTCGAGACGGAGTGACTTTTCGATATGACCGGAAAGAAGGGTTAATACAAGCTGAGTCCTTTTGCCGGAGCCTACCAGCGATCAGCCGCAGGAGATAGCTGCAGAGTTGAGTTGCCTGCTTCACCGGGATGTCAGTACCACGTAACCTTGGTGGCACTGACATTCCTAGCAATGGCTTCACAGGGATATCATTTGCCACGTGTATCTGCATCAGTTCTGTTCCCGGTTATCAAGGCCATTAGTGAAGTGATGTTGTTGCATACAGGACGTCGTTTTATGTAGCTTTAGGCGGGCGATTGTTCTTTCAGCCGCTGGTTTCACCCCCCCCCAGATGCCCTCAGGATTGAACTCTGGCTGGGGGCCCGGCAAATCTACACCTGACCGGGACGTTCTTCAAAGCTCACATGACGACCGACATTAACTAGGATAAAATGGAAAGCGTCGTTAGAAAGCGCCGGTCACCAATAAACCAAAACATTCATTACATTTGCATTTTGACCGATGATGAGGTCCCTAGAGGTCTCGTAAGGTTAATGTACGGACATCGAAATATATCTCTGGGCATTGTTTTGAGGAAGATAGTGATTGTCTTCTTGCGAATTTTTTTCTCAAGAACTAGCAAATTGAATATCCTGATCATAATTAATGAATATCATCAGGACAGTGTAGGACAGATCGAGTCAAAATCAGGCTTGAAAAAAAACAACTTCCGTACGAACCATGTCACGCCACCACCGACCATCCATTAACCATACGACATAACATATCTGAAGTTATGTGTCCCGAGCCGTGTACCTGACGGTTCCTGACCGTCAGGTACACCGTCAGGTGTACCTGACCGTACCGTGTACATAGCTGTCGTAGTGCTCAAGCTCGGTATGGATTTGCGACAAGCTTTCGTGAAAACCTCACGGATGAGTGTCAAATCCGACTTTCGCCTGTAAGCCTGTGGTGAAGCGACGCAGCGATTGGATGAAAGTACGGCCAGTTATTTTCTGAACAACAACGTATTGTTGATGGTGGATTTCACCTCGCCGACGTGTTTGTGTGTCTGCGTGTGTGTGCTCAAATCTACAAGCCCGATGTGAACCACATTGAAGACCACGCATTTTCCGCAGGTGCTCGCGCCTTCTGTTAGCGGCCACGAATGAAATTAGTTCATCCGCGGTCGTAGACAAGTTCCACTGCGATCGGGTACCACGAGTGAAAGTCGGTCTTTCCTGCCACGATTCTCCGAATGCACAGACGGAACGTGCACCTGGCTTGCGTCTGGCCTTGAACGCGCCCAAGGACGGCGACGCTTTCCAGCTGCGTGATGCGCTCGTCGGCCTGTGCCCCCAGTCGCCGGCCAGCAGACGAGCGGCAGGCGGCGACACCCGGCGCGCCAGCCGGCCGCTCCGGACGCCGCCGGCAGGACGGCGGCCGACTTCGGAGCCGTGACCCGGGATTCCTCGCGTCGCGGCGGTGGCGCCGGTCGGCAGCCGGCGGGTCAGGGCGGCGCCACCTCGCCGGGCCGCGACACGAGCCGGAGGGGTGTCGGCGGCAGCCGGGTGGTGCCGGCCAGGCCCACGCCCGCCCCGCAGCCGCCTGCCTTCGACACCGAGTGCCCGCAGAGGCACGGCTTTTTCGCCGACGCGTTCCAGGTGCGCGCGGGCCAGGCGGGTGCGCTGCCTTTGTCGACAGCCGCTGGCAGGCTTCTGCATCCGACACACTCATAGACATGCATCGTTTGTATGCGGCGATAGCTGTGCTACGTCACTATTCATCGGACTGCCAGATGTCGTTGTAAGGGTCCTGCCAACAGCGTATGAATTTGACCGCGGTGTTTTGCGATCACATTCCTGCGATGGTGTAACCTTCATGGGTGTCGAGTTGAATACCTTTGAACTGGTCTTGGCCGTCCATCCAATTTTCGCTCGCCCCCACCAATAAGCCCAACATGTTACATTATCCCTATGAATGGTATTCAATCTATTTCGGCAATCCAATTGCCTCCACGTATTCCACCTCCCAAATTATTTTCAGAAATTAACGCCACTGGTGACCTTCATGCATGCATCACGGGAAGGGTGCGATTCAGAAGTTCGTACTTCACGACCTTCTTAAAAGCTGGGAGTCAGAAATATGGCGTTTCGTACGGTTCACTAGACCGTGGATGAATTCCCTTTTCAGAATGCGCAGGGTGGATCAAATGCGATCGAAAGGGACATGTCGCTATTTGTTCAGAAATGCGGGAGAAAAACATTGAAAAAAACCTTGGTTTTTTACAGCTCAAACTTTGGGCATATGTTCGGTTTCAAACTTCTACGGAGGACGTAGCCCTATTTGTTTCCATGATGCACACTGACATACGGAATTACATCACTTATCAAGAATCTCCTGGCTACCCAGTTGGTAGTTGGTTGGCGGCAAAATCCACGGGAGCAGGAGGAACCTCTCCCCGGGGTTCTCAGGACGTAGATATTTTCGATCTTGTTACCTCACTGAGGCTAGAGCGGTGCTGCTGCTGTAGCTCTGGCTGGATCTCGTGAACCCGTCACACTATAGTCGGCTGTTGTGGCTGTTGTGGCCGCGGCTGTTGTGGCGCCAAGCCTCCATCCGGTGTACTGCCGATGGTTACATTCCTGGTGATAATCCGATGCTGGTGATGAGAACTGGCTTTGTTGCGGGGTCAAAGGGCTTTGTTGCACTCTCTCATAATGATGGTGTCACACTCAAAATATGTCAAGGGCTGCACTGTCATGCCCATCATGTCAGCGTCACACTGTCCCATCATGTCTGGGCCACGCTGTCCTATCATGTCTGGGCCGCGCTGTCCAATCAAATATGGGCCACATCGGCCAATGATGTCGGGGCCATACCATCCCATCATGTCTGGGCTACACTGTCCCATTATGTCAGCGTCACACTGTCCCATCATGCCAGCGTCATACGGCCAGATCTTGCCGCAGTCACACCGTTCCATCATGGCGGGGTCACACCGTCACACCATCGCGGTGTCTCACTGTCGACATGTGCCGCAGTGTGACCGTTACTATGAGTGTCGTGACTACGTCATCACGGAGCACCTCTGTCCGGACGGGCTGGTCTTCAACGACTACAGCATCATCTACGGACGGTGCGACCAAACGTTCAGCGTCAACTGCACTGACAGAGAAGAGCTACGTAAGTCGGATGTGACGTCTGCACTGGCAGAGAAAGGCTACGTGAGTCAGATGTGACAACTGCACAGATAGGGAAGAGCTACGCTAGTGCATACAAAGACAGGCTAAACAATGTTCCCATATGTGTGCCTATATTTACTCAGACACAGCGAGCAGTGCTTGGCTATGGCTAAGCATATGTTTAAGCTACCTAAGCTGTGGACGTTCCTAAATTGTGGTTTGAGCTATCGATTTGAGACTTGGTATTAATTCTTCACAGTAAGATTTAATATCATGAAGTGGGGAGGCTTGTAATATTTTAACGTCATAGGATACTGTCTGAATGCCATTTCGACACCATTAATTTTGCACTTGAGATATATGTTCCTTCATATAGACGCCTCCGAAGGGAGAGCGGTGAGTACAGGGACGCGATGGTGAGAGATAAAGACGGGCATGTGAATTGGAAAGTGAGGAAAATATTTTGCACATTTCGCCTTTCGCTAAAACCTCGAAAATTAATGACGTGTGAGATAGAAAGGGGAGTCTGCTAGAAGTGTGAGTCTGCTACAGATGTGTGCATGCCTGCAAATGTGGCATATTCCACAGGGGCCTAATCAGGCACGAAAACTAGACGAGGGAACGTTTGATGAGCATGGTCGTCGGGGTTTGTCGAATGCCTGCAGGTTGCAGTGTGCGGGACTTGCAGGTTGCAGTATGCGGGACTTGCTACGGGACATGCAGGTTGCAGTGTGCGGGACTTGCTACGAGACATGCAGGTTGCAGTGTGCGGGACTTGCTAAGCCCCCATTTTGCTTTCCATGAACCTGCATTGGTCAAAATAGCATACCAGAAGTTTTGTGTATCACCCGTGCACTTGCGGTGAATCCGATGGACTCGGACATCAACTTCTGCGACAATAGCAAAAATGTCTCCAGCTCCCCTCCATCCATCCTTGGAACCATCAGTGGTCATGGCAATTAGCTAAGACAAACCAGTGATGTTCTGAAACATACAAACGTAAATGACATACAAAATGCATGACATTTATGAACGAAGTGAATAATAACCTATGCCACTTCTCGTGTATCGTAATACCAGACATGCCAATGCGTGACGTGACATCGAGCGGAATGGTATGAATTACAGAACACGCCTTCGTAGACTGCTCCATGGAGTCGCACTTAATAATATACGGACTTATTGCTTTTGCAGGATGCAAGAAAAAAAACAGACTTGGGATATGTCATCGTGTGAGAGCTTCAGCGTCAGCTGTGCGGACGGATACAATATCCTTTTTTGGGCTGGCTCCACCCCTTCCCTTCTGCTCACGTAGGAGTAAGATTAATCGGACGTTGACTGAATAATATCTCAAGCACCCTGCTGGGAAGCTATTTTTCCCTTTTAACGAACAATCCGGTCCGAAAATAGAAAGAAAATCAAAACTATATCAAGAGCAGACCTCATACCCAAGCCTCATGGTACACATTGTGTGACCCTTATGATCTCCCAGACAGCCACATATCAGGCCGAGGGAATGAGACCCGACCAATTTTCATGACCCGAATGAGACCCGACCAATTTTCATGAAATTGTACAACCTATGATGTGAGAAGAAATGGACTACGGAATCGATCAGATACCAAAGATATCCGTCATGCTTAGAAGCAAACGAATGGTCAAATGGGATCCGAAAATACAACTTTCTCTCCCCTACCATCTATGCTGCTTAACATCGCATCGTAAATGCCCACCTACCACTCACATCGTCCAGTAGTGATTAACCGGACACGCGACAGTCCACGGCCCTGTGTTCTGGCACACGTGACCGTTCACAGCCTGACTTCTGGCACACGTGACCACCCACGGCCGTGAAGTTTGGCGCACGGGACCGTCTGTGGACCTGACTTTTAGCACCGCCCAGGTTTCAGGCTTCTGGCACACGTGACCATCCACGGCCCGAGCTTCTGGCACACGTAACCTTAGTTACGCACCCGAAAGACCAGCTGACGTAAGGCCGCTCCCACAGAGGTGGCGAAGCCGGCCAAGGACTGTCCGCGTCAGAACGGCTACTTCCCGGATCCGGATCCGGCGCGCTGCGGCAGCTTCGTACACTGCGTGGACGGCACCAGCAACAGGGTGACGTGTCCGGCCGGCTTGGTGTTCTCTCTGGAGACGGGCACGTGCCAATGGCCCGACCAGGCCGGCAGGACCGGCTGCTCCTCAGAAGGTCAGTGGCCCGCCCGGTTGGTCCTCAGACAGATAGTGATCCGACCGGTTGGTCCTCAGACGGATAATGATCCGACCGGTTGGTCCTCAGACGGATAATGATCCGACCGGTTGGTCCTCAGACGGATAGTGATCCGACCGGTTGGTCCTCAGACGGATAGTGATCCGACCGGTTGGTCCTCAGACGGATAGTGATCCGACCGGTTGGTCCTCAGACGGATAGTGATCCGACCGGTTGGTCCTCAGACGGATAGTGATCCGACCGGTTGGTCCTCAGACGGATAGTGATCCGACCGGTTGGTCCTCAGACGGATAATGATCCGACCGGTTGGTCCTCAGACGGATAGTGATCCGACCGGTTGGTCCTCAGACGGATAATGATCCGACCGGTTGGTCCTCAGACGGATAGTGATCCGACCGGTTGGTCCTCAGACGGATAGTGATCCGACCGGTTGGTCCTCAGACGGATAGTGATCCGACCGGTTGGTCCTCAGACGGATAGTGATCCGACCGGTTGGTCCTCAGACGGATAGTGATCCGACCGGTTGGTCCTCAGACGGATAGTGATCCGACCGGTTGGTCCTCGGATGGTCAGTGCTCATCCGTCGGCAGTACGTGTCTGTGGACAAGTCAAATTTGCGAGGCTACAGCCGGAGCGTGCTTTCTCCGATGTATATGCGAGAAGTTCTCGTCAGCAACCTGACCGTGTTCCCGCCTTAGTCTGGCACAGGGACGTAGCCAGGAGTTGTCCAAAGGAGAACTTCTGTTTTTTTTTTGTGTGGGGGGGGGTATTTTTCGAGGGGACACGGATTATACCTACAAATGTTGATCTTCCCAGATTTCGGCCGCTTTATTTCGAAAAAGGTCCTTTTTACCTTTAAAAATTCCATTTTTGTCCTGCTTCGGGAAAAGAGATCAGTGAATCCCCTCCCTCCTCCACTTGTAAGGAATATGGTACTATTATAAAAAGGAATTCGAACCGCCTAAGCATGCATAAAGATGCAGGATGTCAAAGCTTCATTGGATAGGACATCGATTCTGTATTCGGCAAGGGGCTAGTGGCTACATTCTTCTCAATAAAAAAATCATCACTGAGCTATGATCACGGCGAACACGACCTGGGCCCGTAGACGTTCGCAAGGTCCCTTAGAAAATCGCAGGGGTTCGCACCCGCTCATAGGGGGCCGTGAGCTTTCGTAAAGTCCCGCAGAAGTTCGCAAGGACCCGTAGATGTTCGCAGGAGTCAGTAGACGCTCGCCAGGATCCGTATGGATTCGTAAAGGCCCACAGACTTTCTCAAGGGCTGAAAGACGTTCATTAGAGACCCTTGCACATTCGCATGAGCCCGTGCACTTTCTTAGAGGTCCGACAACAGCCTAGGCATCCATAAAAGGTGTTGTTGGCTTTTCTATCGTCGCCATTGTGATCCAGTTGGCAACTATGGGTAATATCATATCGCCCAGTAGTTGCGCGTTGATTGTCGGTGACCGAAATGCAAATCGGAGTCGGCGTCTGAGACACGATGGCTTCAGGCCAGCCTCCCCTTTCTATCACACAGGAGCGAAAATATTTTGATGACATTTAGCTGGCTCAGAGTTTCAATGGACGCTGCCGCAGATTTTCTATCACGTCTTTGCAATGATAATTGCTACAATGCATCAATGTGCAATAACTACATACGGGCACGTTTTTTTACAGTCTTAATTACACCTAGTCCTAAATGAAGCTGAGTGCTGCTGTATTGACCGTAGAACTGCACGAGGAAGGGAGGGGCTGGCAAATTTGGCCCTCCTATGTGTGTTTTCCTGGATATCCGCCGATCAAGTAGTACGATCGCGCTCAAAGCTGGCATACCTTCTGACAATTGAATAACCGATATTTTGATATTATTGTTTTTTGCCTGGGAACAGGGTTGACGATTTAGACACGGCCAGTCAGGTCACCGGTTTTTAAAGGTGTTACGTTTGGTACCTTTCTACAACAAGTTATCAAAATATGGTTTTAAAGAAACCTAAAAGTTTTGCGTCTGGATTTGTGGATAATTGCCGACCAAAAGGCACATAAATAGTCGAAGGATATCAGGTTAACTTATGATGGCAGACAAAAGTTGACGCTGAATTGCTGTTTCCATTCCCAGAATATCCAATCCAGCACTCACAGCGCAAAAACCAGATGGATGTGTGGTGGGTGGCATTTCCGTCAATACATTTAGAAAGATTCACGTTCCCATCAGGTCACGGAAACATGATACAAAGAGTATATCTGTACACCTCTCCACAGAAGTGACAAATTGTCGAAATGCCATTGATCGTGCTTTTTAGCCAGGTATGTGCATGACATCACGCATTCTTATTATATGAGTTCAAATGCATTCTACGTGCATCTCAAGCTTGCTTCCCTCCGAGGTCATCATAGGTCAGTGACCCAGGTGACTCGGGTTGGATTACGTCGATCCTCGTGTTGCGGACGATTGTTTGCTAGAGTTGTTTTCGATGTTGGTTTCCAAATCAGTACTCTTTCTCCACCCAGAGCCAACTTCATATGGATAGCACCCAAGCTATCCTTGATCAATGACCCAGGTAACCTGATGTGATTCAAGTTCACCTTTTGTTTGCAGCGAATTGTTTTCTAGGGTAGCGCTCGATGCTGAACTGGAATTCATCGCTACTTTTGATCTCGAGAATACAGTTATGACTATATATATTATGTTATGAAAGTCGATATAGATAAGGTGTGAAGACTGCACCACCGAAAGTGGGTGACCTTGCCAGGTCAAATATTACTACAGGACCTTTCATCAAGTCTTTGGACGCCGTGTGTTGCAGAGTATTTTTCTAATTCCACTTCTCTTGTTCGATCGTTTTTTCTATGGTGGTTTGGAAGTTGCGGTAAAATGATGTATCGCGAACACAGACAAACCATGTTGCTTCTCACGCCTCCTACGTGTGATTCGGATCCTGCAGTTGTATCTGAATAATTTCATGATGTTCGACAGACGTTCATCTAGCTATTTGAGCTACGTTTTACCCGCCAATTCCAGTTGGTTAGGTTGGTTATTGGTTTTACGACACGTCGACCGTTGAGTCATATAGCGTCGCCAATCTCTCACGCCGATTGGTCGCGGGCGAAGAGTAGCGACAGGTGAGACTCGAACCCACAATCTTTCGATTGTGAGACGAGTATCTTACCCCTAGACTACTCGTCCACTCGAGTTGGTTAGCGGCTGGGAGTCAAAAACGGGCAAAATAGATAGGTCTGTCGGATACACCCGACCTTGACCTCCTTGACCCAACCTGTAGGATGCAATATATGGAAGGTATTTACTTACACTACGGAACAGACGAAGGGCGGCGCAACGTGGCAGTGACAACTGCATTTCTCTGCGTGATCTAGAACAAAAGTTGGAGGTGAGGGAGGAAATTCATCCCTCTTCCGGCACAAGGAGGTGGTCGACCGACCGACAGCAGTTCAAGGGTTGAATGATGCCAGAATTCGCAATCAATTCCAGCATCTATGCAGAAGTTAAACACCATCACCCAGGCATAATTCAAGGCAAACTTGAACAAAGTGCTACTTCAAATTTAACGGCAGATAATGCTGAATTGTCATATAGAGGAAAACATAGTGCATTTTAATACTTCCTCTTATCATCGAAGGTCACAGAAGGTCACACAAAAACTACAAACCATTTCAACTAGGATAGACAATAGTTGCAACCAGCTTGGGCACACTGCGTTCTCCAAACACGATGCACATAGCACGATATCCAATACACATTTCTGTAATGCATATCTCGGAATCAATTTTAGCGAACAGGATGCACGAGCAAACGAAATTTAGTTTTGTTTTCAATTTCCTTGGATTACATTTCTGTGCTTGTTCTTTGACACTTATGAATCAGTTTTGAAAGATCTTTGGGAAGAAGAAACTTCTGCACAAAAGTGCATTGATATTTGTGAGCAAATGTAAATTTGGGAGTAATCAGGAATACTATTCCAAGGAAAAGTATGAGCATAAATGACACCAAATATGACTTGCATTTTGTATGTCGATATGTCAATTTCAATATTGTATGTCGATATTGTATGACCCTCGGCTCTGTACCAAGAAATGCGACTGACCTTGTCAAATCTTACGGACAATATACGTATCACATGTTGCAGAGGTGCTCAAGTTCAAGTGTCCGGGGGCTGTTAACGGCAAGCGTGCCGACCCGGTGCCGGGCATGCTGCTCCATCCACGCTACGCCGACCCCGACGACTGCCAGTTCTTCTTTTCGTGCCTAGATGGCGTTGTGCCGCGCCGGCACGGCTGCGAGCAGGGTCGCGTCTTTAACGACGTAACCAAGCAGTGCGACAAGCCTGATAATGTCCCCGAGTGGTAAGTAGAAGTCGAAAACGCTTCACTCACATAGTACAACAAGGGTGGCTGATTTGGCAAACGGTTAAAGGTTGGCTGGCTCACATAGTCGTCAGACGTCATGCAGGGCAAGTGGGAATTCTTTAGCTTGAGATCAAGCAGGCAATAACACCTACGCAGCATCACTACCACTGACATTCTCACCTCCACAACCGCACCTTCCCACACCGCACCTACTGCCGGGCAAAGCTACGCAGCGACGCTCTCTGCACATAAACCCAACACCCCTCCAAAACCAGCTCCCACCCTCCCTACCATCCCACCAGCAGCCGGCTCCTGGAGCCCGGCACACCTCCCTCCTCAACGCTCCGCCGACCCTCGCCCCAACCGCCCCACCGACCCTCGGCTCCACCGCCCGACCGATCCCCGACCCCACCGGCCCATCGCCCCTCGACCTCACCGCGGACCCGGCCTCCCACGCCCACCCCACCGCGGACCGGGCCTCCTTCCCTTCCCACCCAACCTCAGACCTGGCCCACGCTCACGACCATTCCACCTCAAGCACGGCCTCCCATATCCACCCCGCATCATCCCTCCTCCAACACCCCGCAGACCCAGACCCGGTCTCCATCCCAGCCCCCACCGGTACCCACCGATTCTTCCATGGCACCTGGCCGTACCCCTTTGCTTCACCGCCTCAAGCCGACCAGGGAACTCCTCACCACCCTGATGCCTTCCCGCCACTCCCCCTCCAGGGCCTCGGCCCCTGCAACACCCATCCGGCCGGCCCAAACCAAAGCCTAGAGCCAAGGCCACCACAACATCCACCCAGACCTCCCACAAATCAACGGCCACCATCTCCTGCCAAACCGACCCTCCCACCACCTCCTCTGCACACCCACCCAAATCCACTCCAAGACCTCGTCTGAGGCCACCACTCAGACTAAACCTAGCACTCTTGCCAAGTCCGTCGAACCCAAAACCCCAGACCAACGAATCCCGCCCGAACCCACCGCGCCTCCCAAGCGCAAATCTCGCCGCCACTCCATCCAATCACCTCCCAGGACCCGTGCGACCAGGTCCAGGCTACCAACCCTGTCTGGATCACCTCCCAACCCTCTCTCTGTCCACCGGTTCAACCTTTCTCCCCAACACGACACAGACACCACCCCAGTATAGGAACACCAACAGCCAATAAACGCGTTTGGCAATGGGACATTTTCTGCAGTGGAACACCCGGTGGCCTTTCAGGCAAGTTCATACAATTCAAATCGGAATTCTTGCAACAATAGCCATTACTAGCTGCGCTCCAAGAAACTCACTTTCGAGATTCTGACTCCACTTGGAACAAAATCCCAGATTACACTTGGCACGTCGGTATCGTAAATGGCCCACATCGGAAATGGGGCGCAGCCATGCTCATTGCAAACAGCATACCTCATCGTCGAGTAACGTTAGATACTCCCCTGAACTGCGTAGCAGTCAGTCTTAAAATTGCCTATTGCCAAACCACAATCATCTCACTATACATTTCACCGTCGGCTGCAACCCACACACCACAGGAGCTGAGCGAATTGTTGCTTCAGGCTTCTCCACCAGTTCTCATTATGGGAGACTTTAATGCTAAACACCCCTCCTGGGGGAAGCAACCAGACGGACACTAGAGGGCGCGAAATAGACAAGTTTATTTTGGACCACAACTTAGTACTTCTTAACACCGGGGCCGCCACCCACTACAACCCGACCTTAAGATGATTGGACAGTTGTATTGACTTAACGTGCTGCTCTCAACGACTTAGCTCACTATTTGACTGGTCAGTTTCAGACGTTCCCGGGCTGAGCGACCACTACCCAATCTCAATTAGGCTCAGCACGAACGCTATCCACCACACTAAGCTTTTTAGACCATCTTGTAACCTGAAAAGAGCGGACTGGCGAAATTCGAGGATCAGGTGGACCTCAACCTAGAAACTTCAGAGACCAGCAAAATCGAGACAATCCTAAGGGCCATCAGCTCAGCAGTACGGGACTCAGTCCCCAAAAGTACAAAACCTAGGAAAAAGACATCTACACCATGGTGAACCCCGGGCTGTCAAAGGGCAATCGCCGCACGGCGCCGTGCCCACACACCATTCAAAGGATACGTGTGCGAAGCACACCTGTCAGCATACAAACAATCTCAAAAGCACTGTCAGTACAAAATTCGAACAGCACGCCAAACCTGTTGGCAGTCTTTTGCATCTCAATTCAATAGGTTCAACCCTACCGGCAGAATCTGGGACCGGATAAAGCGTTTCAACCTGAAACGCCCACCACCAGGTTCCTTCCCCCAGCTGACGGTGAAAGGACAGCACATTACTGACCCACGACAAGTCGTAGACCACTTTAAACCGCACTACTTCAGCTAGCAACAGCAACTACGACACCACTATAGTAAGCGCTCTAGACGCCCTTGCCTCCAAAGTAAATTTTAGATCTGGCAATAGAGAAATCTACAATTAGTCGTTTACTATGCACGAATTACACCTTGCCCTCAGCAAGTGTGGAAACACGTTGGTTGGACCGGACGACATCTATTACCAGTTTTTTAAACGTCTTAGCAAAAAGTCGATAACGTACCGCCAGTATACTGACGGCCATAAATGAACTGTACCAAAGCGACACCTTTCCTGACTCCTGGCGGGAAAGCATAGTCATTATATTGCCAAAGCCGCACGAAGATCACTCCACCCCAAAAGCTTACTAGCTGTACTAGCTGTACTAGATACACCCATCTCACTTACTAGCTGTACTAGTAAGTTGGTCGAGCACATGGTCAGCACCCGATTGAGGAAATTTCTGGAACACAACGACCTGCTTGAGGAATTTCAGTGCGGCTTCCAGCGTAAAAAAATCAACCACAGACAATCTCATTAGACTAGTGCATGACGTCAAAGGTGGTCTACGCATCAAATGCACAACAATAGCTGCCTATTTAGACATCCCCCTTAGACAGGCCCACATTCGACCGAGTACACAAGTCCGCACTGACACACAAACTCCACAAGATAGGCCTACGCGGACACATGGCACATGGCTACAATTTCCTCAGAGACAGGACCCTTAATGTGCGATGCCGCAGTGCCATATCAAACGTCACAACTCAGGAGCAGGGTATGGCGCAGGGGAGCGTGCTCTCACCGAGCCTCTTCATTATCATGATCAGCGACATACTTTCTGACCATACCGGTACTTTACTTCAATACTCACTTTTCGCGGACGACAGAGCCATTTGGACAACATCACAGTGCTTCCTGAAAGCAGAAAAAAACATTCAAGCAAGTCTAGACCACATTGCAAAGTGGGGCAAAACCTGGGGCTTCACTCTGTCCGCAGACAAATCGGCCACTGTCACATATAGTCGTCTCCGCCGCACACCCACAGCTCTACCTAAAATAGATGGCAAGGCCATCGAAAAGGTGAAAAGCTTCAAGTTCTTAGGAGTGCATTTAGACGAAACACTCAGTTTCAACAGGCACACCATCTCCATCTCGAAGCGATGCGTGAAGCGCGTCAACATACTCCGTGCACTTGCAGATACAGACTGGGACGGATACAGGAAAGCACTACTGCGATCAATCATACAACAATCATGCGATCAATCACACATCAATCATACGACCCATCCTAGAATACAACAGCTTCATCCTTGCCACCATTTCGGAAAGCCAAAGCAAGAAGCTAGAAACCATCCAAAACAGCTACATCAGAGCAGCCGCAGGTGCCCTCAGCACCACACCGATAGCCAGTCTGCTAGTGGATTCAAACACGCCCCCACTCCACTTCAGGACACAACAACTGTGCCGTTGCCACATCAAAATCAAATCCATTAAAAATCATCCGGCACAGCGTTGCTTCACGTCTGACGGATACGACAAGAGCCAATTTGGGCGCAAACTCCCACCATATAACATTCAAATTTCCACGGCTCTCTCAGATCTTAACCTCACAATGCCAGCCACTGCAGCTCGACCGCCCACTAGGCCATTCTGGACTCTCAGTCAACCAAAGGTCGAGTACTTGCTCTCGGAAAAGAAATCCACCATCACACCGGCGGAAATTCTTGGCATCTTCCACAAGTTCGCCGATGACACCAATCACAAAAAATAATGTATTCACGGATAGGTCGAAACACAACACTAAGGTACGCATCGGCGTCACTAGACCAGGCCTCAGGCGTTCCAAGTGTCTACCGGATAACTTCTCCATCTACTCCGCTGAAGCAATGGCCATTCTGGCCCCTATCTTCATTCTGATGAGGCGTAAAGCTAGAAACGTAGTAATTTGCTCAGACTCCAGATCCGTCCTTCAGTCAATTAGTAACACCCACTACCGCCCACATCATGCCGTTGATAGAATCCAACAAATCGTGGCCCATAAAGTAAACATGAACTTTTCGTTCCTCTGGATTGCAGGCCTCGCCAACACCAAAGGTAGCGAAGAAGCAGACCGGGTCGCAAAGTAAGCCTTAACATCGAACACTTACCCTAGCGTGGAATATTCGGTAGACGATTGCAAAGCACTCCTACAACGCCACATTCGCCAACATCATCAGAACACGTTGACACAACATAACTCAACACAACACAAATCCAACCATACCCACGCAATCAAACCAACGGTAGGCACATGGAACACATGAAATCAATCTCATCCTCACTAGACTTAGAACTGGTTGCACAAAACTAATATAGCCTCAACTAGATGGTGACCAATATACAACACCTCACTGCGACACCTGCAACACCACGTTAACCATATGTCACATCCTGCTAGACTGTAGTAGCTTTAACTCTCAAAGACAACCACTTAAGACATTCTGCTAAAGAGAGGGCATCACCCTGTCGCTTCCATCGCTTCTCGGTGACAAGCACCCAGAACTCCTTCAATTGCTATTTGACTACTTGTATGCCACACAACTAGCAGGAGCACTGTCGACACCACACCATCAACACTCACTTGAACTCGCAATGCACGCCCGCGACACACTCGAAACACGTTAATAGTCATTCCCCACTAGCAGGAGCACTGTCGACACCACACCATCAACACTCACTTGAACTCGCAATGCACGCCCGCGACACACTCGAAACACGTTAATAGTCATTCCCCAATTGCGTCGGACGTACACGAACCGATATATGGCTACCTACCACGAAAATAAATGGCTACCTAGCGGACTCTCTGCGAAATTCGAGAGTTTCAAAGTAGGCGACGAATGATAGAATACCAAGTGAATGCCAGGAATCGTTTGCTGGGTGTTGCTGAATTAAGCCGCGTCCTAGATGTACGGAAAGTATAATCGCAATTCAGCGGGAGCACTACTACGTGGTGTCGTCAACTAAGGTACACAGATCAGTGACCCACGAGGCATCAGCGGTGCTTATTCCCGGACGAGAAGAGCGTGTCCGGTCAGATCCGGGTCCTTTTCATGCAGGTCTTCCTCCAGGTGTTGACGTGCGTGAGTTGCCGTATTACGTAGCCTCATGCTCATGCATATGCCCTGGATATTAATCAAATTATTATTCTCCTGAAATTCATAGAACGTCCTATCAAGATTAGCGTCTGAAATGACGACTACTTTGCATCAGACGATGTGCTCAGCTTTCAAGCTACTTGGAAAAGGCCCACGGTTACCGTTGTTCAAGCGTGTCTCCTCTGTTATGTTTCACCAACACTGTTATGCAATAACACGGTTCCTCTTGTTGCAGTTTCTACGAGTGACATGATTGGCGAATCAGCTCATCTTGGGCTTCATCCGACAATAGCTTTGGTGGCTGAAGCACAAAATATTCTCGCGTGCAATTAGATTAATAGCAAAACGGATTGGATTAAGATGAGGTGAAGAGCACGATGCCATGATCAATGAAATATCAGCTGAGATTCAGTTAGGCAGTCGATGTATTTACTGAAAACAGTGTGAATATAATTACTCGATGTGTTTCATTTCCAGACGGTAGTGATGCGAAAAGTGAATGAATGGAAAGCTTCATATAAGTCACTTCCGACTGTACAATAATATATTTTGTGCTGCCACTGCTCACTCATATATTGAACTCGTTTACCTGCACCGAATATCCTACATCGAAGAAGGGAGACAGCTCGGATGATCAAGCTACAAATAGTTGCATCGACAATGTTCTCTATCAAACATTATCTGCAGTGATGGAACTGTTCTGGGACACAGAAGCACCATGAAAGTTTAAGGCATCCAAACCAATTCACATTAAGTGCACAGATGATGTTCGTCACATCAACATATACTAATGGATTGCTTCAATATAATTGTGTTCATCAATCGCGAGGCGGCTTGAGCCTCGCCCCACTGCACAATGGGCCAGAATGGCTTAAAAAGTGACACTTACTTTCGAATTTCGAAGTTCGTCAAATCTCGACAGTTTTACCGTAGACCGTCTGCAAAATGTTCCCAGCGTTTGAAAACAGTGCTGTATATTCGATACACCAGCACCCATGTCCACAAATAACACAACAAGTCATACTATCATAGCGTGTTTATCCGTGTCCTTGCAAACGCGCAATTCCATTCTCGGGTTTTAAACATTCTCATTATTCTGTCAAGGCTCGAATCCAATAATTTGTCATATCACCGAATTGTTCAGATCATGAGGAGTAAATTAGGAGTAGAAATGAACGATTTGACCAATACAGCAACTTTCTGCAGATAATCTAGTGTTGGAAGGTAACAAACGATGCAGATAATATATAACGATGAGCATGTTATGGATTACAAAAAATAATCGACGACCTACACGCTGATTTTGATATCATAGAGTAGATACATACTTTGGCTACAAGTCTCGATTGTGTACTGCTGCGCTTTTTTGCGCTAACAGGAACAAACTGGCTTGAACCAGATTGATGTTCTGAACAGCTCTATATATGTTGGTCGATAAATGTTAATTTTATTAATAGTTATGGCATACCAAAACTTCATTAAGTGTATTAATCTGTCGAATAGTGATTTTTGTCATGACTGCAACATTCAGGTATCATTGGTATATAACCCTAACCATCCTTATTAGTTATTTCAGTTTTATATTCGATATACTGTTTGTATGATGATGAGGGAGACCGGGTCTAGTTGATACAATTTTGGTGAAACTCGAAATAACTCTTCACTTTGGCAGGGTAGCGAGGAGATAACTACACCTACGCCAAGCCTAAGTTTTACTTTCGCTCCCAAAAATGTGCCACATCGTCACAATTCGGTAGCCGCGATACGATAGGACTTACGCTTGTTTTTGCCGAAAGAAGAGGATGTCAGTAGCAATATGTGTGGTAGCCATGGCAATCGGCTTCATATTTTTTAAGAAAATGTATCAACCATTTCGCGTATCAACTAGACAACCATTTCGCGCATCAACTAGATAAAAGGCCCCAGTGGCCAGAAACCTGGAATAGACAAGCGAGCCATCGTTATTGTGTGGAAAGAAATGTTTTGTCGTAACTGTTAGTGAGTAGCAAGTGGAATTTGGAGAACAAACTTGAAAAATCAATTATGACTGACCTCAAGAAGAGGAGTACCTTCTCGTGCGCCTGTAGTGCATGGCTGCGGGCAGTAGTTGGCCTTGGTGCTGGCCCCAACAGCTGGATGAGGTGCTCCGCCGTTTGGGGCAGAACCCTAAAGCGCATCCTGGGTTGTACAGAGTGATGTGAAAATGCACTTTTAAAAAATACATTGCATACATATAGGTAGGTAGGCACCTACTCATCACATATTTAAGATCAACACTTGTTTGTACATTGTTTAGTGTGAACCTTATTCAAATTGAGATGCACAAAGTTAAACACATGCAAGGTAGATTCTTCTTTAGTCATAATTGAATTTGGCAAGTTTGTAACACATTTGTTAGTTGGATAGAAAACATATTGTGTAGGTATGTGAAGACTTAATTATGTAGTAAAGCTGCAAATACCGATATTTCATCAGTCTTACCTGAACTCTGCAGCACCGAAATGAAAATTGGTCCTGTGCCGAAAGATTCTCCTCCTGTTGTGCCTATTTGGGGCCACCACTTCTTCACCCCAAATTCCTAACTGCAGCATGTCCATGACAACAACACTAACAACAATACTTGAACAATAACACTACACTAAGACTAAGTTAACACTAAACCAAAAATAAACAACACTAAAACTGGATAAACAACAACAAACAACAACTAGCAAAGCTCAATAACCACTGATTAATCAATTGTCTCCTATGCAGCCTATCTCCTCACACGTCTTATGCCCAAATCACAATGAAATCGCGATGTTACGCTTGTCATGTTGAGCATCATTTGCATGCCGTCATTTTGTTGAAATTATTCCACCACTAAGGTTTGATGAAACTAGACATGCGTTGATTCGTAGTTTTTGAGTCGTGAAATCGTAAAATTGTGTGCGTGTTTTTGAAAGCGTGCTTTTTTTTAATCGTAGAATTTATTTTGGTGAAACTGGAAATCACGATTCACGTCCAAAAAAGCTGCTGAATCGTGAAATCGTGAAATCGTAATATTGATGAAACTGGGCCCAGGTCTCACTATCTTGAATCAATAATGTACAGAAAAGCAGCACTTGAGTATATTTATCAGATTGGCGGTCTGAAACCAGCAACAGTGCATAATTTTTCGGTTTTCCTCAAGGAACAAGGTCGAACCGACCCGTTGCAGCCGAGATATAAGTACCTTTATAGTCAGACTGAAAGTTAAATGGGCCAAATCCAGTCGGCACGACAAAAGATTCCTCAAAGTTAGTGAAGAGTGGCTGAAGCAAGATGTGAACGTGAAGGGTGCATCGGCAAATGATTTTCACCGTGTGCGTCGGTTGACAGTCAACAGAGAACACCTGCGACCCGCCTGAGCACCATGCAAGCCTGGATCCGACTCTTCGTGTGCGTCTTGCACGTCAGCTACAGACTGAAAATAATAAGCGGCAGTGTAGGTCAATAGCTGACAAAGAGGAAGTCATTCAGCGCAAGAAGATAGTCCAAGATCAGTTCTGGCATCTTCTGTACCTCCACGTGGACCAGCCTAGAGCAGGTAGCGGCGGAATGTCGAAGGACGACAACACGGCCAGACGGCCGTTCAGCGACGAGTCGAATCTTGCAGAAGTAACCGGTGTTCATGAAGGACTCATCCGTCGCCTCCACACCATCTTGCAAATACTGGCATCCGGGTACCAAATCGATCCAAGTAAATTCGCCGACTACTGCGACTGCACGGCGGAGCTCTATGTTGCGCTGTACCCTTGGTACCCGATGTCCGTAACACTGCACATAATGCTGATCTACGGAGATCAAGTCATCGCATCACTGCTCTTTCCCATCGGAATCATGAGCGAGGAAGCCCAGATGTCCCGCAGCAAGGATGTCCGTACATGCCGCGTCGGTCACGCACGGAAAGACTCGCGAATGCACAACATCACCGACCAGTTCAGATACCTGTTGTTGATCAGTGAGCTGCTCATCAGCTCCTCCGCCGCAAAAAAGCGTTTTCAAGCAGCAGCCCGGGGTGAGAGGTCCTTGATTTTAAATGACATGTTAACAATAACAATATGTCATCAAATTGCATAAGGCACAAAAACGTTTTCCAGAATCAGTTTCTACATTGAAAATCACCCCCAAAACCGACTTTTTATGTATGCACTTTGAAAATTAAGTGATATGTCACTTTTCAGTCCGTTCTGGCCCATAGTGCACTGGTCGACCGAAAATGTGAGTTTCGACGAGGGGAGTCTTTTTGAACAACCCCTCTGATTCGAAATCGAAAATGCTGTACTGGAGCGAAAACCGAGATCGCACTCATCCTGAGCTCGCGGAGTAGATCCCAAAGCACATGCAGCATTTGACCTCATCTCAATTATTAGAGTGAACTGTCGGTGGTTAACACTCCACACCGGAAGGGGAGACGGAACCAACCCGTTCCTCTTGCTTTTCGACGATATCCCATAAACGGGCGGCGATATTGTACTGACATCTTGTGACTGTTCAAAATTGATAAGCTCATCCATTACAACAAACAACGTCGAATTCCGTTGGTAAGTATAGTCATGCGGGGGTGCAAAGCCGACCAACCGGGCGGCGGTCGACCGCCGGTCAGACTCCCGGCCGCCGCGCATTCAAGGTCACAAAGGTGCGGCGGAGAGGCGGCGAGGTATGGCGGCCGCTTTTGATTTGATTTGACCCTGAACGCATTGACCCAGGCGCATGCAATTTATACGACGCAAATTCATTGTAACCGTAATCTACCGTCAAAATTGTGTGCTTCTAGCTTCAGTAGTTGCCGAGATCTCAGGGGAGACGAATCCACCTCGTTTCTGTGTACGCTATGTGAGAGGCCCTCCAGCTCGAGTGTCGGTACCGGAGGGCCTCTCAAATAATGCAGCCCGGAGGGGGGATGAGGGGACGGATCCGGCCCCAATCCCCTAAAATATCGTGCACTACTGAAGCTAAAAGATGAAGCTAAAAGAAGTTGTTCAATGTCTTCAGGGTCAAATGAGGTCGAAATCTGGCGCCACACCACACCGTCGCTTCACTGCATCGACATTCCTTTGTGACCTTGAACTCTCGGCGAGTGGATGAACGGCCGGCGGTCAGTGGGTCGATGGACGGCCGGCGGTCAGTGGGCCGAATTTGCATCCCCGCAATTCCCATATTTACCAATGGATTTGGACAGTTTTGTTGCATTGAATGTGCTTACCAATTTGTGAGATATTTACAACATTTAATTACCTTATCCCTGCCCATTTATGAGATTTTGTCGAAAAATAGGAAGGGTGGGCGGATTCGCAGGTGAGCGTGCTAATAACTAATGCACCATTAGGACATATGCAATCACCGGTGCTTCCTTACAGCCCTGAGCCCACTAGTGCTGCCACCTATCGGTTCTCATAAGAGCAAGGCGACAGCGACAGCGCAAGTGCGATAAGTGATGTGAACAGCACGACCCGCAAGCCACATACAACTATACTGCGGAGAGTAAGAATATGTCACAGAGGAGCACAGCTGTGCCACAGTCGACGACCCTATGCTACAATTTGCACCAACAATCAGGGGTGTAGGATCCTATTCAGTTGGGATGGATCAACTTGTAGCTGCCAACTTTGGAAGTCAATCCCATGAAAAATGCAAGCAATGCTGCTTTGATTTCGAGTAAGACATACTACTCGTGTTCACCCTAGGCAGGTTTCAGATTGCCCAACATTTATAATGAGTGTTGACGATATTATCACGGTTTTTCTTAGTATTCTTTCGTACTGGTGGTGGTCGTCCTCTTTGATCAATTGAAATAGTACAAGCAACCCTATTAAAAATTTTATCAACTCAATAATCACGCTGGTCATTTTGAGCACTGATCGCAATGTGGAGTTTGTTATGATGGTTACATTTTGTTTCTTTTCGTGCTGTTTTTAATCCGTCTTGATCGACGGAAAATTGAAGCAACATACACAAATATCATAAAACAATAATACAAGTAGGCACAATGCGGAGCGAAAGAAGAATAAGTTGTTTCGGCACTAAGTGTCTCCATATTCGGTAGTAGTTTTTCGATGAACCATTTCCTGATTATTTTGCCTCCGGATAGGCTAAGTTCATGGAAAACTGGAAGAAGGAACATAATATTTATGAAATTAATGTTTTTTTTTCGAGATGGCAAAGTAAAGTGGGCCAAATCCGTGGAGAAGTTGGTATTTGGGGATGTTCTAGGTTGATCGACCCAGGGCTAAGCCCCCCGAACTGACCTTGCGATCCTACACCCTGCCAACAGTGGCGCAGACGGCGGCACCTGCGGCACATTTGTCTATTCACATGTTCTTGTCCATCTTCCTGTATGATTTTGATGTATCCTGTCAGGAGCACGCAGCCCCAGTCTTGGCATGAGCGACTCCACAGAGCGACTTGGAAAGAAATGCTCTGTCATTTCTACCGTTACTGTAAAAGCAACATATTACATGATATATCTGCTATTGTGTTGCACAGAAGACAGATCGTCGAAATGTGGCTATTTATTTCATTCCTAGGAGCCTTATTCAAGATATATAATGCTTCAGAAAATGGGTGGCGAGAGGCAATATTTAGAAATTTTATCAAACACATAAATGTAAAGGTGTACTTGTACAATGCAACTCATATCAGAAAGTAGTCCATTTTGAAATTCCTCCCTGATTGTTTCATGACCGACGACTGCTGCAGTCGGTGCCTGTCGTGGCTCATTCTTTAGCAAGGCCGTTGGGGAGTGCAATATTTAGGTGCACTATTCGTCCAATTTCCTTGTCGAGTACAATATTTATTAAAGATCGCCATGCAGCCTTTCGATGCGTTTTAACCCGGGAGATATTACATTTTCCCCGTCTTTTGTGTTTCCTGAATAGGGTTGGAGTGGCCGCCGATAGCGAACTTATGCTTTGGTTATTTTCAAATGCCAAACTAAGTTACGTCTGGAACATACTTGAGTTGAAGGTAACATTAATGTCAAATCAATATGGGGTAATCAGGTCAGTTGCTCACATCTCACATATAATGAGCCAACGAATGAATGGCAAAGCATGGATGAATGCACGCGACCGAAGACACATTTGCATCACACACCCATGACCTGTTTCAGGGTCATGTCTGGTTAACTGTACACATTCTTTGCAATCGTGATTCGGTCGTTTTTGCTAAGATTTCTGGTGCACTTGCGACAACAAAGTGCTCATTTGCCTCGCCAACCCCAAGCCCAGAAAACAAAACGTGACCGATCATTATGCCCGAGGTCATTGAGCGCACAGATCGACGGCGCCACGGACTACGGACATGGGGATATGATCTTTGGGTCCATTCTTTCCATGTAACACCCATAAGCGTAATGTTCAACTTCACGACGTTTAGTGAAACACTTCGACCCCACCGCTTGACACCGCCCACTGTGATCTGGACCAAGTCTCGCCTTTAATTTTATGGTTTGTAAAAAATGACTGATTTTTCCATTTCCAGGGTCAACATTGACGCGCATTTGAAATTCAACACTTACAAGTCTACAGTAGTTCTCGACTTCACATACACCGATGTAATAACCAAATGAGGGTCATGATAGTAAACGTTGCATATCTAGCGTGACTGTAACATGGCACGTATAGCGTACCATAGCAAGCATGAAGGTTTACACGCTTTTACCAAATTGTATGCAGCCATTTACATGCCTTCATATAATATTTTTGTTTCGCATCTACAGCACAATTATGCGCAACACAGCGATGGGTTAGTACCACCGACCCTCCCCCATTGGAATGACAAAGGGAGTTATTAAATTGGGTGTAAGTTCTGTTGTTGTCATGCACGACAACATGACATCGATGTTCTTATCTAGTACGTAATTTGATTGACAATCCTGCATAAATTCTAGCAGCTCCATACAAATGTAAATCACCTCATGCGACCAAATTTTACCTTCACCACATGCATGAGGCGTGCATGCAACTTGCAATTATTTCCCTAGTAAACGAGTATGCATGCATGCGAACCGCTTCCAGACATGTTTTCAACAGCCAAGCGTACGTTTCAAAATCTTCGAACATTTTTGCTTCACGTAGCCTGTGACGTCATAATTTTCCTCGAGGTCAGCATGCTTAAAGTTCACACCATGAATTATGCCAGGCTAACCATTGCATTTGGCTTCATTTCGATCCATCAATTGGTTCAATTTAGCAATCAGCATCGCTGGAGTGTGTCTGGCGGCATATCTTCCCTGGCTGGGGCTGCTGGAGTGTACCTGGCGGCATATCTTCCCTGGCTGGGGCTGCTGGAGTGTACCTGGCGGTATGTCTTCCCTCGCTGGGGCTGCTGGAGTGTACCTGGCGGTATGTCTTCCCTCGCTGGGGCTGCTGGAGTGTACCTGGCGGTATGTCTTCCCTCGCTGGGGCTGCTGGAGTGTACCTGGCGGTATGTCTTCCCACGCTGGGGCTGCTGGAATGTACCTGGCGGCATATCTTCCCTCGCTGGGGCTGCTGGAGTGTACTTGGCGGTATGTCTTCCCTGGCTGGGGCTGCTGGTGTGTACCTGGCGGCATATCTTCCCTCGCTGGGGCTGCTGGAGTGTACCTGGCGGCATATCTTCCCTCGCTGGGGCTGCTGGAGTGTACCTGGCGGTATGTCTTCCCTCGCTGGGGCTGCTGGAGTGTACCTGGCGGCATATCTTCCCTCGCTGGGGCTGCTGGAATGTGTCTGGCGGTATGTCTTCCCTCACTGGGGCTGCTGGAGTGTACCTGGCGGTATGTTTTCCCCTCTGGCGTTGTTTGGGTGTGTTCACCGGGTGTGTTGGTTCTCACGTCCGGAGCCCGCTGGGGACTACCTGGCGCCCCTCCCTCTCCCGAGCCCCCGAGCCAGCCGGAGCCAACGAGACACTGGATACTTGCGTAACATGGAAAGGGGGCTCGACGCCGAGTCTGAGCTGTCCTTCAGAGCAGACAATTGTGGCGCAACGGTGGTGGCCTGCAGCCACGGGCCGCCCGAGCTGTGTGAACGGATGAGGACACGTGCTCTCCATATAGACGATCAAGGCGGAGCACGTGTGCTGAGACAATATCAGGTGCGCTTTGAGCTGTTGATGTCTGATGTCCGATGACACAGATGATGTCTTCCAGAGCGGATGTGACAGATAAACAATGAGCTCACAGATTGTGTCAGCGGACGAGATGACAGTTGACCTTGAAGCAGGTAGACGAGTCCACCCAGACAATGGCTGGGTGGACACGATGGCTGGTGGGCCTGAGACTGACAATTTGTGTGTGGGGGAACGAGGTGATAGTTCACTCGAAATTATTACCATTATCGAATTACCATACGATATTATTACTCACTAACGATATTACCATATCGAAACATTACCAGCTTGGGTATCAGAATCGGATCGGGGTATTCAGATTCGTGAACATTGGGAAAGAAAATGGACGCAACACGTTTGACAACTTTTATTCATGTTAATGAATAGTCAATGAGGATAGTTCCATTGCTCAAAGACAAAAAAATGCCTGCACTTCCCACCAGCTCCTGCAAACGTCACCACGGACTTTGGTCAGGGTGAGCGAATGAGAGCGTTTTAAGTCCATTTTTTAAGGAACACCATGGACGTCATGCTAATTTTCACAAAGTTTGTGAGTAGCGTCCTCCGCGGCCCTCACAGTGGCACCGCCCATGCACAAGCTATTGAGAGGTGAACGAACTCGCATCATAGGCATAGCGCAGGGACATTTTCCCGGCCCCAAAAACCACAATCATGTCGAGGCGAAACTGCACCATTGCTGAAGCTGCATCCATGCTAAAGCTACATCCATGCTGAAGCTACATCCATGCTGTATCCTTACCCAGGCTTGCACTACACGCATGGTGAAACTGTACCCGCATTAGAAGTTGGTGATCACGGACACACAATCGCACAATCGCTTGGCGACCGCGCACAGAACACTACCGAGGAACACAGTGTACTTTATCGTTTATTATGTACTTTATCATGGAATCTGATGTGGTTCAACTTTCCTGTCGGACTGCATATCAGTGTCATTATGTGGGCAGTGATAGGTTAGGTAGGTTCGTACCTTATGACCTCCATACGTAGGACACGGACGCAAGCATACCTAATCGCGTTCGTCTGCTATGTATGTCCAATCTAGTGTTCGCATCATAACAGACAGTCCACCACCAAAACAGATTATGAGGATCCAGCCATTCGTGACATACCACTGTTTGCCACAAAGGCAGCGACAGCAAACAGTTGTTAGCGGAAAGGTACGGCGGCGCCCATTCAGCGTGAGAAGGTCGAGCGCACTCTCCACCGCGGTGAATGTTCGCTGCGACACGTGACCAAACGTTGGGACATCCGCAGTTGTCACGTGATCGCGTGCCGACTCCACGGCCAACATTCCGCGGCCGGTCCCGAGCTGGCTCGCGGCCGGCAGGCTCTGAGAGGCCCGGCCCAGGCCCGTCTCTCCGCCTGTCTTCCCGTGACACTTGTGCACGCCTGCCTACGTGGCTACCTACCAGCATGAACACGCACACCCACACTCACACCTACACTCACGCCCACATGCACACCCACATTCACACCCACACATGCATATATATATATATATATGTATTTATATATATATATATATATATATATATATATATATATATATATATATATATATATATATATATATATATATATATGTACATATATATATATACACACATATATATATATATATATATATATATATATATATATATATATATATATATATATGTGTTTGTGTGTGTGTGTGTGTGTGTGTGTGTGTGTGTGTGTGTGTGTGTGTGTGTGTGCGCGCGGTGGTCTGAGTAAGTTATATCCTGAATGTTTCTCCTTACCCCATGTATCCGCCATTGAGAAATTCGCATGATTCTACCACTGCTGGTGAAATTTCCCGTACCGTTCGTCGAGATTTCACCAAACTACCCCAAAGTTTCGATGACAACGCAAATGATGTCGCCTTGAGAAAACCGGTCACATGTTGAACTTTTTTGCCTCCCTTGGATCTGCGCCGGGTAGAATTAGGCTTAAATTAGCATATCCGTAGATAAGCAAGGTAGTATGAGCAGTTAGATTCCAAATCATGCATTTCAATTCAATTCCAATTCAATCCGCTGACGGAGCACAGTGACTGGTCAGGATACCAGCCCGATCGGCCGTGCTGTGCCGTCCCAAGTCCTCATGGTGCGCACGGTCAGACGCTGGTGAAGCCTTAACACGCGCACTGGAGGGGGTGGGGGGGGGGGGCGAAATCCGCCCACCCCTCAGGTTTTTCGTACATAACTGCAGATTTTTACCGGTCGATATACGCCATTTTTGCATACCTACTTAGAAATGATCGGCACATCGTTTAAAGTAAGAAAAATGGAAATCGGCCGACAATTTTTCGAGTTAGGAGCCGTTAAAGTCAAAAAGTTTCGTAGCGCCAGACCACAAAAATCGGCGCTGATGCGCTTCCCGTATATCCGCAAAAGGGAAGTGTTCTTGGCAACACTAGCGACTTGTTTGATGTATATTGATATGCAACATAGTTTCAAGGTCATGTTAGGTCACCGAGGTCAATTCAGGTCAAGTTCATGACAGGTTAATGGAACCAAACTTGGTCAACTGGAATATTGTCATAAATGCACTACTGTTTGTCATTGTGTACCTAAGCGTTTCCATACTTTATTAATGTACTTCACTCCTTTCTTCGCGAAGCCGATTGCGCCGAGCTGCCCGACGGAGCAGTCGGGCGGGCGTCCCGGTTCCGGTACAGAACACCCGTTATCCGCACATACATTATCCAATACAGTACATCCGTTATCCACACATCAGTTATCCAGTACAGTACATTCATTCAGTATCCACGTAGTTCTTAAACGCCATTCTATCCGGAATGTTTGGTTTTTGGACAATTCTCGGACTTCACTGGATTATAAAGTTCGCTGTTTCGAAAGGTCTGCACTTCGGCTTGTCTCGTCAAGCCTTCAACGAACCAAGATTGAGAACACCAGGCCTGGGCAATAGCAATCAGCTGATGGGGTATCGTTTAGCTACATATATGACGCATGTGGCGATTGTGACCGATATCAGTTTATTAATCTGTGCGCGCGCCAAGTTCACCAATTACAGTGCAGAATTGTTGTGAAAATAGAAAGAACAGCTTTCGTGAAACGCCACTCCATACAACACAGCTGTATTTATATTCACATGTAAAATCCGTTCCACAGGATGTTGGCTGGCGTGACAGCACGTGCGCCCTATGTCATTTTCTACTGGTGAATTTGCCTAAAGTGAACTCGCCGATTTCTTTTTGTGGTTTGACGAAGGGTTGTACCCGAATACACACCGAGAACAAAGTAACTTTCGACTGTATTTTCTAATCATCGAGGAAAGGTCAACGTGTAGTGTTGATGGAACTCGCCGATTGATCGATGGGTTTCGAAGCCGCTTTGGCGAAAGCTATTTAGCTATTGCCACAAAAATGCTGCATTTTAATTGGTTCAATTGGCAGATAAAAAGCTGATATCGATCACAATCGTCACACGTGTCGTATATGTAGCTAAACGACACCCCAGCAGCTGACGCTATTGTCCAACCTGACTCGATAGGTCTTGGCAAGGCTATAGAACACCAGGTAGAACGCTCCGCTTCCCAAAAAGGGAGACGCTTGAGAGGACCATCAATTCTATAAACTTGAGCTGACCAATCAGCGTTTGACGACCTCCGCCGATCGTGGCAATAGTAAAGGCTGTAGGGAAAAACTTGTGGAAGCTATTATTCATATGTTATTCCATTTTTTCGTGCTAATTTTCTACAAAGACATTCTTGCTATTTTAATCTTGATCTTTAATACTACTTTATCACAATGTCACCGCTGACAGGGAAACAAATTTGGTTTTTGTGTGAATGTCACCGGTTCCGCCGCACTAAAGACAAAATATGTTTGTTTACCATTGTCACGACCGACGGAGGTCGTCAAACGCTGATTGATCGGCTCAAGCGTCTCCCTTTTTTATTGGACTACAATGCTGGAGCGCATCCCCCTGGGTCTTGGTGAATACAACATAAACGATCGAGATGCAAGCTTGACATTTTAATTATTGCACGCGGTAATTCATTCGGGACACTTTTGGTTCCGACAATCGACTACACTGTCGGAAGGGTGGGTAATAATATCCTAACACGACACATACAGTCACATACATTAGGGACACAACAAACATTTCACTTGGGAATTTCATTGAGGAATATTTCAAATTAATCCGCGCGCTAATTCATTGGAGTCGCTCACCTCACTTCGAGTCTCACATTTGAAACCACACAATTAGTTGGCTTCGGATTGTGCAAGCCCATTTACAACGTGTAGACTAACAGTGGGGGCGGGAGTACAGCATGTAGTCCCATATCGGGCTCAGGGAGAACTTCTTCACACCTTTGTTCAGAGATGGCGAGTGCAGCCTTATTTCAATGGCCTCTCTAACTACACGCCTGCTCCAGGAGGACTCCACTGCCAGTGTCAGCCTTAGGCGGCCCTCAAAAGCCTGAAATCACGCAAGGACATCATAATCCTGCCTGCCGACAAATGTAACACCGTTGTAATACTTTCCAGCGGACACGTCCATTATCCAGTACAGTAAATCCATTATCCACACATCCATTATCTGGTTTTGTACCACCATTTGGCGACGGGCCGGTACCGAGGGCGACAGCCAGCGTTCAGCTGATTAGCATCGAGCTACTTACGCAGCTGTAATAGGAAGAACAAGAGAGTGTTAGCCAGTCTCGCCCCGGCGAGCCGGCGCGTCGGTTTGCACCAGAGAAGAAAGCAGCCGGTGCGGTCGTGCTGCAACCGACAGGTCCCTATCAGCCGGCGCTGTCGGAAACGACGAGCGGTACCTGTAGCACCGCTCATCGTCACATCCGGCAGGGCCGAGGCCGGGGTAGGAAATCTTCCCTCGCACCTCTCACTCCGGCGTGGAGCCAGCCGCAGTCAGGGGAGTCGCCCGCTGCAGTCAGGGGAGTATCCAGCCGCAGTCAGGGAAGTAGCCAGCCGCAGTCAGGGAAGTAGTCAGCCGCAGTCAGGGGAGCAGCCAGCTGCAGTCAAGGGAGCAACCAGCTGCAGTCAGGGGAGCAGCCAGCCGCAGTCAGGGGAGCAGCCAGTCGTAGTCAGGGGAGTAGCCAGCCACAGTCAGGGGAGTAGCCAGCCTCAGTCAGGGGAGTAGCCAGCCGATGGCGGCGTCCACCGCCGACCCTGGCGAGGCCACCACGCCCGGCGGAATGCGGATGATAGCGAGACAGTGTGAGCCGGACTTGTGTGGCTTTGAATTGCACACAGTCACACCATCTCCCGAGATGACGGCGCTCCTCTCGGCGCCTGCTCACAGAACGAGGTGACGTCATCTGCCACACGCGGCGACCCGTGCCAGGCACAGACGGCCACCACCACAGCCGGAAGCCTCGGATGATAACGCGGCGAATACATGCACGAGAATGTCGCGGTCGCAGCAGCCCATTCCACTGCCGACGGCCGAGCCGCGGGCTGTGCTACACTAAGAACGTTCGTAGAAAGTTGGTTCGTACTGCGCCACATTGCATTTACTAGGAGGCATCGAGAGCGTTTGGTTTGCTCAGCAACATTCATAGCATTGTGTGGAAATTAAGGAAGTCATAGCAATGCTCGCGACGAAAGCACAGTTCCTTCGACATTTGGCGTACAGTTCCTTTTTAGATAAGATTTTCGAATAGCAGAACATCATGCGACAAACCCTTTTAGATGCATCTATTGAGCTTTTTGAAATGACAAAAGTGGTGAAGCAAATGTCGTCGAACACAAAATAATGCTGATTGGCGACATAAGTTATATTGGCTGACATACTTCACACAGCCCTCACCTTTCTGACACACATGCAAACTTTTCGTCTCGGGTCGCAGCCCCTCGGTCTCAATGTAGTCGTCCTGACCAATATTAAGCCTTCCTGGGGCAAGATGACGGTCGTCATGGCTGACCTCGGATTGTCACCAAGACCAGCCTGCAGCATGGGCACTGCCTGTGGTCGAGATTTGTTAGGTGTCATGTTTCCCAGATTAAGCCCACAACCGGTCATGACTAGAAGCAGCGTGGTACGCCACCTGAGCTGGTCCTGTCTCGACTGCCGCCTGATCTGGTCCCATCTCGACTGCCACCTGAGCTGGTCCCATCTCGCCTACCACCTAGTCTGGCCCCATCTCAACTGCCACCTGAGCTGGTCCCATCTCGCCTACCACCTAGTCTGGCCCCATCTTGGCTGCCGCCTGAGCTGGTCCTGTCTCGTCTGCCACCTGAGCTGGTCCCATCTCGACTGCCACCTAATCTGGCCCCATCTCAACTGCCACCTAAGCTGGTCCACGTCTAGCTAAGCTTGAACTGAGCTGAGGCAACCCGGTGTCTGACTGAAGCCGCCCATAGTCTTCTGAAGCCGCCCATAGTCTTCTGAGCCGCCCATAGTCTGACACAGACCGTTGCAGCCTGACCTATGCAGCTGATGTCAAGCTGACCTCCGCTGGGAATGCACACATTGCATTCGAACGCGCACCACACAGAACATTGATATCCGCAGATCACGCCCTGACCGTTTTCCTGCGTTCTGTAATTTATTTCATAACCACTCCATGCAAATACCAGTTTGGACGAACGGACGTGATCACACAGCCATGTCGCCAGCAATGCTGTTGGCTGCCCATCCTGCTTACCCATTGGCTATGCATCTGCTAGTTTTGCAGTCATATGCAGATGAGCAATGTGGTTTAAGGTGTCGTACCCATCAGCAGGATATCAGGATACTCGCTGCTCTGCTCTTGTCGCGTCCGGACGTGTTTGTTCCGTTCTGTGACGAGGGAAGACTGGTGAGGAAAAGCATGGGCACAGGTGGTTAGTAGAAAGAGATTTTGTTATATTGTAGGTGCTAGGTAGGTTAGGGAGGTTCGATTGTTCAATCTGGATATGTCTAAATTATGCTAGTGAATCAGGTCTTCTAGAGACAGTGGCGCGGCTACGTGGCCACGTGGCCACGTGGACGCAGTGTGAAGGGCGGGGTACTTTGATAGTGATGGGCAAAATGCCAACCAATCATGGACAGCCAGTAACTGTAACGGCCATTACCATTGGCGGGAGACCGTCATTCCTCTCGGCCGTGTCTTGATGCGGATATGCGCACTGACGGCGCCAAGCGCGGAGATACTCTCTAACTAAAAGTGATATTTCACAGAACGTGTCAATATATCAGCTTGAAATCATTGTATTTGGATGCAAATAGCTGGAAGCTATCTTCACGTGTGACGCATGCTAAGTTCTGGTTCCATATCAACATTCCCAGACTTCAAGAGTGATTCACAAAAAAATATACTGGTCTGGCTGGGCATAGCTGAGGTAAAGAGGCATTTGTACAGCCGTAGGGAAAGCTATTTCTGGGTTGAAATTGTCAATTTGTGGAAATTATACGACGGATGGGAGACCTCTCAAGCATTATTTTAGCTTGGATGTCAAAGTGTAAAGTTATGCTTGAAAACTTGGGAGTGGAAAACTAAGGACATACAAAAATTATAAAGATGACAGGAAAATAGAAGAGTGTAGGACTTCCAACAATATTGGGAGAAAGGAGTGGGAAATTATTCCAAGCTGTGTGCCACTGAAATCTGTAAATGTTGGGACAAATGTTGATGATCTACCTCCAAGTTCCATTGGTGTCTGTATGAGTTCGTAACTACCACAATATCACATCACGTAAGCTGGTCAATAAACAAGCTTTTTACTTTAGTGATACTGATAGTGTTTCAATTTTCAAATACATGTTAATGTAGTTAATTGTTGCACCTGTAGGTGAAGTGGTGAGCAGAGGTGGAGCTTCCTACGATTTTCGTGAGCTTGGACCCACCATCTTTGCCTTGGCCCAGCCAGCTCCTGGTTCTCTTATCATGAGATCCTATGGGGTGAATCCCATCAACAAAATTTGCAGCACTCCTTGTGTTCATCAGTTGGCCGCCAGGTGTCCAGGTGGAAACACGTAGGTGTGGAGCTCCTACTTACCAGATAAATCGTTGCAGAACAGGGCAGTATACTGGGCTAAACAGTGGATAGGCATTTAGCAATTACTTCTGTGCATATATTTGCATAGTTTTTTTTAAATCTAATAAGTATTTTTTTAACAAGCAAATTAGACTATTTCAACCTAGCGAGGCTGCCCAGCGCCATTTTGTCTTTAGGTTATTGTCTGTCTTTGTCTAGTGTGATAGTGTTTTCAGCTCTTTATTTAATTTTTGGCAGATGTTTAGCGAGTGATTTTTTCTTTCTTTAAAACCACACCGCTTGTCAATTTTCTGCACAGCGACCTTGTATCAAGTGTTGACCAGTGCCAAGTGTTGATTGCCTATTGTGTTGTCTCAATTGTCTTTTGAGTTAAGAATAGGTGGCTTGTGCTGTGTCTTTTGTGTGAGCTGCAAGTGCTTTTGACTAAAGTGCATTTTAAAAAACAGCAGTGGATTAGCTTTTAAGTGCTGCATAGTTAGGAACTTGCATACACCTAAGCTTTGTCAGTTATTTTTATCTGCTGTTATTTTGTATATCATTTTGCAGCAAGTTACTTTTCAATCTAAATCTAGGAATAAGCTGCAGCCACTGGCGGATCCAGGGGGGGAGGATTCCGGCCATGGCCCCCCAAGCGCTTCAAAGGGGGCCATAGTGTCTTTTGGCCCCCCAAAACCAACAAAAGTAAACTGAATTAAAATGCAGTAACCTTTGCTGAGGTTAAAAAATAGCGTTCCGGGTGAAATAATCTCCAATTTTAAACATTGCGTGTAAAGAAAGCATACGACCTTCAATATACCAGGAGGTGCTGAGTTGACATCAAAAGTAACGTTAAGGATTATACTTTATTAGGTACTCAACGTTTCGGCCAGGGGCCATCGTCAGGAGTGATATAAAAATGTCAAGTTAAGCAATTGAAAAAAAAAGCACGCGAGAAAAAAAGCGTGCAAAGACACGTGGAATGCAGAAAAGCCTCCTCAGTGGTGCAGACACTTAAAGAAACTCCAAACCAGAAACAAACTAGGTCAAGATAGAATCCTCTGAGGAAGCCCGAGCCGATGGTCCACATACATATCGATACATACACTCACGCACATATATAGACATAGATCCAATATAACGCGTAATACATAGAATATAATTTATGTTTATGTAATTTAAGTGATATACCAAGACGTCGTTTGCGTGTTTAGTTGCGGCCGTAGATTACGTATGTGTAGAGATTCGAGGACCTTTAGATCAGCGTTGTCCCTGGCTGTTGCTAGAATTTCTACTTTGAAGTTTGTGTTAGTGTCGCTGTGTTCCATGTTATAATGTTTGTCGATCATGTGTTCGCCTAAAGGTGTGTATGCTCTTCGAAGTCTGGCATCTCCCAAGTGCTCATTGTACCTATCCCTGATACTACGTTTGGTTTCACCGACATAAAATATTCCAAGACAGCGGTTGCACGTTATTTTATAAACTACGTTTTTTCGCGTGCATCTACCTTTGAGCCCGTTGATGCAGGTGTGGCACGTTCTTCTACCAGCAGGGCATGGCGGAATTTCCAGGGCTGAGCGGACCAGGTAAGATTTCAGCGTAGGTCCGCTAGTCCAGGCTACCCTAACATGGTTTAGATGAGACGAACGGATGGCTGCGTTTACCTGTCGACATAGTTGGTCATCGACAAATGGAAGTCTCATGTAAACATAGTTGGGATTACTACCCGCTCGATGCCGACGTTGCCCACCTATCCTACTCCTGTTGTGAGGGTGAACGGCACGAGCGGCGGAGTGTACCCGATGTGCTGGGTATCCGTTTTCCAGGAAAAGAGTTGTCATCTTCGCAAGGCTCCGCTCGCATGAAATAGTATCGGAGGAGACTCGTGCTGCTCTCCTCATTTGGGATGTTAAAACGGCCTTTTTAGTAGTATTTTAAAGGTATTTTGCTATAATTGTTTGGAAGCACAATATGGTAGGATAGTAGATTCTGACACATCGAGGGTTCTATGCTGTTGAAGTTCTGCTTACAGCAAGAGATGACGAAATCAGCCGTTTCCTTATTCCTTCGTCAGATAGGTTCATGAAGTTTGTTTAGCCAGTAACGGGCAAGCGGACCCAGTGAGCCAGATTTCGAAAGCGGAATTTGAAGAGGATGTTTTGTGCGAGTGACCAGTTGAGCCCAGTTGAGCAGCATGTTTCGTATGTTGGTGTTGGGGTTGCTAAGATGAAGAGACAGGCTACATTGACTGATTTTTTCAAGAAGAATAGCAAGAGGAGGTACACTGGCGGATCCAGATTCTGACACACATCGAAGGTTCCATGCTGCTCAAGTTCTGCTTACAGCAAGAGTTGACAAAATCGGATCCGCCAGTGTGTATACGTGCACGAACGTTGATGTGGTACAAGACGTTGAACGTGAACGTGAACGTTTTGGTAAACAAGAACAAAAATCCGGTAACATAGAAACGGTGGAGGTAGGCTGGGGCCCCTACACAGGCAATTATGTTGTCAATTTGTATTTTATTTTACTTTAAAAAATTTGTTTTCTTCAATGGGCCCCTTTGCCAAATAGTGGTCGAAATCCGGTGCTTTTGACCAAAAATAGTGGGAGAATAAGCACCCTCCAAATCCGTTCGACCCCTCCCCTGACGCAATCCCTACGTACGCCACTGGGGGAGGGGAGGGGAGGGGCTGACGCCGAAAACCAAAAGTTGGCCCCCCCCCAAACCGGTGGGCTAGATCCGCCAGTGGCTGCAGCCTGTAGGATGGTTTCTACCAGGATGCAGGCACTAGAGGAGGAGGTTAGGGCCCTTAAGGCAGAGCTTTCCAAAGCAATTAAGGTTAAGAAAGATGCATTTTGAGTATTTAAGGAAGCTTCAAATATCGTAAATCTAAGGTCGTATCAAAAAGCTAGAGACGCTGTGAAGCAGAAAACCAGAGCAGCAAAGCGAGCAAAAGAATTGGATTTGGCTAGGAACTGTAATGGAGACAGTAAAAAGTTCTTTAGTTTCTACAAGCTAGATAAAGTTTCAAGCACAATTAGTCCACTGGAAGTAAATGGGAGTATATTGAGTGAGGATGAGTGAGATGGCTGAGGAGCTGAGCAAGCAGTATAAATCAGTGTTTACATTGGAAGATGTGACTAATCTGCCAACCGTACACCACAGTTTAGTGACAGGTGATCAGATAAACGATGTGGATTTCATTGATAGTGATGTTATTTTCAATTATATCAGGAAAATTTAACCAAACAAGGCAGCAGGACCTGATGGAATTTATGCTAGGGTATTGCGGGAAGCTGAAAAGCAACTGGCAATTCCACTTAGTATAATATTTTGTAGATCAGTTTCACCAAAATGAAATTCCAACAGATTGGAAAAGGGCAAATGTAATTCCTATTTTCAAGAAAGGAGAAAGAGGGAAAGTTGAAAACCATAGGCCAGTAAGCCTCACATCCCTAGTCTGCAAGGTACTCGAATCAATTATCAAGGATAGAATAGTTAGTTTTCTGGAAGGAAACAGATTGATTCAAGATACTCAACATGGGATTAGAAAAGGGCGATCGTGTCTCACAAATCTCTTGGACTTTTTGAATTTCGCTACAGAACAATTTGATCAGGGAAATCAGGTTGATGTAGCATATCTTGACTTTAGTAAGGCATTTGACAAGGTACCCCATAAACGGTTAATGATGCAGCTTTAGGGCCATGGTATTGCAGGTAGCATCCTAAAATGGATAGAGTTGTGGCTTTCAGATAGACAGCAGAGAGTGATGCTAAATGGTACAAAGTCATCATGGCCAAATGTTCTTAGTGGAGTCCCCCAGGGATCAGTACTGGGGCCAGTATTGTTCATTATATTTGTAAATAACATTGTAAGTGGCCTAAGCAGTAAGGTTTTGAAATTTGCGGATTATTTGAATGTCTTTGGGGCAATAACAGGACACAATGAGCAGGTCTTGCTGCAGAAAGACTTAGACGAGCTTGTGAAGTGGTCCGATAAATGGCAAATGAAATTTAATTTTGATAAGTGCAAAATCATGTATGTAGGTAGGCAGCATATGAAGGCTCTTTACTTGATGGGTGGCCAAGTACTATCTGTGACTCAGCAGGAGAAGGACTTGGGTGTTATTTTGAACACAAAATTGGGGACATCAGAACAGACCAAAGAAGCCAGGAAGAAGGCACTAAGAATGCTTGGGGCAATAAATAGGAACGTATCATACAAAAGTGAGGAAGTCATCAGGAAGCTTTACTGTGCATATGTTAGGCCACATTTGGAATAGTGTGTCCAAGCTTGGTCCCCTAGTTATGAAAAAGATTGTTGGCTTTTAGAGAGAGTACAAAAGAGGGCAACAAAAATGGTTAATGGCAGCAACCTGGCATATGAGGAAAGATTGAAGAAATTGAGTATGTTTTCACTTAGATATAGAAGGCTGAGAGGAGATCTCATCGAGGCCTTTAAATTTGTTCATGGTCAGGAACAGGGATATCTCAGGGAAGTGTTTGAATTTAACAGAAATGATGCAATTAGAGGTCATCAGTTCAAAATTGAAGTCAGTCACAGCAGGACAAGGTTAAGACAGTCTTTCTTCACCAACAGGGTAGTAGAACATTGGAACCAGCTGCCAGAAACCATTGTCAATAGCAACACACTGATCATCTTTAAAAAAAAAGCATAGACACTCATTATAAGAAAGGAGGGCTTGCTTTTCGGTATTCCAGTGAGGGCTGATCGACGGATTTGGTGGGCAACTAGTTCAGTGTCCAGAGTGCATCCAAGTAGGGCCCTTGTGACTCATATTTGCACTGATCTTTTATGTCTTTATGTCCATGAATTGGGTTTCACCAATAATTTTTTATTTCTAAACTTTTCCCCCCATTGCAGTGATCATGCACATTATTGCTGCCCATGGTGTAGACAAGCCAGTGATCGGATGCATTCTAATCAGTCGCCATTTTGAACATTTCATACATTTTAAGAGTGGATATTGCTCTTAGCTGCTGCAAAACGTTGTTAGAAGATTATAAATATATAACTTTGCATTCTTAAATCACATGCTAATTTTAATTGCAAGTATGTCATTTCTAGCCTATTCTAGCCTTCAAAGGAAATGCAAAGCTCGGCGAGGGTGCATTATATGGAATATTTGTACCAAAATAGCAGGTGATGATAACTCCATTGTAAAATAGGAAGTCTCTTCAGCAATAGAGCATCACATTAGATAGGCTTCTGCGAATGCAATCGCCCTCAAGGGGCGCATTGCTCTCGGAATGGTGATACCTGCTGGAGCTTTCGGTGGCAAAACACATTTGCGGATCCAGCTGCCCAATTGGTGGAGGGGGTGGAAGGTCGGAATGAAAAAAACAAGTATTTTGCTCCTCGGATTTCGGCAATATACGGCGGAGGCATCATCATAAAAATGATATTTTACTAATGAAATTTGTCTAGAATTTGAGAAAGCGCGGAAAAGTCTTGACTTCCTAAAATCAGGCCGTGGGGTGGGTAGGGATGGTGGAGCATGGGCCGAATGCCCCCTGGATTCGCAAGTGATAAAGCGCATTCGAACTTACCAGAGGGGTGCCTTTGGTCGTACAATTCTAGGGGACGTAGTTGGGCTTCTACGAGGGGACGCCTTGTTCCTATGAGGGGGAAGCGCGCTATTCTCCGATTGGAAAACTACTACTCGAATTTCTCCTCGTGATAACCCATCGATATTTGGTAGCTTAGATATTTATTTGCTTTGAGTGCAGTACAGTGGCACGGGAACTGTCACAGTGGCACCGGGAAGGTTGTGGGAAAGGGACGGAGAAGAGCCACTTTGAAGTCGATTTTCTTTATCATCGGTGCAGCCAGGATTTGTAAATAAGAGGCGACCAAAAAATGGAATGAAAAGGTACATCTTTCGGTGCGCGAAGCGGACCGAAAGTTTTAGGTTTTGCGTGGTAAAAATATCCAAATTTCTCGTTTCATCTAGCGTATTTTCGGTCCTATGGGGCGGGCTCCCTTGGCTGCGCCTCTGCTTTCTATGCAAAGCCTATCAGGTTCATGCTAAACCATTGCGGGTGGATCGGAGCCCGAAAAGAACAGATTCGGTAAAACGTTGTAAAATTCGGTAAAATGTTCAAGTTGAACAGATTCGGTAAAACGTCCATAATCATCATTACGCTGTCGATATTCTCAAGAGCACTCGACATGAACGGTGTTCTCTATTGTCCCATGGGTGCCAATGCTGCATTACTTACTCTGCTACCAAATTTTGATGCAACCAAATTACTGCCAGAAAATAGTAGCTTACTAGATAGTACGAACTATTATATTTGGGTACGCGACTGGACCGAGTTCTTTTCAAAATTGCATCGTAAACAGCGTAATAGCGTAACAGCGTAATAACATAAAGCTTTTTTGAATTTAGGGTATAGCATTCTTTAGGACAGTTAGTATCTTTTTGTCTGGACGTACATTATCTTCCCTTTACAGACTTAACCCGGATTTCCCATGTGGCTCTTAACACGCGCCCTGGAGGGCCTCTGAGAATTACGCGCACTGGAGGGGGGCGGATTCCGCCCCCCTAAGATCTCGGCTCCTAGTAAAGCTGGAGGAACGAAATTCGCAGGGTGGATGGGCACGGTAGTGAACTCTATTGTGTGCAATTTTCGTGACCTTAGGTCAATATCTTCAAGGTCAAATGAGGTCAGATTGGAAGAAAAAAAATCCGGTTTTGCGTGGCTTGGCTTGTCATCGTTATGGATGGCTGTGATTGTGTTTAAATGCTCAAAAATGGGCATCGATGATGTTTTGGACATTACTAATGATGCAATGCAGATGATAGACCCAACATTTGACCTCAGGTCACCTACATAGCACCACTTTATCAGGTCAGTTACCTGTTCCAGTTACCGGAACCGGCCGCCCGCCCGACTGCTCCGTCGGGCAGCTCGGAGCAATCGGCTTCGTGAAGAAGGGAGTGAAGTACATGAATAAAGTATGGAAACGCAATGATAAACAGTACAAATGACAACCAGTAGTGCATTTATGGCAACATTCCAGTTGATCAAGTTTGGTTCCATTAACCTGTCATGAACTTGACCTGACTTGACCTTAGTGACCTAACATGACCTTGAAACTATACAGCATATCAATATGCATCAAACAAGTCCCTAGTGTTGCCTAGAACACTTCCCTTTTGTCAGTATACTGGGAGCGCATCTGCGCCGATTTTTGTGGTCTGGCGCTATAACATTTTTTGACTTTAGCGGCCCCTAACTTGAAAATTTTCGGGCGATTTCCATTTTTCTTGCTTTAAACGACGCGCCGTTCATTTTTAAGCAGGTACACCGAAAATCGCGTATATTGACCGGTAAAATCTGCAGTTATTTGCGAAAAACCGGAGGGGTGGGCGGATTTCGCCCCCCTCCAGTGCGCGTGTTAAGTCTGAAGACGTTATGACTTTAAGATATTTAGCAAATTTGTACCGTGTCACCTACTCACATGGTAAATCAGGCACTGGCGACAAAAGGTCCGGCACGTAACCCACTGGCATCGCTAGTCCTTCCAGGTCAGGGGAGGTCAGGTCAGACCTTCCAGGTCAGGGGAGAATTTGCAGGCATGGTGAAGTTAAGCCAAGTTTTTTTTGTTCCCAGTTCTGATATGCTTCGCCCCAAATACTGAAAAATCTATAATTTTGGTGCAGGTGCACACGACGTTGCACGGTGACTACATGTGGAGTTTCTGGTCGAACCAGAGTACGTAAATATCCTTAAACTTTACCGACATTGCAGGCAATACTAGTTATTAGCTCAGCAATCTTAGACAGGCATCAGCTAAAGCTTCCCGACCAACCCGCAGCTTACCGATTTCAGTTCTAATCTCCTTGTCTGACGGCTGAAATCCGTCCGGCGGAGGTGCCCGTCGGAGGAGTCTGGAAGGGACTGGTAGCGGCCGACACAGCATATCCAACAGGTATGTTGAATCATGCCGACCACGTGGTGCAGGGTGGAGAGATGTGCGACAGCCACGTGGCCGGAGCCGGGCGCACCACGTGGCTGGGATCGAATGCACCAGCTGGCCGGGACTGGGTCACGACGTGGCTATGGCCGGGCTTGCCACGTGCCTGGAGCCAGGCAAGTCACGTGATTGGGAACGGCTGCACCACGTGGCAGACATGGGCGGGAAATATGGACCCAGGACGTGAGCTGATGTCTGTGTTTTGGTGGGCTAGACTATATCGGCTACAGCATGTTCTAATCCATGCACTTGCCGAAATCATTCCTAAGAGCATTGCATATGTACATATGCTTTTATGGAAAGTGAGAGAAGTCAAATGCTTTAGTGTGTACAATTATGTTCGGCTACATCGTCTGCCGACCGTCATAATTTATCAGGTGCCAAAACTGCGTGAACAGCCCCTTGACTGAGGTATACACTGCGTTTTTAAAGCGATGAGGAACGCGGCGAACATTTGGAGAGCGATGAGGAGAGGTGTCTTACCAGCTACAAACGAGCATTCCCGCTGAAGTGGATGGACCCTGAAGCCTGCAAATATTAGAGTGACACCAGTACATTTCTGAGCGCCTGTTTCCAGTGAGCTCAAAGCTGGGCTCACAAGTTAAGCTGATGCTCGTGGTTACAGATGCTTGGGTGAAGGCGGAAAATCAAGATTGTGGTATCGCTTCCTAGAACGAACATCAGCGAAAATGCTCGCAGCTACGTGCGAGACACATCATGTGCATGAGGTACCCCAGCCTTCTGGCACCTCTGATCATCCTGATCGTTTGGGGCTTGCATAATGCATTCGAATGCCTGAAGGCACTTTAAAACGTCAATCGCTAGAGTTCAGGTGTTAATTAAAGGTGGCAGATATCCAAAACTTTGGGATCGAAGCCAGAATGGGGCAGATCTGCTATCACCATGTCCGACAGTAGGACGGCTAAGATGCCCTCAGGCAGAACCTATTTTAACATGCTAAGTGGGTGGAGTGGTGTTGAGTCCATGACAGTGATCCACGAGTGTCTTCATTTTGAGGGTGATTTCACCGATCGCGGCCAAGTTCTCCGCTTTCGTGCATAGTTTGGTGTAGTCGTCCCCTAATTGAAATTTCGTGACAATATATCTAAACCGTCCTGATACCCGGTGAAGACACCGTTACTGTATGCGAGCCGGTCAATAGCTTGCACAAGACAAATTGGAAGCCCGGAAAATATCCCAATGATTAATGTTAAATGACCACCAGTCTCGAACAGGATTCAAGACAGCCCATTATACTTCAAGACAGCCCATCACACCTCTACCCAGCTCTACTCTGTTATCTTCAAACTACCTAACTTCGGCACCTTACATCAAATCAACCGTACCTATCCTATTCCTTCTTCCCCCGACTACGTCGTTCCATGAACCATAACCCACCACCACATTCATCTACGCACTACCGGAAACAGCCGACATGACCACTCGGTGGCAGGCTGGCCAAACTCACACACACACACACACACACGAACAGGATTTACGAGATGGTTTCCGGTCTTTGCATTCAACACATCTAGTGCTGATAGTAGACTGGTACAGATTCCAGCATTTTAGCACACCGTGCAAAAATCTTACCGTTCTAGCTTTCACCAGGCGAGGGCGGATAGATTGGACGTGAAACGTACAAATACGCCTTGCAATTAATACCCATATTAGTTCACAGGGTTGGGGACGGGGGAGGGGAGGGGATAAACGTGGGGATGGAATCTACCCCCTTTCCCAGCATGGGAAGAGGGTTAAGGGCAGCCAGGTGTGATGTATCGGTCCTGGAAATATAACTGGCGGCGCAAATCCAACTAAAGTTGGGATTTTGTGGTACTGCTTTCGTGGGTGGTGCCTTACACGCCAGGGCATGCACCGAGCTGCCTGCAATTAGGCAGTTTTTATCGGACAATATTTGTGCATTCTGTCAACAGGTCCTAGTCTTTCCAAGCATAGTTCCGAGGAGGACTTTTAAGGAAACCCAACTTTTATCTTTCCTGTCCTGTACTTCGCACATTCGCATTATCAAGTTTTCAAGAATAAAAGGTTAATCATGGCTCTAAGTTGTCGATTACAAAAATATACACCTAACTTGCATAGACCTAGTGACAGTTGGTCCTGTCAGCTGTAGCGATTTCAAACATACATTACCATATACAAATATAGCTACCTTTATGCATAAGTTTCAAGTGGAGCCTTCTCGATCGTTGTTTGAAGGATACCCGCCTAGCTCAGGGTTGCTCGCATATATCGAGAGTTACTCCCAATAAGAGGGCTTCTTGCTGCCTTAGGGTTGTGAAGATGCAGGGAAATGAAGCCACAGCTAGAGTAAAGCGTGTGCATGCACTGCTTTTCACGAAATAATGTGGACAGCAGCTCTCCAGAGGATTCAGTGGTCCATTTATACACAGAATTAGCACATCGGCTTGCATCATGTTTCATAACACCATTATGCAATATAAGTGTGTATTCGGAAATGGTTTCGTATTTGTGTTATATTTAATGGCGCTATCTTGCCTGACCATGCCGAACTGTGAGCAAATGAAATCACATGGAGACCCTGTAGTTGGAGCGCCCTTAAACCCAAATAATCAATCAATCAAAATCACATGGAGTAATCCAAAGCGTGAGTGCACTTGTCTACTCACCAATGTTGCTCAGTACAGTACGTCAAATCAGAACACCACCCATAAAAATATCCTTTGGTTCAAGCTTATTTTCGCTTGGAATTCGATCCGCTTTATAGGGAGATAGACTTGAGCAGGAATGCTCAGCATCTGAATGTGGTATATTCACAGGAACAAGAATTGCATGAGTGCTCTCCCAAATACCTTCACGAAAATGAAAATATACAGGACTAGAAAATAAATGTGTTTCCTTCATAAATAGTACAGACGAGTTCCTAACTTCAATATTTGCTGAACAACAATGCCGTCCTCCTAGGATGACCTTTCCGTAAATTATGTGCTTCCAATCTCCAGCTTTAGCATGCTCCCTCGAACGTCACCGATATTTTCAGCGTGAATGTATCCCAGCCACGATGGCACGTGGTTCTCATGAAAATTCGCGCTGGCTTTCGCTAACCGTTGGTCAGACCTTCACCACTCTGCAACACGGTCATGATGCAGCATATGAATGGCTTCCAAATACCCACAACGGAGCGGTTGCTTTCATCGCCCTGCACTATCTGTCGTCCAAACATGCACCAACGTAGCATCCGTCCACACTCTCAAGGTAGACAGCTAATTTGGCAATAACACCTGGCCACCAGTTAAAGGTATGCATAATTAGCAGGCCGTCCGCATTGAACAGTAATTTATATCACATCGGACACCGTGGGAACGGCGTGCGTCATTTCCTGTCGCCCTTGCTGCTCTGCACCACCCTCGCACTGCGACAGCCTCATCGAAGTGAGTCAGCTATCGGCAGCCAACTAACCCCAGCAGCTGACCAAGCTGCAGTCCGCGCCAGCTGACCTCCAATGCACCACCGACCGGTCACCGCGCAGCTGCTCAGCCCCGGCGCCGCCGCCGCTGCAACTGACCGCCGTGTGACCCGCACGGCCGGCGGCCGGTCACCAGCGTGACCGACCGACGCCGGCCGACTGACGCGCGACCCTGACCGACCGGCGGGCCGACCGCCCGGGGCGCGAGACGCGCCCACGTCGACCCTCGGCGGCGGCTCGCAAAAACGGCCGCCGGCGGCGCGGCCACCTTCTAATTTTGTAACGTTTGGAGATAAAATGTTGCGGCGGCGCGGCGCAGTGTCCAGTGGCGAGCCGGCGTGCCGACCGAACAGACGCGGCAGTCATGCGGAGTCTCGTCATCTTGCTGGCCGTGGTGGCCGTCGCGTACGGTGAGTGGCGCGGCGAGGCACGCTCGTGCTGCGCTCAGGTGTGTGCCCGCCGATGTTGAGGACGGCTGCGGTTCGCCGTGTTGCGGTGCTGGATTAGCACGATAGCACCGCAGTGCCTGGTTCTGGATGGTAGCGATGTAACTGACAACTGGTGTCAACAGTGAAGGTGACAGCATCAGCCTAGCCTAGCATAGCTTGTCAATTGCCAATAAGTGCGCCGGTGGTTGGACGCATTGATATAAAAAAGCGGTGTCAGTTGTAGCTGATTAACATTTCAAGCTGTGCGTGCATGCTATTGGACTTCGTTTCCTTCAAACTTGTTCATCATGGTGATCGGGTGATCCAGCACCGGCAGAAGGTGTAAAAATGACTTCGAGATTTTGCTCTGCATACCTATTCTGAACAATTGTTTCCATTGATTTGGAATTCTTGTGAATTAAATCGCGACAAACTCAGATTTGTGCTCCAAGGGGCATGGTCATATATTGAAACCCATGCACATGCTACCTGCGAACATTATGCATCAGAAGGAAAATCATCCCCTTTAGCTGCTTCCATTACGCAGTTGTCACGTGACCTGCTGCCGGGAATGACTTGCGGGCTGGTCTTGAAGCATAGCCTACATTTTGGAACATAATTGTAGTACATGTGTGTTGTCACAGGCGTACTGTTGCAAAGAAAACATTGCGGGATGTTCTACCACACAATACAAATTACTTGACGTTCATAAAAGTTATAAAGCCACTGGATAATCAAAAGCCATGGGTAACTGAATACTGAAGGGCAAGTATATTTAACAAATGTGCATAGCTCTCGAGAAGATCAGTATCACTGTCTAAGCTAACCCATTGCTATTTTGTCTCGGGATCTACTCTCGGCCCCAGCTCTACATAAGCTGGAGGTTACGGGCTGGCTGGATAGCATGGTATTACAGTGAAATAGATCAAGTAGTGGGCAGAACACAGCCATTGTTCGTACTGCCATCTGTGTGGTTCGTACTGCCATTTCCATAATTTCCTTGGATTGTCTCTACTTACATTAACACGCGTAGGTATAAGTCCTGTATTTCATATGTCCTGTAATTGGCTGCACATATACGTTGTGACCACTAACGAATCCTAAGCAACCTTGTTGGACAATAATATGCTGATTTGTGAACAAATTAATCGTGCCCTCATTGCAGAGATAGCTCTAATCGTATTCTATTTGATTATCGAACTTAATGCAAGCATTTCCAGAATCTCCTTTGCGAGATGAGAGATAAAGCTAGGCATATCGTTTGGTGTAGAATGTAAATCTGCACCTGAACTGAACTCGTCGAACCAAGCGATGAGCGCTCTGAGCGATGCGACTTCACTTCCTGTCATGAAATGCGTACAGCGGCCGTGGTGATAGTGGTGGTGGTGATGGTGGTGGTGGTTGGCGGATAGGAATACATCTTCCTCGTCTGTTCCGACATTCGCTTCGACGATCTAAGCTCAAAATACTTTTCATAGTGCTTGCTCAATTTCGATGCCTCACATGAGGTTAGGTTGACCTACTTGGCGTGTAATCAAATATACGAAAACTTGGAATTGAAACTACTTTTCGCAAGCCGTACGGCATGAACCGTGCCTTGGTTAAAACACAAATTCACATCTGATATTTTAGAAGTATCTACCATGAAATGACGAGACGAACAGGCAACAATCTAGGCACACCATTTCTAGTCAATATACTGCTACTTCTGCGGACAAGTAACCGCCAACATATTTGGTAGGAAGCGCTTCTGCTGCAAACATCACGGTGGCCGGCCGCAGCATGTCATCATGAATTGCATCGATGCCACGAGAGATATTCTTAGTGTCCAGACCAGCATTGCAGTCGCTTCCTTCCCCGGCGCCGCGTTACTGGGGAACTATGTAGCACTTAGTTGCGAGTGGGCTCTGTCATTGCCGACAGGTGACTACTTCCTCTATAATTCCGCTCACCTTGAAGTTGTTGACATTCTGCTGGAACCCGCGGCGACGCGTCGAGGCGCTTCGAATGTATCGCTTTGCTACACCCACCAGGGTGTAGCAAAACAACATAGAAATTGGAGCGGTCCCCGCGGTGGCTGTTACCACGTTTTGAAATATAATTACAATTGGGAAGACGAGGGTGGATGAAAAACCAAATGAGAGCGTGATCAGTAAAGGTGAAAAGCCGGCGACACGCCGACGCACGTCGGTGACAGCTAAATGAACATGGAAGAGGCTGATGACACAGCCAACTACTGACCTGCCATTTTCTTCCAAAGTTTGTTTTTTATATCTTTGGAGGAATTAATTATGGTAAGGTCCATTTCTGGGCTAGTTTGCATTGACAGACAGCACATTTTATATGCTGGTCGCGTCCCTTTTAAGACAGCTGTTGGCTGAAGAAACAGCGGCACAGGTGGCGGTCAATGTTAAATTCCAACAGACGTCGGTGGTATGTCGCTGAGACAGCAGTGAACTGCCTCATGTGGGATAATTGTGGCGCGATCAACCTTGCTGAATGACCCTGTGAAACCAAGGAGAACCTGGTCCTGGACAATGCCGTCATTGAAGTTAAGGACATCTGCTTCCCCTTAATTAGCGTAATAATCCGCGAAATAAAAAGCAAAGCAACACAAAGACAATTTTGTCAAGCATACCACCACAGATCTACACAATGTTAAGACATCTATTAATGTATCCGCGGCTAGCTGTACGATTTTATGCAACGTTATCCAGGTGTCGAGAACAAACCATAACTGATGGTTTAAATGACTTTCCATGACCTTGGCCTACCTGTTGGTTCGTTTCCATCATCAAGTCGTCGGTAGGCATAAGGGAAAAGTTGTGGATTTTTTCGCCCTTGGGAGCAGCTGGAACGATGGGAAAGTCGATCCTTTGCACTATCAAGGAAGGCGACTTGTAGCTTTGCTAGCTGTAAGTATAAATGATAACTACGTAACACGAAGAGGTACAACAAGTTGAAGCACGGAGGACAGCCTGCGAGTGAAAAAGTCCCACTGGTGTCGGAAGAAGATTGGAACGATGGTGCAGATAAATGCCAGATAGGAGCAGATAATTAATTGTTCTTTGTGATGGCTCACCAGACAATGTAATGCAAAGCAAGGAATATATTGCCCTGCTGGCTATGCCTGCTGACTCGCACCTCCACCTTCCTCAGATATAAATATTTCAAATCCTGGTAGAAACCTGACTTTGTGCAGATTTAACACATCTAGTTACTGTGCTTAAATTTGCATTGTTGCAATGTCAATAAGTAGTACAATTGGTCTATTACTTCTAGATCGCAATGTTCTTTTGCTTCTGTAACCACAACATCATTGCTACTCAATACCAATTAGGATTGCGCAAGATCTGGCCAGCCATGTCACCTAGACTGCTACAATTTGCTATTACAATACTTTCAATTTGTTTTAGACAACTCCTACTCCCACTCTGATCTTTATGCCACCCACAGCAATATTTGGGTATTATTATGGTTTAAGGTGCTCACGAGACAAGTATTCCACAAATTTTTCCATCATCAAGCAAACAGAAAAGTTAGGCTATGCTTGGCTAGGTTAGGTTAGGCTAGGATTATTAAGTTGGAAACTTTTGGGTAAATTCGTGCTAATGTAATTTTTGACTTCTTGGAAATTCAGTTTCCAATGCCATGTATATGAATGTGGTTAACATGATGTGAGCGAATAATTTCCTCTTCAAATGTTTTCCTTTCAGTTGGCAGTAAAAAAAACACCAATAAGTCGCTTTGAGTTGGATAATTTAGTATACAAATAATGCTTAAAATGGTGTCATGACCTATCCTATAAGAAAAAACCTGAAACATTGGAAAATGTCATACCTTTTTCAAATTTTTAAACTTAAAACAAAATTAGATATTAATGTAGATGAAACACCTGGGCACAAATTTGTGAAAAATGTATGGACTGGACTTATCGAAGCTTAACTAGCAACTTCGTTTCTAACATGTCTTTGGGAAATATATGGAAGCAAGAATATTCAATATTTCACATCACACCACTTAGCTTTGCGCGGTGGATGGTGCGGACTCCTTTGGTGATATTCTGATATCACACGATCCAACGGCAGTAGCTTTTATGCAATCCAACATCATTAGGCTCTAGGCGATGGAACATAAATATAAAACATAACAAAACATAATACAAACATAACTTATTTAAAACAAAACATATATGGGTTTTTAGGTTAGGTGAGGTTTTTTAAGTTGCAATTTTGCATTTATTTTTGATCATATATTACCCCACGCAAACTACATAGTATACCCCATAATTTTACCATATTTTGTTGGGAATGAAGGAAGAACACTCATCTCTGTTGCTAAAAATGCATTTTTTCGGCTGTTTCTAAAGCCATTTAAATGAATTTGACGTTCTTTCCTGGTGAACAGAATATTGAGATACAATGCTGTATCTCAAGATTCACAATATTCTCTATCTCCTATCTATTAATGTTGCACTTCTTATGCTTTGAATAGGTGTTATTTCCCAAAGGAATGAACGTCAAATTCATTCAAATCACATCGGAAAGCACCATAAATACGTGTTTTTCACCAAAACTTAGCCTAGGGGCTTTTTCTATATTGTTACCAAAACTTAACCCAACTTAACATAGCCTAACCTGCTTTGAAGAACAAAAGAAAATTGTTTTGACAATTTTTAACAAAAGTGTGAAAAATGTTCCCACAAAACCACTGAGCCTAACCCAACCTGACGCAACCTAACCAATCCTACCTCTTTTCCTTCTTCATAGAAGTAAAATGTGTATAAAACGTGCTTCGCGAATACCTCAAAGGACTATAATACAACCTTTCGGATATTTTTGCTTATGGTCCATTTCTTAAATTGTTTTCATCAAAAGCATGATGTTTTATGCGGAAAACTTTGGTTTTGTTTGGATTTTTTTGCAGTTTTTTCTTTCTTTCCTTAAAGTGAGGCGGGGCTACGCTCAGTGATGTTCTTTTGTGTTCCTTTTACATTATTTTTAGGATATATCACTTCATCCCAAATCCATTTGTTGGTATTACCTTGCTCACCAACTGAAAAAGCAAGCATATCGAGAACAAATCAACGTTCACATTTTATAAATCCTGTTGGTGAACATGGCATTTCAAGTTATAATTCACAGATATATCAAACACCATAAAGCTCAAATTTGCCATTATTTGTAGAAAAATGTGCAGAAGGGCACCCTAAGTCAATTCCTTGCTAGTAATATCTTCTGGTCAATTCTGATGTGATGTGAATGAGTCTGATATGATATGGAAGTGACTTCATCAAGATGTGAAGATCGGATTCATTAAGATTACCTGCATCCAATAATAGTTACCAGCAAAAACGTTTTTTTGAAAATGCAGTCCATATTTAGTCATTCTGGTTCATCACTAGGGTGCATTTCTACATAAGTACCACATTTAAAATCAGCACCATCTTAAGAACCAGAATTGCCAGTGGGCCTTGCTGTCATATGACAGAATATCACTACGGGGAGCAGGGCCGGAAAAAACTATCTGGTCGTGGATTATTTCGTCATCCAGAACATGATCCTCTGCAATACTATGGTGCCCTGAAATGTTTTTTTTTAGAGTAGAGGAGTCAGTTCAATGGGGCCAGAACATAGAAGTGAGGAATATGGTGGCGTCCATGGGGATTAACCTCCGATTAAATTTGCTGTAATTTTAGCTCATTTCAACAAAAAAAAATTTCAAAATGGAATGAATCCTTAATGCGATATATCTTTATTATAGATCACTAGTCATTTTCTACATGAAAAGGCAATCAAGATGTAATCACAAGAGGCCAAAATCCTCCTTTTTCTGGTGGGGGGGGGAAATAGTAGTCCATTAAGCCTGGATGTCCATGCAAATTCATGAACTTCAAGACAGTGCAATATTGTCACATGCAACTCTCACTGGTTGGTATCATGTTGTTTGGTGGGGACTGTAAGCCAAAGGGTATTTAACAACAGGTAAAATTGGGCAAAAAACACGAAAGTGCTTTTTTTGACCAGAGAAACAGGATGAAAAATATCCATTAAGATGGATTGCTCATGCATTTTCCTTCACATCCCAGATTACAAAGTTGAAATACATCCCTGCATCTGAGTAATACTGCGAGTGTTTCAGTTGAGGTTGTGCATACATGCAACTTGTTTCCATCACAATGAAGATCAACAAATATGGCAACCAATTGAAGAAATTGCTTACATGTGGATCGCGTGCAGTTGTTGCTTGGTTATAGTGAAATACGCAAAACATAGGCCAGCTCACCCGGCACTTTGTTCCCCCAAAGAATCTCTGGTCACATAGTTGAAGTTCTCATCCTGCTTGGGACGCGTGCGTACCAAGGTACTGCTTTCATAAGAGAAAAACGAATTGCAATTTGCGTCCACAATTTCGAAGGAATGATGTTTTAATCAACCCGAAAACGGCAGGGGCTTCAGACTAGGACATCAAAACACCTTTTAAAATTTAAGGACTTGTCATGAGATAAAAATCATGCAAGCTATCCGAAAATCATTCTGGATTCTCAGTTGGGCATTTTTGAACCATTTACACAAAGCATGTGAGACAGCTCATGGGCTCGTCGGTGATAGCTTCGGCACATTACGTCACCCTTGGTGATCAGTTTGAAGGCACCTTGGACTATTGCTCACGGAATCTTTTAACGTTTTGAACTGGGTAGCTATTCATATATATATATATATATATATATATATATATATAATTTTGCATTTCCTCAGCGAACTTATGGAGTCCAAGAGTACGTCGCCGCCGCGCTAGCATGTATGTTATGAATATTTTCCTAATCTAGAGCGTGCTCTTGAACATCTGATTTACGTTCAGAAAAGGTCTCATTCTTCACATGTTTGTTTCTGACGATATATTACGCACCTCAAAGCGACATTAGCAATCATTAGGAAAACATCGGTGAAGCAAAGTCAATTAACTGAAATGCAGTGGTTTCGAGCCGCTCGAAATGGATTTTGTAAATGTCCCTCGAAATATTCGGACACGTTTTATTAAACTAAGCGTAGCATATTGAGTTTAACAATCCCAAAAAATCTTTTCAAACCCCAGGTTAACCTCAGGTTAACCAAGATCGACCGAGTCAATAAGTGAACATTTTTTTGTTCCATTTTGTGTTTCACACAGTATGTTTCGATAACAAGAATGCTTAACCCACCTCTTCGTGGCCTTTGATGTAGACTTAAGCTAAGCGAGATAAAATGCGGAATATTGAAGAAAGCAACTGGACTTGCTTCATTTTTATCCTTAGTCCGAGCTATCTCAACCACCAAAATGGCTTTCATCAGGGACCGGAAAGCTAAATGGCGCCATGCCTGTCCTGTTGAAAGCTGGCTACTTATAATTTGCGCATTTCTAGAGTCAAGTGATGCGCTCACTGCTCACCTGAAGATGGTCGAAACTGCATCACCATGGTTTGGTCTATTTCCCAGATATCGCAAAGGCATTGAGAAGTGACCACGTTTACTAATCATTTATCCGTTATTAACATCTACAGAGATCGTGTAGCATTAAATCATCAATCTTATAAATATCAACACTGATTTGATTAATGAAACCATGTGATGAGCCTGAATTATTGACTGTTAGTGATCCTTGGGCCATTGAGCACGGTTGTACTTGGTTCTTGGATTCGAATTACCTTTCGTATGGGCTCAGCTACACATATTGTATTTGAGGTGATATTATCAGCAAAACAGTATGACAAGTTCGCAAATATAACACAGTTCGGCAATTCGTATCCATTATTTTATTTTTGTCCAGCACAGGGGAGTGGGAACGATGGCGAAAAGAGGGGGCTAGCACATTTCGTTCCATAAGACTAGTCGCCGAGGTCACTAGAGTGTAGGGAGCAGGAACCTCCTGCCGTCACACATTTTTACACCTATGCTTCACTACTAAAACAAACTTGTGATATCTGACAGACAGACAGACAGACAGATATACATGTTTTTTTCCGAATATAAGTACAATTGAACAAGTTATTTGTCTTCATACAGTAAACATTTTAACCATTTCCTTCTAATCTCGGGATCACTCCCCCTTAAATAATATGCAACAATGAACGGTTGTCATTTGCGACAAACACTCATACACCTTCTTTATGACTATTGAGCTGGAAATTGACTGGTTATGTGGCTGCAATGGTCACTGCTATTTCACTGCACCATTCGGTTACCAGGCATCGTAAATCTGCATGTGTGCCAACTTCACCAGCGCATGGACCAATGCGTCTACTCACATTAGTTTTCCTACTGTGAACTATGCGACGGGTGCAAGGACAGGCGAAATCAAGAGACCTTGACACACCTTCATTCTTGCCGAACTTCAGATGTCGTCATTCCCTGGTTACATGCCACGCCACACGAAGCGGACGCCCCAGAAAGCGGGTGCCCCAGTTCGCGGACCAGCCCGTCAGGTAGACATTCCGCCATATAAACATCAACAACGGCGTGACTGCGGGCTTTTGGATAAGCCTGCAGAGTGCCTTGTGATCAGCTGATCACCAACTCTTTGGATTGCAAGGTTATCGAAGTCATCGGCGATGAACATTGTACGGGACGGACAATCCCTGTTAGAAAGTGATCACAGAGAGTAAAAGTACAAGGGGGCTGCTGCTCTCAAGGCCGAATGAAAGGAGGAGTCAACTCCGTCAGAAATGAAAGTTGTTTGGAAAGCCACCTGCTGGTCGGAAAGTAGGGATGCAGTGCGGTCCGGCCGTACTCATCCTCCTCTGTCCACTACCCAGGCAGTTATTTCACTGATCATGTTTTGCAGGAAGCAGCCGTATGTGGGTCACGCGCCAGGATCAATGACATTCTCTGCCCCTCTCACCGGCCGGACGGCCTTTCGGGCCGGCACAGTGCAGCTCTAGCTGGTCTTGGCAACAGATCAGGCTGCGTTTCATAATCCTACTCCGTTCAGGCAACCACCGTATGGGTTCTAAAGTCATTTGCATATTTCGTGCCTCAGTGCAGCCACCGGTTAGGAAACTCACGCCGTGAATAATACACGCCGTTTCGAATGAGGTACTGCTGCATACTTGGTACGTGCTGGTATGCAGTGAAGGCTCCTCAGGTTGCGCCATCCGAACTTGAGTCACTGCTCACGAGGACGGAGTGGAGGTTCTAGCGGAAGAACCGCAACCTGATGTCGATTAAATGTTCACCGGGCCTTTTCTTCAGAACGAGCCATTTTAGTGCGAGATATTCCAATTGCTACCGGAAAATATTCGGTTCATTGCAACTGCAACAGATCAGAGAGCTAGCTGAAATTAGCCTTCCTTGCCCTTGTAAAGCATAAATCGGGTCAATGCGCACGTTCTCATTTAACATCCGGCCAAAAGCGCGCGCTGACAACTGAAGAACTTGGGCTGGAGATACTCCTCACATTCTACAAATGAATTTGAATTCCCACCGATTTGATTTTAGATACGGTAGCTTTGTAACGAACGCCACTTTTGACGAAAATGATCATGTATAAACCGCCTCAGTAAAGGTGTTTGAGTGTGTCTCAAACTCAAACTCAAACTCAAACGCCTCAGTGCAGTTTGAGGAACTACAAGTACTCTACTGGAGGCAGGAATGGAATGAACTACGAAAGTTGCGTGAGGATAAAAAGCTAATAGTGGCCTATCTGCAATACATACCTAGCGATGAGGCATGGCCATTCCGACTATTATTTTGTTGTTATTGATTCTTATTGATCGGCTCCGTAACTACCGGCTTAAGAGCATCAACAATTTTAACACATCTCGTCATCTTAGGGGTGACACTGGGTGACATTGGTTCAACACGACGCTTAATAGAAGAGATATCCCACCATATGTTTCCTTTTTGAAGTGATATAGAGGTGCAATAACATATAGGTCTAGCTATACAGCTAAAGCACTCATTTCATAAAACGGCCCAGGTTCGTTTAACCGTGCCCATAGTAAAAGGAATCATACACGTGGGTGATCTGGTGCGAAATGGCGCATTTATTGACTATGCTGCGTTGCAACAAAATTTACTGGGGTCCAAATCTCTCAGTTTGAATATCAATGCCTGCTGCACGCAATTCTGCAAAACTGGAAAAGGCTAGTGCGACAGAGTAGGCAATTCGATTTTACGTCAGAAATACGGGAAGTGGAGATTTGTCTCAGAATACCTGACGGTAGTATAGTTGCTCTCGAGAAGATCACATCCAAGCACTTTTATAGGATCCAGCTCCCAAAGACCGTGAAGCCTCGTTGCCAGACAAAATGGGCTGAGGAACGCCTCATTTTCAATGAAAGACAATGGGTCCAGATTTATAATCTGCCTTATAAGTGCTGTGTGTCGACTAAGCTTCAGACGCTGCAGTATCGAATATTGAACAGATACATACCTACACAAAAGTTTTGGTATGATAAAAAAAATAGTCAATTCCCCGCAATGTAAGTTCTGTCCCGAACAAGATAGCATAGGTCACTTTTTTCTGAGATGTCGGTCAGTAAGGCCATTTTGGCGGCAGTTGATAGCCAGGCTGGGTAGATTGAGCAGAAACCGACTGAGATATTTCCCGGAGCACTTACTGTTTGGATGTTTCGATGCTCCTGAGTTTGTCAACTATGTCGTACTTCTTGCAAAGCAATATGTTTTGAATAAGAAGCTGAATGGAATCGGAGATATCACGTTTGTAGAGTTTAAATCGAGGCTTTTCAATCAATATAAAGTTGATGAATGCATGGCAACGAAGGCGAGAAAGCTGGAACAGTTCCACCGCACATGGGGCAGTCTGATGCGGTTATTGTGATGCGGTGGTTTCACAGGATTACTCCTGGCGATCCTGGGTACCAGCTGTCAATATCAATTGGAAAAGCGCTAGGATGAGTCGGTTTCATCTGGGCTGGATTTAGTAGGGCCTTGATCTGCTGGTACATTTGAGATGAATGATCTTGTAATAGATGCGATAATAATAGAGACATGATGGAACGTGGACTGATTGAGAGTGAATAGTGGCGACTACGCAAATGTGAATGTATGGGAAGATAAATAACTTACGTGTACTACTACCGTGATGTTATGTACTGTGTACTGTGTGCTACTGTGTCGCAACTGAAAGACTGTTAATGTGTAATATCATTAATAAAGGAATTAAAAAAAAAAAAAACAAAAAAACAGTGCCCATAGTTCTTAATTTGTTACTCATGCCCTGGTACTTGTCATGTCGTGGCACTTCATTCTGTATATCAGGCGTTGACATGTGCCCATTTAAGATATTGACTCACATGAATGGCAATACGTGTTGACAAGCGTGGCTCGACAGCGTTTCTTTATACGATGGAACATTTTGAACAGTCGCTAATAGCCATCTGCACATGCAGATGGCGGATCAACCATGTGAACGCCTTTTCTTTTCTGGTGACCATGCGAGATAAGTATTAGCATATACAGGTGGAATACTATTATGTCCATTGCCTGAGTTTCTCTCCTTACTGTTTGTTTCATATAGTATCCTCAAGCGGTTCTCCAGCTCGTCACATTGATCCAGAACGGTGCCGACAGATGGCAGTGCAATCAACTTTCTGGTGTTGGCGACTAATCGTGTCTGCAGTCTCCGGTTTGGTGCTAGCGCTCGATAGGAACTGCGGTCTCCGCCGCTCGGCCTTGCAACCATCCGGAGGCGGCGCCGACTCAAACATGTGCCACGGGACATGGCTACGGCCACCTCGCCGTACCCACACCGCGCCCACCCTGTTGCAGAGATGACCCGATACCAGGCGGCACGCATGGAAAACCATCATTTGCATTTTTACTCGTATTTTTTTAACTTAGTCCGAATTCTTGCTGGGGTGGATATATGAGCCGATGTCATATTGCTAACCGGAGCTTGTTGAGTTGTTCCTGACCACACCACCCGGTCCGTGAATTTCAGCTTAACCGCAGATAGTATTGCATATACTACATACCTTCTTGACGATCATTTGCACAATTATTCACTCAAAAATAGCCTAACAATTGCATTTTCCCAATCACAATAATGGCCTGCTTATTTCGCGCAAGCACAAAGTCCGAATTTGTCCACATAATTAGGCGTGCATACATCTTAATTACAGAAATCACAAAAAACAACCTTGTGAAATATGAAATAAACTTGAATGGAATATGTCATAACTGAAGTGAAGGAATGAAACAACTTTTCGTGACACTGCATCACGAGCAAAAAAAGACTATACAAAAACACTGAACGGCAGTGCCAAATAGCTTGCCGACCACCAAACGCTTCAGACAATTGCCAATCCGTCATTGTCACCCCAGCTAGGTGTCGCTGCAGCTCAACTCACCTGCACCGCGTTTGTCCTCGGCAGGTCAGGACGAGTTCCAGTTCGTGTGTCCCGAGTCGTACGGCAACTACGAGGATCCTGAGTATTGCGACTTATTCTGGAGATGTAATAACGGCGAGGCCGAGTCGCTCTACTGTGAGGACGGCCACTCGTTCGATCCGAGACTCAGGGGCAACATCTACCCCTGCGACTACACCTTCGAAGTGAACTGCACTGGACGCGAGGCACTCCGTAAGTTGGCACGACACTGCTTATATTGTTTCTGCTTCTGAGGTTCAGTGACATTTCTAACAGACTCTGGCACTATTATTACGAGTTGCTTCAAACATAGCGTGGCTATGAGCGACTGAGCTTACTGAAGGATGCGTCAGTTCTTGGTTCACATTTTTGTACTTGCTCTTGCTCTTGTATACTCTTGTGAAGAAAACAAAACTCCTCTGTGCGAATATCTAGCTGGATAGTAGAAGTAAAATGTTAATGGCGTCGCCAGTGCACATTGCTTTTTCAAGTTAAATCATACTGGGTACCAGGATTGCTTGAAGCCATAGCCACATGCATAACTACTTACCTGTTCCAAATCATGTTGTCATGGAGCATATACAAGCACACGCACACGCCACACATTCAGACCTTCCCTTGATTCATCTACTTAGCCCACACTCAGCTAACGTTAAGCTTGCACCAGTATCCCATACCGGCGGCGTAATCTCGAAGCTTCTCACGGCCAGGTGCCAGTGTCAGCATGATAGCGCCGACTCGGCCCGCAGATAAACCGATCCCGGGCCCAGACCCCGAGTGTGAGCGTCAGCACGGCATCTACCCGGACCCCGATCTGTGCGGCACCTTCTACGTCTGCAAGACCGGCATCGCCATCCGATCGCAGTGCGCTTCCAGCCTGCACTTTAACATCGAGAGTCGCGAGTGCGTGTGGCCACCTGAGGCCAACAGAGGAAGCTGCGAAAAAAGGGAGAGTGAGTAGCGCCGCCAACAGAGAGCTCTGCGAACCGAGGAAAAGTGAGTAGCGTTTCCAACAGAGGACTCTGCAAACAGAGGAAGAGTGCTAACAAAGGACTCTGCGAACAGAGGGAGAGTGAGTAGCGTTGCCAACAGAGGACTCTGCGAACAGAGGGAGGGTGAGTAAAGCCGCCAACAGAGTGCTCTACGAAAAGAGAGAAACTGAGTAACGCCGACAACAAAGGGCTCTGCAAACAGAGCAAGAGTGAGTAGCGCCGCCAACAGAGAAATTTGTGAACAGAGGAAGAGTGTGTAGCGTTTCCAACAGGGGACTCTGCGAACAGATGGATGGTGAGTAGCGCTATCAACAGAGGGAGAGTGAGTAGCGCCGCCAACAGAGGGCTCTGCGGGCAAGGGATTGTGAGTGATGCCGCCGATGCCTACTGCTACAACTACTACCACATATTCAATGGGTAATCTGATTACCGCAGCACATTGTGACATTCTTTAACATGAAGGAGTCCAAGTTTTCCTGGGAAGGCCTGCACTGTACCAACATATTTTCCATTAATTGTGAAACCATTGCCAATCTCGTACCCATGCCAGTATTGTGGATAATCTTCAGCGTACTGAGGCTAGACAAGGTCTGGTTGCTCGTCCTTGTGATCGGAGCCTGAACAGTTACCTGTCGGCTGCGGGTTAGACACCCGAACACCCCATCTACTTTCTTCTGTACATGGCGGCATAGCTGCTGAGTGACAAAAACGTCCCGCGTCGAAAATCAACACTGGGTGTAGGTCATTTGTGTTCAGCATTCCACAACTCCATGCTGATTATATGCAGCTGCAAAAGATACCCTGAATTCACAACAGCATCCCACTTCCGAGGTTCCTGAATCCCTTGGCTTCTGTTCCAGGCATTGGAAATTTCTCGTGTCCGCTCGACGCCGTCAATTCCGTCGACCTGCACGGTAACAAGGACAGTAACCCCACCTACATCAACGAAGATGACTGCAGGCTGTTCTACATCTGCTTGAATGGCATCATGCCCACGGTGGCCGGATGCCCCGAGGGCACTGTCTTCAACGATATCACCCGCAAGTGTGACGCACCAGAGAACGTACCTGGATGGTGGGTGTGATGACATTACGCCAGGCTGATCAGGCGCTTAGATGTGTTTTTTCCAACCATCCTAGCATCATTGAGATAAAATAGATATTAAATGGTCTTTAAGAGCGATCCATGTTCTAAAAATCAACATATTGTTTATGATACCATAGTTCACGGACCCTCACACCACATGGCGTAGTATCTTGATGTTTGTGGGCTGTGTGTTTATTCATATTTTCATGCTGGCTGTTATCTAGTAACGTGCCGTTCATTGTAGGCATTTTCATGCCAGAGGTCACTTAAATCTGTTTCTTTTTCTCCACTTATGATCTTTACTCCCGAGGATGTTCTAGTAGTGAATCCGCTGAGTTGTCTGAACTATGGTAAAATAAACAATTTGTTGTATTTTGAAACATTTCTCGCTCTCAAAGACCGTTAAATAGCTATGCAATCTCAATGAGTAACGAGCAAATGAAACGCTTCTCGCCCAATATCCCAGCATCATGTTGTTTTCAAGCGAATATTGATCCTGAATTGGCCGAGTTCTCCTGACACCCTCAATCCAGCAAGTAAGCACTTACCTTGGATTTCTGATGAAATTCAAAGTGGGAACACAGTGGCATGTGACTTGCAAGCTATATAAGCTTTGACAGCCGGTTTCGTAGAACGCTTTGGAGCAAATATTTATTTTGCTGAAATGCCAGTTTGTGCCTTGCATTGCTGAAAATTCACTGGAACAAACTTGAAGCACTTCAATACGTGATGCAATTCCTGGATCGACGATAACTCTGGTAACTCCTTTTGGTTACGGCAAATTATCTTAGTGTAGAATGGACAGCTGATCCCACAAATATGCCTAACAGCAATATCAGTCTAAGACTTAAGAGCTCGAGCACACTTGCCAACGGAAGCTGATTTTGTGACTGCTGTGTTTCAGTGAAAGCTACTACGAACTCCCGGAGGACGAGGAAGTCGTTAAATAAGTCAGGCGTCACCCTATGAAGCTTCTGACCTCCGCCGGGCAATACTCGCTTTGTATGGGCAAACACCGAGAAACAGCAAGATGGCTGCTGCGGGAGAGCAAGATGGCTGCCGCAAGGTAGCTGAAGAAGAACACGAGATCTGTATTATGAGGCAAGAGGAACAGTCATTTTTGTAAGCGCGTTTGATGTATACTGATGTGATGTGCACAGGAGCTGGCATGGCTGAGTATTCTGTTACTTTGTTGCACAATGCACAAACTATGTTTTGCATTGGTTTTTTTATGAATACAGCTTTGTGAACAATCAAAGGTATGTGGGTCTTCGAACATTATCACGATCAGCTTCTCCATGAAAAAAGCAGGGCAATGCTCGACACATGATACTACGTGTGATGGAAGGCTGGTGTGGTCGCCCCGTCATATTGCGTAGGAGCTTCCGATAATAAAAGAACAGAACACAATGAGCGGGAGTCGTAGCTGGTCCGAGCTACTCTATTCCCAGAGACTGCACCGTGGCCTATAAAATGCAAGGGGCTCCGAAAAAAGTTCAGTCTGGACCAACAAAAAGCAAGCTGGGCCTCAGAAAAAATTAAGCTGGGCTCAGAAAATTTGCGTCGAGGCTCCAAAATCGCTGCACGGGTACACAAATTGCGCCGGTGCCCAGCAATATCCTGCTGGGGTCTCAGAAAATCGAGCTGGGCCCTTGAATAGTCGCATCTGGCCCCTTATGGTCGCACCTGGCCCCTGAATGGTCGCACCTGGCCCCTGATAGTCGCACCTGGCCCCTGAATGGTCGCACCTGGCCCCTGATAGTCGCACCTGGCCCCTGAATGGTCGCACCTGGCCCCTGATAGTCGCACCTGGCCCCTGAATGGTCGCATCTGGCCCCTGAATGGTCGCACCTGGCCCCTGATAGTCGCACCTGGCCCCTGAATGGTCGCACCTGGCCCCTGATAGTCGCACCTGGCCCCTGATAGTCGCATCTGGCCCCTTATAGTCGCATATGGCCCCTTATAGTCGCATCTGGCCCCTGGATGGTCGCATCTGGCCCCTGAATGGTCGCACCTGGCCCCGGTAGTCACAAATGGCCCCTGAATAGTCGCACCTGGCCCCTTATAGTCGTACCTGGCCCCAGAATAGTCGCACCTGGCCCCTGATAGTCGCACCTGGCCCCTGAATGGTCGCACCTGGCCCCTGAATGGTCGCACCTGGCCCCTGATAGTCGCACCTGGCCCCTGAATAGTCGCATCTGGCCCCTGAATGGTCGCACCTGGCCCCTGATAGTCGCACCTGGCCCCTGAATAGTCGCACCTGGCCCCTTATAGTCGCACCTGGCCCCTGAATGGTCGCATCTGGCCCCTGAATGGTCGCATCTGGCCCCTGAATGGTCGCACCTGGCCCCTGATTGTCGCACCTGGCCCCTGAATAGTCGCCCCTGGCCCCTGATAGTCGTACCTGGCCCCTGAATAGTCGCATCTGGTCCCTTATAGTCGCATCTGGTCCCTTATAGTCGCACCTGGCCCCTGATAGTCGCACCTGGCCCCTGATAGTCGCACCTAACCCCTGATAGTCGCATCTGGCCCCTGATAGTCGCATCTTGCCCCTGATAGTCGCACCTGGCCCCTGATAGTCGCACCTGGCCCCTGATAGTCGCACCGTAGAATTACGCCGGCACGTTTGCAAAACTTCCACAAAGGTGCCGAAAAGCGAAGTAGCTAACATGTGCATAGCTTGTGTGTGTGTGTGTGTGTGTGTATGTGTGTTTGGGTGTGTAGGTGTGCTTATGTGTCAGGGTCCCTCCAATGTTGGTGTCGCTCCTGAACTTGTGGCGTAGCACCTACCGGTGTGCGTCTACTAACGCACATGCCATCCATGACCCGTGTCCAAGCGTAGCAAATCGCGCATTGCTGGTATCCTACGACAATAAGAAATACGATGCTAGACATGTCAAGCGTGCAAAGTAGAGTGAGACAGTGCTCAGAATTGGTGAGGCAGTGCTCACATTTGGTGAGGCAGTGCTCACATTCTGGGTTACTTCTGCCGTTACACAGGGTTACTGCTGTTACACAGGGTTACACAGGGTTACTTCTGCTGTCTGAAGTTCCAGGAGCAAACCTGCTCGGATCCAGGTGCGAGAGTGAAGGGGAGCTTCCTAATTGTTTTTAAAAAATGTAATATTTGGGTATATTTCATTCAATTAAGCGTAGTATATAACGTGAATAATGTATAGAACCATAACTTACGATTGATTATGTATTCAAGCCTTTGTCCGAAATGCGAGCACGCCACAAAAATGGCACACAGCGCCATGCATTATTGAACAGCAAAATTAATGTGTGAAAATGAGGCAATCCGTTTTTATTGAGTGGTTTACGACGCACTTTATGCACGATCACGGCTAATGGCGCCGCCCACACCTTTTCGCCGGTGGGCCGCGGGATTGGAAATGTTCCAAGTGGTGCGAGTGTTGAATCCGGGACCTTGGTATCCAGAGCTCAACACCTTAAGGAAGCATTCCGTCATCGTGACAAACCGCCAGGCGCCGGAAGGTGGGGCTTTGCTGCAATGGCAACACAAACATTCCCCTAAGTGCACCAGTCTTCAAGGTCTTGTGCGGTGATAATTGCAGTCTTGGAACACCAAATGCTATGCCTCCCACGAAATCGACTCAAATGAAAAGCCTGAGCGGGCACAGTATTGAAGCTGGCGTCAATCAATGGTTCAATATGTCCGATGAGAAGAACATCAGTTTGGTTACATGACAGTAAAAATCACCAAGCACAAAAATAGTGTCGTTCCATTTCGCGCCATCGAGTGAGGAGGCGCTAAGTCATTCAGGAAGTGATGGGACATCGCAATGCCTGACATCGGGAGCGGGTGTGATGACTTGCATGTGCAAAGGCCCTCGCCTGCTCATGGACTATCACCTGTTAGGCAAACCTCTAGCCGATCTGGGCCCACTTTTTCAGTTTGAGGATACCTCATGGTACTGAAGACGTGGAACGTGTTGGAACATGGTCCAACACGTCTCCCATTGATGTATTCCAACCCTCCTCCATGGATGATTTTGAACGAACATGGCCATCCCCAAAAAATTATTATTGCATTTTCAGAAATGGCCATTAAGCAACACCAAGACATCAGTAATCATCAGCTAAGAACAAGATTGCATGGACATTTTCACGAGGACACTGCAAGTTATTGCTCACACCAAAAGTTTCAAAGGTGCCCTTAAAATGTGTTCTTCCTCAGAGCTATTCAGTGATACCGCTTCTGTCAAGTGGTTTTGATACGAGGGGAGAATGTGGTGTTACGAATGGATTCAATGTTTTGAATGATACACTCGTGGTCAAAACGTCTGGGTTCAAGGATCTGACTGATCCGCGCGTGGTGTTACGTCTGGGTTCAAGGATCTGACTGATCCGCTCATGGTTTTACGACTGGGTTCAAGGTTCTGACTGATCGGCGCGTGATCCTGCGACTGGATTCAAGGTTCTGACTGATTCGCTGGAACAAAACACGATGTCAAAGTAATCATCCGCATCACTGGACCAGGCCTTATGCTTTCCAAACGTCTACCGGGTAATTTTTCCATCCACACCGCTGATGGACTGGCCATTCCGGACGCTATTTCCATTCTAAAGAGGCGCACAAGGAGACACGCATTAATCTGTTCGGATCTCAATTGAGTCCTTCAGCCAATTAGCAAGACACACGACTGCCCACATCCAGTCATTGATCGAATCCAACAAGCCGTGGCTCGCAACGTGGACAACCTTTCCATCCTCTGGTTTCCGGGAAACGTCAACATTCTAGGAAACGAGCAGGCAGACGGGCTAGCAAAGTAAGCCTGAGCATCCACCATTTATCCCAACAGGGAATATTCGGTAGACGATTGCAAAGCATGCCTACAACGTCACACACGTAAGCATTACCAGAACACATGCAGCACAACACAACTATGCACCTCACCACTCTAACCAAACCCACAACATCAAATCAATGCTAGGCACATGGAGCTCATTAAACCAATCACACCGCCAACAGGAAGTCATCCTCACCGGACTTAGAACTGGGTGCACAAAACTAATGCATCCTCAACTAGAGGATCACAATTATACAACACCTGACTGCGACACCTGCAACACCTCATTAAGCATGGGTCACATCCCGCTAGAATGTAGTAGCTTTGACGCTCAAAGACAACCACCTATGACCTTCTGCTAAAAAGAGGGCATCACCCTCTCGCTTCCAATGCTTCTGGGTGGCAAGCACCCAGGACTCCTCCAATTACTATTTAGCTATATATAATCCACTAAACCAGCAGGAACATTTTAAACACCACACCGCGAACAAATACTTCGACACACATTCTAACACGCACTGCATGCCCGCGCATACACCGATAAGAATGACGGAACTAGCAATCCACGAATGGCATCGGATGAACATGAGACAATTCGATTTTCCATTCTAAACAAGTGGCTATCTAGCGGTGCCATCGGACGTAGATGAGCCGACTTGCCATACAAATTAGCATAGCGTGAAACGATTACTCAGAGGTGCCATCGGACGTAGATGAACCGATTCGCCTTGCAATTCATGACGCAAAACGGTTTGACAAGGCTACAACGGATGAGCCGAATCGCAAAACATCCTACTAATCATCACACACAACCCTGCATGAAACCATGCTTCTACTAACCACTACTAACAACTAGCACGCGACAGCCGGCGTGCTAGACGGTGTGGACAATTACCCGCTTGTCCGCAAGGTAAAGATCCTTTGGTGCTACTCTACAAGAGTATGCTAATGCTGGCACCCTTGTAGAACCAGCTTTCTCGTCAACCCTTCCCCATCTCCACGTTATCTTGCTTGTAAGGTGAAATAATAAAAAAACACTAAACATCCCGGGGATGTTCCTCGCCCAGACCCTGACATCAGTACCTTAACATTACATGCCTTATAACGTAAGACTTTTAACGTAGATGTCCACTTTCCTCAGACTTGCTTGCAAAGCCCACTCACTTTAAAGCCGGCGCAAATATGGTCCGGTCATGGTCCAGCACGCCTCTAAACTGATTCCCCTCAGTTGGTCTCGTGACCGACATCCGAAGTGCACATTCCCGGCATGCTTTGGTGCCGCTGTTATACTGTGCTTGTTGTTCGTAGATCAGACGGCGATGGCTTCGACACTACTCTTCCTTGTACCGTTCCTCCACAGGAGTAGAGAGCCACTCGGCGCTGGAAAGAAGCGTACGGTCAGCGTGATACAACCAGCGTCACTGAGCCAAGGTCACATTGCATGTTGAGGTTCTCAACGTTCTACCCTGCCCCGCAATAAGAGCTGGATTTCTGTGTGCAACTATGCTGCTATCCTTTTTCGTGGGTGATGGCTGGTGGCTGAACGCTCGGATGCGCATGGTTACACTCAGAAAAGATCAGAATAAAACGGATCACCACAAAGACATTGATGCCGGAAAACAGCGGGGAATATTATCGCACCGGAATGCCGTTACCTGTCAATGTCGAGGTGATGCCTGTCATTTGAAGACACGTCTAGAGGCATTGAAACGTCACAAAAAGAGGGAGGGGGGGGCATGTCCGCTCGCCCACTGTTCCCAGACGTACCGGACATACTCACAGTTGCATCATGCATACGACACTGATTAATGATAATAATTTAGCACTCAGCAGGTCACAATATGTCGCTTGATGCTCACCAGTTTGTGTCACTTCCATGGACAAGAGCCAACAAGTACTATTCAAGCTCACCATCAACTATTTTCATCACACTGGACATGAATTCATCGGGATTGCATGGAATCAAGCAGCACCTATCCATGGTAATCGATCTCGAGGCACGTCTGTGGCGGGACAGTGGTTAGAACTTCATGAACACATGTTCTTCACGAGAAGTCTGCTCGGTAACTAGGTGAAATATAGGTTATTGTATTGAATGCATGGCTATTTGATTAACTCTCGCCGTGCCGGAGGGGGGGGGGGCTATCAAGAGCCTCCCTCCTCTCAGATTTGTGCACGATAGCCGTCGAACGAGTAGGCGCGGAGACACCAAAGTTTCAGTAGCTTATTACACATCTGGTCCGCATATTTTGCAATCATTTCAGGTCGAGGCCATCAAAAATCGTTGACATGGAACGGGTCAAAGGCAGTGATGTTCCAAAATATTCAAAGTACCGCCAATCAGGGTAGCTGAAGCATATAACCACCAAGCTGTGAGTATGATGTCCGATCATGAAAACGAACAAACTCCTGTCTGTAATTGCTCATTAATATCAAGGTTATTGACCTGAGGTCAGGTCAATTTCCACAAATGCTTACCGTATTTAGCGGGGTAAATTCGGTTTCGGGGGCTGGGATTTATCTCGCCAATGATAAAACAGAGCATGAAATAAACATTCTGGGTGTGTCAAAAGGTCAATGACAACAGGTTAGGTCACTTATCATGCATATTCCACACAATGCCATCTTATGCAGAATGTTACTGTTCCTCTCCAAGTAATACCTCAATTTGGTTTCAGCGCTACTCATGTCCAGATTCGATGATAAACGAGTGGCCTGATATGACCTGACCTCGCGCAAGCTAACCCGATTGGGCCTGATTTTACATTTCTGTTGAATTACTCCCCAAACAGTGCACACATGGTCGATTGCTGAATAGATCGGTTTATCAATTTGCGCATTGTTCCAGCGTGATATGGGGTCAGGTCACGTGGTCGAAAGCTGGTTAGTTGGCAATAATGCTCGAATATCATATCCGTTCTTTTTGGAACACAATTTTAAGTTCAAAAGGGATGTTCCGGATATATTAAAGAGCAAACCCTCCTGAATGGCCACATGGCATGATCTAACCTGACCTCATAATTTTCGGATGTCAATTATATACAAATATTTTGGTTGAATGATTCTGTTGGGAGGACCCGAAGCTTATATATTCATACTTTTCAGGTAATTCTGCAAGGAAAATGCCATGTCACAGGGTTGACCTATTATGACCTTTAGCGACCTGAGCATAGCCGAAAATGGACAAACAAGATGTGACATGAGGTATGGGCTATATCTACTCGCCAGTAGCATCTTCCCTGTGCATCCAACATGCATAGATTGGAAGTTGGGATCCAGGCCTGATATTGACCTGACCTGACCTATCCCGTCTTGACGTTTTTTTTTCACTATGATCGATATAAATGCATTTATAAATGTTAATTCTTGCAAAACAATGTCGAAAACATACCAGCTCTGAATTTTCCTAATAATTTCCAGAGACATAATTCGGAGTTTATTTATTGACCTAATACGACCTGTAGTGACCTCACTATCAATCCAAATGCAAATATAATGAATGCTTCGGGCTGTACATGCCGGCAAATTTTAAACGGTGTTCTTCATTTATTCTAGCACACGTAGACCGGATGTTAGGGGGCTTTCAAGAGCCCCTGCCCGGCGAAGGTGGATCTGCCGGGCTGGCACGGTGAGGGTTAAAACTGTACCAAAATAGCTTCTAATAACGTCATGTGATCGAATTGGACAAACGGCATTTGGATATGAGATCAAAGGCTAGTGAAACCACTGATTGACATGGATCCTGGTCCGGGCAAACCGCCCTGGATACGTTCTCATCACGCTTATGATATGCGACTTCACTGTACACTCTCATTCCACGAGTAGGCCCCAGCCGTTGGCAAACATTACTGGCCTGGCATACTCGTGACCACTGACCCGAGTACGGAAAACCTCACAGAGTGTTCACCAGATCAACACGCCCTAGTGAAAATCACCACAACACGAAGATCACACGAAGAATGGCCCAGAGTAGAACAAAATGGCAGGAGTCAATTCATCAGGAACAAAATGGCCCAGAGTAGAACAATTTGATGGACAATTCGTCAGCGATGCGTGTCTTGGTGGAAACTTACCACTCGGGTACGTTCTCGGGAATATCGCAGGCGCTCAGCGTCTCACTGAACACCAAACCCTCGTCACAGCCGAAAACTTCCGGCTCAATGCCGTTCTTGCACGTGTAGAACTTCTGGCAGTCGTCCGGGTGTGGGAAGTTGGGGTGCACGATTTTCTGGTTGTACCTGGTGAAGTACTCCTTGGTGGGGTCGCACTGGAAGCCGTCGACGACGGTGCGCCGGTCGCAGTTGCCGCGGTTGGCCGCGTGCGGCCAGTCGCACGCCTTGCTGTCGACGTTGAAGTGCAGGCCGGGCGAGCAGAAGAACAGCGTCGCCACGTCGTCCGTGCACGAGTAGTAGCGGTCGCACACGTCGGAGTCCTCGTGCTCGTAGATGCCGTTGCGGCGGTAGCAGACGCCCGTACCGAGCGGATCGAAGAGCTGGTCGCGCTCGGAGCAGTCGACGTTGAAGAGGTAGTCGCATGGCTCGGCCAGTCGGACGCGCCTCGGGTCGAACGCGAAGCCGTCCTCGCAGTACCTCTCCTCGGGCTCACCGCGGTAGCAGTCCCAGTACACGTCACACTGGTCAGGCTCGGCGAACTTTCCGGTGTTCTCGTTATCCGGACATACAAAGCTGTCCGCGCCCAACACCACTGAAAAGTGGAAGTCTTGAGTTACGCTTTCAGAGATATCCAGGCAAGATGAATATGCTTCTCTCTCCAAAGCAGGACGTTCAGAAAATGACTGCCTCGCTTATATAACATGCTTTTGTACATATCCCCGATCACGGCCCTCGTGAGGGAACCACAACTGCGCCCTCCAATTTATTGTTCTGCCTTTTCTGGCTTTATGAAGTCATAAAGTCAGTGTTCAGACATAAGAGCCACCGGTGACCATCTTGGTTAAGCCTATATAGGGAAGGTATTATCAGCCTCGACAAAAGATACACAGCACCCCAACCAATCCCACATCATACATTCCAAACAAAATATCCACCAACATCCTACAGACATACGAATTCCTATACACCTACCAATCTAGCTTCCAAGCCACAATTTTTCACGACTTCCTTGCCCTTATACCTCACACTCCTATTAATGATTCCCGGCATTCTGATTGCCCTGTTCCTAGCTAAGGTACATTGTTTTTCTGCTTTAAGGTCATTTGAAACGAACACACCCAAGTCTCTTTCCTCTTCAATAACATCCAGTTCCCTACCTCCCACTGCATATCCGAATGTATTACCTGCAGACCCCACATGCATAACCTTACGCTTTTCATAGTTGAAAGGCATTTGCCATTGATCAGCCCACTTTTTAGTTCCTCAAATTCTAGTTGAATATTACTAGATTGATCACTACCGTTATCCATTCCTACCAGCATGATGTCATCAGTACATTTGAACACCCTATTCCTCAAACCTACTTCAATGTCGTCCACAAAGATGATAAAGGGAAGTAGCAGTTGACATAGAGCATAGCCATGTGGCACTCTACTCAGAACATGCTTCTATTCAGATTTACATCCACGTAGCTCCAGTTGATGAATTAAACGCCGATGCGCAACTTTATCAAAAGTTTTGCTAAAGTCCAAGTACACAACATTTATCCTATTTTGATTGTCTACTTTTCTAGCTACATACTCCATGGACTCCAGTAGTTGGCTAAACCAGATCTACAAGATCGAAATTCATGTTGAGTATCCCTTAAAATGTTGTGCCCATCTAGATGAGTTGATCATTCTCTTTGTTCAGATTTCCAGTACCTACCTTGCAAGTTATTGAGGTCAGACTGACTGGCTTGCAATTTTCTACACAATTCATACTTCCTTTTTGAAAACAGACACTATAAGTGCACTTCTCCATTCTTCAGGAACTCCAGAATACTCCATTGATAGCCTGAAAATGATGCTGAGGAGAATCGCTAAAGTAGAGCACACTCGACAAAGATCCTTGCATATATGTCATACGGACCAGCAGATTTATTAGGTTATATATTCTTCAACTGTTTTTCTACATCTCCTGCAATTATTGTAAAATCTTCCAACCTATCAACTGTCATAGGATATAACCTTCAGTGGTTTCCAATGGACCTGAGTTTTCGTTAGCAAATGCTGATGAGAATTGTTTGCTTAGAGACTCAGCTATATCACAATCATCAACCACTCTTGAACCATCTCCCTACAGTGGCCTTACACTACATTTTTAAGTGAAATTCTTAAAAGCTAACCAACTTCTTAGCATCGCCTGCTGAATACTATCGAGTTAATTTACGTTCAGCGAGTTTCGTTGATGCCCTACCCCATCTAATTTTACTTCTAGTTGTTCTGCATACTTTTGGTTTGGCTCAGAGCCAAATATATTTTAGTTTCTGAAATATCAGCTTCGTTGACTTCAGTCAATGTTTTACTTCCCTGGACAGCCATGAAGGGTACTTCACATTGTTTAATCTAATTTGTCCCAATCCTAACAATGCAGTTCTCAGATACACTCTCCTACCATACCTTCCTGCATCAACCTGTCAATGTTTTCATTTTGATCCGGTGGCCTACAGAATGCTCCAGTCCTTAATCTTGTTTCATTCTTCAGGATGATATCTAACTACAAGGATTCTACTCCTTCACTTTTTACATTATCATCTACGGAATGACTTTTCATTACTTGCACCACACACAAGATAATCCCACCTTCAATCCTTGCCTTCCTTTGATGAGCATATAAGCTGTAGCCTGTCAATTCAAATTCCTACAAGTTATCTCCGAAAATGCTTACATCAGCCCGTGTCTCAGCTATGCATACCGAATCAAGCTTTTCAGACAACACATATGCATGCAGGTCCCGGATTGTGCTCCTAAAACTTCCGACATTTACATTAAAAACATGATAAACTATTCCTGTCCTTGCTTGCCATTCTTCTCACTTTATCAGCGATATCCCACCCCCATGACCTGCGTAGTTTCCCTGAATCATACTCAGGACCCCCACGTACCTGTTGATGAGCAATTCCACTCCTCTCATGCTCAGATGTAACCGATCTTATGCAAACATTTTAGACCTCCCAGAAAATCCCCCTACATATCTAAGAACTTTACCCCATGCTCCTTGCTAATCTTGGCCACCCTGCTATTCAGTCCAAAGAGCTTAGAATGCCACTTTACACTTGCGCTTACCATCAGGAGGGTGTGAGGATGCTTTCCTCTAACCTACCTATCAAAGCCCTGTACTCGTTTATTGTTTCCTCAGTTTTACCACTTCCTACATCATTCACACCAGCGTTTACGATTACTGTTGCACTTTCTCCACTTCCCTTCATTACTACTTCTAGCCTATCCCCAACGTCCTTTACTAGAGGCTCTGGGAAGCAGACTCGAGTCCTTTTACTCGAATCCCTACTACAAAGAGAACGATCAATATACCTAACGCTTGAGTCCCCTATAACTAAAACCTCCATCTCACTACACAGAGAAAAATATTTACACCAAACAGTGTAATGAGAGTTAAATGATACCCATAATGCTATTCAAGAGAGCGGAACATGCTGTATTAACGCTTATCATGGATGCACAGTGAGCTGTATGGCTGCAATGATAATCAATTCCATAATGGGGGGTATCTTCACCCATTATAAGGGATGGACAGTAGCTCCCCTTACTCCCTTGCAATTTCACTTCGCTCATGGTACGCTTCATCCTCGTATTAGGTGTGCCTTAACACTCCATACGGAAATGTGTTTCATAAATGAGTGTTACTTGACACCCGTATAGTACCAAATGCACCCATTATGATTGCTTGTATGCACTGCGCATGCGCCAACAGAAGTGACGGGTGGCGTCTTCGCACCGCCATTGTTACCGAACACACGGATGGAAGCACGACAGGTGAGTTAAATCTGTTATAGTTGATTTCGATGTGCTTTGTTCTTCAAATATTATGTGTGCAAAGCTACAGAGGAATATAATGTCACAGTATAGCTGCCTTTCATAAGTCGTTAGGTGCAATGACAATGCAGCTCATCCATATTATGTGCCAAAAAGCAAAACATGATGGGTTACTGTTCAGGCTATCTGGACACGGATGTCGATTTCCATTCTTCTGAGGGGCTTCCCCCCCCCATATCACTGGATTTGGTCACCCATTGTTTAGCATATCTCTGATCATGAAAAAAAAAATGCATGTCATGAATAAATGATCAGGGAGGCCATGGCTGCTTTGGGAAGTCTAGACAGGGGCAGATTCAGGGGACACTGGAAGCATGCTCCCCCCCCCTATGGAAGGTCTCTGGCCAGGAAAAACACCCCTCCAGGAAGGCTTGAGTGCACCCCTACCTCAACATTTTAAGTCAGGTATCCCTCTGAGAGAAAAGGCACACATTTAGTGTGCTTTAGTGCACCCCTCCAAATTTTAACCCTGAGGTACCACTTCAGGTACTTTCATAGTGATGCCTCTTCAGACAAAGTGCCTCCTATGACAATTCCTGGACCCACCCTTGAGCCCAGGTGAGTTCCATGCTGCTTTACTGCCTGACATTTCCTCAGCTTTCAGCTTTGAAATATTTTCATTCATGTGTGCGTAGCATTTCATAGCATATTTTGTATAACTACATCTGCCAATGAAGTTTAAATGAAATGGAGCTATTTGAAATGCTGGTAAACTTGCAGTTTAAGGTAATTCTTGAATTATTGGAATTTATCTTTTGAATGCAATGTTTATGGATGTTGTTAACATGATGAGGCCAATAATTTCCTCTGTAAATGCATACTCTTCAGTTGAGAGAAAAATAACACCCAAAAAGCGGCTTGAAGTTTGGTAATATAGCATACAAAGTAGCTTTTACAGTAAAGAAAAAATGGAACATAACCTAATCCAACCTAGCTGAACCTTCCATGTAGGAGAACAATTATTTTTTAATTGAAAATTTCTAGTTTTTTTAATTCAAATAAAATAAAATAAAAACCTAATCTAACCTAGCCTGACCTGCTTTTCAAGAAAAAAATACTGATTTTGTGGAACACAATGTCCCCATTTTTTAACAATGTTTCCCACTCAAAAGAAAAGCCTAATCTGACCTAAACACACCTAACCTAACAACCAAACATAACCCCTTTGCTTGAGGAAGACATGGCATTAGATATGTACACACTCAAGCATAGGATATTAAGGCGTGATATGATTGAAATGCATTAAATTATTAAAAGGTTAGATCAGATCAATCTGAATGATGCCTTTCATTTAGACTATCCCATAGGGTTCATCAATTCAGGTAAGAAAAGTCAAGGTGTAGGACAGTTAGGCAACAACAGGTCTTCAGTCAAAGGGTGGTTGATCAATGGAATGGTGATGTGGAGATTCCGTGTTGAATCCATTAAACAAATTATGATGGGCACATTTTTTAGGCAAAAAAATCTTGTTTTTTAAAGTGATAATTAGTGCTGAATGGGTGATATTTATGCTAGTGGGCGTACGCGGTACAGACATGGACATTGATGGACATGGTTAAGCAGGCATGGATGGAGTTAATTATTGGTGGAACACTTAATCCACATGTGTGTTACATGGGATCGAGTGAATAGGGCTGGGTAGATAAGGTAGATAGGTATTGCTGGGTGTGTGGGATGTTGGTGGATAGTTTATTTGGAATTTGGGATGTGATATTGGTTGGGTTGATGGGTATCTTTTTGTCTAGGCAGATAGTATCTTCCCTTTATGGTTCTTATTAAGTCTGAGCACTTTATGACTTGGTGATTTTATGGTACTGATAGATTATCAGCATCTACTGGACCATTATAGTACAAGTCACAACTCACACTTAACAATATGTAATATGTCTGCACTGTATTCAGTGAGTTTATGTTCAATCCATGATGTGACTTTCATTTGTGTGTTGTTGCTTTAAAATAAATGCATTGCAGTTCATAATTTTGAAAGGCCAATCAATACCTTACATTTGCCAGTGTTTAGGGGGTTTCTGAATGGAAAGACAGCATCAATTGATGCCACAAATAGGTTTTATGGTGGTACAGCACATATATCATCATGTACCTACAAATGTTCAGCCCCCCAGCATTGATCAAGTTCCCACTGGGTATGGAGAGTGACCAAATTTCTGCTCTCAACTTATAACAAACTCAAGCATCCTTGCATTTTAAACGATCCAACATCTGCAGATTTTGGTTATCCATATATTTTCTGCAATCCTATATCAATAGGTCTTAAGTGGTCATACAATCAAATGATGTGTGTTATGTAATATGCATAGGGTTTAGGCCAGGGTAGGTTAGGGATAATTTTTCATTGATCATCCCTGTTTATCACAAATTATATGACATAAAATGTCTAAATTAAGCAACATTAAACATGTGATAAGATATCCAAGGTGTTCAAGCATTGGTTGGTCTCAAAGGCTTGAAGGAAATTTGTCACGCTTCCTATGCCAATGCCTTTCCCCAAAATACAATTGGAATTTAGTGCATGTACCCAGTTTTGAAGGACTGCATATTTTATATAAGATTAGGATACACAAATTGTACCATCATAAAGCTTCATTGGGACATTAATCATTGCTGTCTTTTCACTCAGCAGCCCCTAAACACAAAAGTGGCACTGCATGAGCTGTCAGAAACCATCAGCCTTGATGCTGTTCCATATAAACATTTCCACAGTTTTGAATTGCTATTGTGATGCATGAAAAAAATGTAAATGCAATATGACAACTAATACATTGATATTTTTTCAGGAAAATCCACATGTGGTTACAAGTAGATTGTGTGGACTGTTCAAGATATAGCAAAGGGGTATGGTACATGTTTAAACCTGTAAAATGACTATGAAGCTATGAACAGTCAAATCACCCACACCATGTGGGTGTGGCATATTTGTCTATCAGCTTGTTTTTATATCATATTCAGAAATGGGTCTGTAGCGCTCCATAGTCATTACATGCATATATATATATGTGTCAGTGGTGTTTATTGTTTAGTCCAATTCAATTTTATCATATTTTGTGTTGTTGTCATGCATCGTGCAAGAACTCTCAGATTGGGGTTTAAACCGGTTAAGTTATGCTTGTTTATGCCATTCATGCTGCAATTATCGAAATACAACATGTGGTATGTTTTTAATTTGCTAAGTATTAGCTTCTTGCCTATGAAATGTTACTCTTGAACAGTTTAGCTTTTTGTAACCGGGACCCAATGAGGAATCACTTATTCATTGCAAAATTGAACAGCTTTTAGGATAATTGATGAACCATGCAGTAATAAATACAGATATTACAGTCTAACATGACAGTTGAACACTTCAGCGTATGAACTTGCCATGTGATTGTTTTCAGGATGCAAGTAATGTAGCACTCCAGTACCATTGTATGCTTTGCAAATTTCAGCATAACAATTTTGCGGTTTATGCCAAGCATGTAAAACGACATAGCAAAGATCCCTACTTTGTCGTAAGATGCATATTGTGCAAAAATGAGTACACCAAAACAAAATCATGGTTGAAACACCTGTAGCAGTTTCACCAGTTCCCTGCCGAAGAAGCATCTCGTGTAGACAACAGCCAGGATTTGTCGCCATTGGATTTGGCTGATCAACTGAATGACACTCATTGCAATGTTCCATGCTCTTCAACTCCGAAACGTAATGTCGCAACGTTTATCAATTTCCTTCGTGAAAATGGCTTAGCTGAGACAGCATGCCCTGGGGCCATTCATGAGGTTCAAGGTTTAATTGAAGATTCGATCACTGAGCTTCAAGAAGATTGTTCAATTGGTATTCAGGATAAAGTACCAACACCAAGGATTCCAACGCTTCAGGCTCTTCAATCATTATCAACTAATCACAAGTTCGAAGCATATGTCAAGGACAGTCTACCCTATGTAGAACCAGAATGTGTCAGGCTTGGAACAAGCAATCATGGAGTTGTGCAATCATACCAGTATGTTCCACTGTTGTCACAGATGAAGAACTTGGTGTGTTTGCCACATGTCAAGAAGTATATTTCGCTCAGAGATGATCGAAGTGTTGTGTATGCTGATGTTTTGGATGGAGACCTGCACACAGCAAGAGGCGACCTCCTGCACATAGTTTTGTACTATGATGATTTCAACGTTGTGAACCCATTAGGTAACAAAGTTAGCAAGAACAAAATATGTGCGGTTTACTTCATACTCATACAGTATGCATACAACTGAACTTACAACTTACGAGAACTTACAACTTCATACAACTGAACATTCCTCAAAGAGTTAGATCCAGAGTAGATAGCATCTTCCTACTTCAGTTATGTCACTCCAGCTATATCAAGAAGTATGGATGGGGTGCTATCTTGAAGCGTCTGATTGAAGATCTTAAGGTCTTTGAAACAGCTGGCATCAAGGTTGTCATAGATGGGTGTTCTCTTACGATCCATGGCAGGGTGGCATTTGTAGCTGGTGACAACCTTGCTGTACACACAATTGCGGGTTTTACTGAAAACTTCAGCAAGACAGAGAAGTATTGCAGATTTTGCCACGGAACACGATCAGACTGTGCAAGACATGAATCAGAAAAGGATTTCCTGCTTCGCGACAACGGTGGATATGAATCAGATCTTCGACGTCTGGAGGAGAGTGATTGGAGTCGTGATGTTTGCAGAGCAACAGGCTTGAAGGGCAAGTGCATATTCAACGAGTTGGATAATTTCAACGTGATCGATGGTTTCCCACCGGATGTAGCCCACGACATTTTTGAGGGTGTTGTTGGGTATGTTCTTCAATTAGTTCTCACGACTGTCATCGTGATCAAGAAGTATATCAGCTGTCAAAAGACGAATGAGCTACTAGCGACGTTCTCTTGGAATGGCGAGCCAAACAAACCACAATCCTTGCGAATGGTCTCGGGACATGTTATTTGTAAACAGACTGCAAAGGAAAGCTGGCTTCTTCTGAGATACATTCCTCTGATTATTGGTGATTACATACCCTTAGACTGCCCTGAGTGGAATATTCTTGTTGATTTGGGACGTGTAGTTCAACATTTGACAGCTCGAGTGTATTCCCCTGGTGACTTAGCATTTTTGGATTGGAAGATTTCGGATTGGCTGTACAGTATCAAAACAGTGTATCCTGATTTCATTATGAAGCCCAAGTTCCATTTTATGGTGCACTATGCAACCCAAATAAAAAAGCATGGTCCCCTTCGCTTTTGCTGGACTTTACGTTTCGAGAGCAAGCACTCTGTTTTGAAATCTTTAGTAAGGAGGAATACAAATTTCAAGAACATATGCAGAACAGTGGCACGGAAGCATCAGAATCATCTGGCATTTGCGATGAGCTCGGCAAACTACATGGCTCGTGGAGTTGTCACTGACATCAGGCCTATGAGCAACGAGTTGGCACAGAAGCTACCTGAAGACATGAAAACTCTTATCTTGAATGAGGGACTTCAGGTGGGACGGCAAGTTCGAGTGGACAATTTGGTTTACGAGGTAGGAACGATGGTCATACTGGCAGATGATATGGAAGATGATGGGTTTATATTCGGCGAAATCGGTGCAGTGTGTACTCAAGAACCTGACTTGGCTGTATTCTTAGTGCTGAATATCCTTCGATCAAAGTACAATTCGAACACTAACGCATACAGAACTGACGTTACTGACACATGGCGCATGGTGAGCATCCGTACATTGACAGATTTCAAGCCACTTCATTGCATACATGTTCCTGGTAAATGCAGTAGTGATATCGTTTTGAACTGCAGCCCGTGATATGTTCTATTTCAGATCATGTCCGCCAAACAGCCATTGACACACATAGTATCTATCGCCGTCCCTGGGCAGGGCGAAGTTAACAGATACGTCAAAGTTGCGTCAAGAAGTGAACTGTTAGAAAAGAGTGAGGCTGCATTCGGGTTGACGGGGACTTTCGCACTTGAAGTGGAGGAAGAACGCAAACTAAAGCTGTATCGCATTCGTTCTAATATGTCGTTTTTAATATCACTTCAACCTCGAAATACACTTTATGTCAAAAGGACTGAACTCGCGTTGCATGCATAAGGTACACATTTGTTCCTGTCATGCAAGCTAGTCCGGCCGCTTGGTAGTAGGATGGGTCTAATTCCCTGGCAAGGTTGTCTTCTTTCCAACGAATTGGTTGCAACAGTTCTTGGTTTTTTTGTTTGCACAGAAATGGGTGAAAAAGATGACGCGGGACAAGTTCAAGAACAAAAGAAGGGCCGGGAAGAAGTGCTCGTCAGATGGCTGCGCGGAAGGCAAGAAAAGAAAGTCGGCGGGCTCTGCCAAGACGGGGAGCGCTCCCAAGCGTCGATATGTGGAGGGCTTGCCCGATTATTCACCTCAGGTAAATTAGTGACTGCACTAATGGACTGTTGAATGGACTGTTGACTGCACTAATGGACTGTTGAAATACAGCTGTTTAAATGCATAGGTTTAAATAGACATATAATGATGAAATATATTCTTTAACTAGCTTCCCTAGCTTAATATGCAATGTCATGCATGTGTTTACTATGCCGCAGTGTTCAATGCTTGTACAGGAAATGGATAATAAGGACTGTATACCTCGGGCATCGCTGTCGTACGTTACCTGTACACCAGGTAACGTGCTGGCGCTGCCAAGGAATGTTCTGTCTCCCAAATGGTGGGAACGAGCTCGACTTCCGTCATGGAGCCTCCGGGCTTTAACCTAACCACGACCGTCGCTGGCGCTCGAAAAAGGTGGTGGGACACGTGCCGACAACTGTCCTGCGTGGTGGCGGCGAATTAAATGGGCAATGGTAGGGTGCATCGAAATAAAAACAATGAAACGTTTGGACGGTCCTTTTGGTGGTCATCCAGGGCTCCATCGGCTTTGTATTGCAGGGCTTCGACCTCATGCTTGTTTGGTATAGGTCGTATTGTCACAATGCAATATACGTCACGTTACGTCACGTTGCCTTTTGTCTTTATTATCTGTATGGTATGCGTTTTGAGTTGGTGACCCTAACCCCGAATTACCAAACTAGGAACTCATTAGTTCCTAGCTTGGTACTATCACTAAAAAAAACTGCTTGCAGGTTACAAAGAGCGACTTCGATATCGAAACGTACAAGAACCTGCTAAAGTCGGGTGATGCTGTGAACGTCAAAGATTTGATGGGCGAAACCTTCTCGGCTAGACGGCGGGCAATCGTGGAAGAAAATACTACTATCAAGGAGATCATGGCGGACTACCCTCTTCTCTTCACTAACGCAGATGTAAGTTAGCTACACATAGGTACGTGGTGTTTGACCAACCTGAGGCTTACAGCCATTTACAGTGTTATGTAGGAACACAATTTTTAACCTGACATTGGCTGTACCTTCCAGGCATCAGCTCCTATGAGCATAATATTCCTGCTACGTGGCTATTTCTGGAATCAATTGACATGGTGTTTTTTTTTAGTGCAACCGATATCGCTGGAATTATACATGTCCTGGAAGTGCGAGGAGCTTTTAATTTGTGTATATTTCCGAGGTTACGGGAAGGTTGATTTAAAATATTTCGCATGCTAAACTACCACCATATATAAGCTTGTCATATTTTATATCATACTGAACTTCAACTTTTTTTCTCTGATAGATTGTGCTCTCATTTTGGCTTCCAGAAGGTTACTTCATACTATTTGACAGCGCTGGCAAACGTATTACGCTTTTTTATTCATAAATTCGCCCAGCCCTTCCTGAAAACCATAAAAAGGAGTTTCTGTTGTCAGAACATATAGAAAATTCCCCCCAATTTTTTTTCCCAAAATTTCCCTTTCCGAACCCATAATTACGAAACATAATTCAAGCCCGGTGTAGGATATAGCTGTTTACAGTGTCGTGTAAATAACTGTATTTTCTAAACGGTTACGACAACACATTTAACTAATTTACTGCTTGTATCTATCATTAGAATCACATATCGCATCTAGTCCTTGTGGAAAGCCCACACCGGGCCTTGGAAAACTATACAATGTGGATAAATGGGTACATAATATCCAACGTCCATGCCTCCCGACATCACGCCACCAATGCTACCGCGTTTACCGCATAATAGGCGGCCGCGGTAGCTCAGTCGATAGAGTGTCGGACTCTTGATCGCAAGATTGTGGGTTCGAATCTCGCAACCGGTGGCATTACCGAGTCCACCCGCGACTAATCGGTGTGAGAGGTTGGAGACGCGATATGACCTAGCGGTTGAATGCGTCGTAAAATAACCCAAGGTTCTTCTTCTACCACATATACTCAACCCGGATAACAGGCTTGTCCACAGGATTCCACGTGCCGTCGAATCCCTAACTGGTATCGCCAAAATATCGTATTCTGCTGGATCCCCCGCCACGTTGGACTTGCTGGAAATGAAGTTGCCGATATAGCCGCTAAGCACGCTATCAGTAATGGCCGTGAAGTTCGGCCACCTCTCTCCATATTATCATACATACGATCCGAATGGCAAGAGCCTGGAACTCCAAACCTAGTAAGCTGAGAGTAATAAAGCCGTAACTAGGAATGTCACAGTCCTCACACCGGACCTCACGACGAGAGGGAATAACGCTCTGCCGATTGTAGATAGGGCATGCCTTCGCGATACACAGCTACATACTGATCAGTGATGACCGGTCAGTATGTAGCTGACCGGTCATGCACACGCTGATCGGTCATTACATACGACCTTTATGCCCAAGCTGTTCCGACCCTCTTACCGTGTATCATGTTTTGTAGGTTGTTTACTGTTGGAACACTATATTTTACCTCTACGACATCAGTACCTCTACGACACCAGATTTTAGGACGGGTGAACACCGACAATGCGTATGCTACTAAAAATGACTGGGGTCGTATCGTCTGGGGAAATGTTTACCTTCTTTCAACAAGCAGCTTTTGATGTATGTCGCCGCTGCTGAGGATTATTTATTACTGACTACTATAGGAGCATGGCAGATTGTCTGTAAACACAGTTTTAGGCGCAAAATGACCCTGCCAGTCGACGCGCCCATAAACCCCAATTCATCATCATCACAGCAGCAGTTGTGTGATACCGGTGGTGTGATGAATGCAGTAGTGGTATGAAATTAATGTGTATCGTTTACTGTACAGTTCTGGCTGGAGATGGATCGGATCAGCTGCCGGCCGGACTTCGAAAAGTGGGCGAGAAGTAACTTGGTTTCCTGGCTGGAGAAGGTCGCGACAGCTCTCAGGGGACCCTTTGGTACGGTTAACATGGTACACTGTACAAACGAGTTGTTTTAGGATATTTTGTTGTTTGCGTCCCTTAAGTGGACACAGACCATTGTCTCCATTTCATATTATGGAACACATTTGTTTCCGGATAAAAACTGCATCTTTTATGAACTCCAGTTTGGCGTATGTCATAAATGTAACCCACATTAATTTGCACCCATTGGAGAGCTAACACCACCATGATTCTGAAAACTGCAATTCATGATCAACACTAGTTCTTATGTTCGAAAGTAAACATGAAACGTAAATCGTCATCTAAAAAAAGAAAACACTCATGTAACACAAATGTGTATATTCTTACACAGTTGTGTAGGCAAGTTTCTAGTTGGAAAACATGGCAAAATGAAACAAATAAAGGACAACCTTTAGTTGTAGCCGAGCGATTTAAAACTTTTGTCGTATCTTTTTTAATTGTCTATCTTTCTTATCTTTTTTATTTAAACTCAAAGTCACTGAACATTGCTGAACAAGAAACTTATTTCTGAACGTCAGCCAAGTTATGCGAGCTCGGGGATGTGCATGCTCCTAATTGTTCTATATCATTTCCGAAGCAATTTGAAGCAAATGAATATTGAAATAGCTTCTAAGAATTAAATTATGTCTTCACTCTAGATCCACCACTGTGTCGATACTGAACCCACCACTGATCTCACCACAAGTGGAACCAAGTGTTTGTTCTGGGGCAGGATTGGAGCTGAGTGTTGAACGTACTAGCATGGCTTAGCAGTAAGGTGTTGGTTTAAAAAATAATAATGCACAACTTGCTTGAATTTCAACAATAGATTTCCATTGGCGACGCCAAAGTTTGAAGCCATGTGTTTCTGTAACCAGTGTGTGGTAGTCATAAGGGTCGGCGGACCGCCCTCTTACGAGCAAAAGGATATGTTCGCCATGTCAACTTTATAGTTTGCAGTCGGAGCTGGGTCAGCGTATGAACCGAAGTATGTGTTTGGCTTGCTTCTAAAAATCCTGGTTACGCTACTGCTACTGATTACTGTTGTCCTGGTGGTATGCAGATGCAATGGTCTTAAATCTCCCGTTTGAGATCTTGGGGATGCAGCGATCACCCAAGAATTGCAACTTTGATTATCCATTCATACTACCCAGATCGGTGGATAAAGGTCCTCACTTTTCGCTACCAATGGCTAGATTAATGAATGTGTGAACGCGGCTGCGAACACTTTTGGATATGGCCATCATGTTTTCAAGTGTGGGGAACCAATATCATGAATCAAAGGACTGATGCAAGGAAGTATTTGGATGCAATTTCGATTAGAAAATGTTCATTTGTTGACCATATTAATGGCCTAGATCATGGCCCTTAGGTCATGGATGACCCGAGTTGTTTTGCAATTTATATTCTGCTGAAAATGTATTGTTCTTATTTTTCTGGGGTAAAAAATAGATGCCAAATTCGAAATCGGCATTGAATATTATTCCGGGATGTTCCCCAACCATTACTCTGGGAGCATAACCAAATAAGGCATAATGAAGCGCTACATATAAACTTGAAAACATTGCATTGAATAACTGGAATTAAGATTTAGGCTCCTTTATGGTATGCATACGAATATATTGGAACGTCTTTTCTTATCTAAGGCGTAATTTTGGGCATAAGCATGTATATCCCGTGCAGTGGGTCCATGCACATGTGCAAGGTATGTGACGTGCGTAAATGACAGGTTCTCCTGTGAATGTGAACTCAATGTGAACTCATGCGCACCGTTTTCAAACAGGTTCTAAAGCGAAAAATATTTCAGAGATATTTGAATCTGTTTTAGAGGACCTGACCTGTGACAACATCGATGTCCTCTCGTCGACACAAATAATTACGGCATGGTGAATTGTGTTGTGCTATCCGTTGCAATTCGTTTCATTTCGTTCCGTCCATTGGTTCCGGAGTTGACGGGATAAAATCATCCCAGTGGCTGGTGTATGGGAGAACACGCCAGCGACTGCCGGGTTAATTTGGTGTCGTAGCATGTGTATTTACTCTAACAAGGCATATTGCCCTCATTGCAGAAAGCGCCCTCAAACAGGCCATGGCCGTGCTTCGAGAGCCCTGGCTGATGGATTCTGCTGAACCACGGGACGGCAGCCCACACCTTCAGAAACTTACTTCAGGGTACACCATTTGGGTAGAGAGACAGCAGTGCTACACTGTCCAAAGTGTGGAGTCGGCTGTCCTGATGTTTACGCTGGCACACTCGGTATTTAACTGCCAGTTTTCGAAACGTTATAGATGTTTCGGAACTTTCATTCAAAGGTATGTGCTGGGAATTGACGATGGAATCTCGGTCCCCGATAAGACATTATCCTTCATCCCAAAACTTTAAGTTTTGAAGCAACTAGTAGCGTTGTTCCGATACTGTAGCGGTGTCTCCGATAAGACCCTATCCTCCATCCCAAAACTGAATTTTGAAGTAGCGTAGTTCCGTACCGCAGTTCGGTAGCGTAGTGGAAGCGACTCGTTTTTCTTTACGGTACTGTATTAAGCAGTAGTTTGATTAATGCGTTCAGCTATCTCGCTTATATCGGTGTTGATCGGTTATGTTTAATAAAACTGAAAATGAAATGGAACTGTTTTCAGGTTTTGGCGACATACAGTGAAAATATTCATCCTTTGAAACGTCAAAGAATGGTGCGCGTTGACGATGCAATGTTATTTGTATGCCTTTATATCAGTGTATCATGTAAATTTTGTGCATATTATTTTAGATGCCGAAAATGTACTTTTTGAAGTGTGCTATCACACCAGAGGGTGTAGACGAACACCCATAGCTTCGGGTGTTGAGCTACACCCTAGGTGTAGGGTTACTTTTTATTGAGAAGGGTGTTATTTTGGAGCTTTCCGGGATCCGTGACCGGGTGGTGTAACACAACTACCATAATGGGTGTCAACGAACACCCTTAGTGAAGTATTAATGAACTGATGTGGTACATGAACACTCTTTAGCAGGGTTACGGGAGCTGAAGAGTTTGAAAAACACGCCTTTTTTAACCGGGTAAAATGCTCAACAAACACCCATTATTCGGCTTATCTAACTCTTTATAAAGGTGTTGTTTTGTCGCCGTGATTTTCCGCATTATGGGTGTGAATATTTTTATCTGTGTATCTTTAGCTACACTGATACAAATATTTACACGAAACGGCGTAAGCAGAGCCAAATGATACCCATAATGTTACTCAACAGAGCGGAACTAGTCATATTAACGCTTTTCATGGATGCACAGTGAGCTATATGGCTGCAATGATAACCCATTCCATAATGGGTGGGTATCTACACCCATTATATGGGTTAGACAGTAGCTCCCTTTACTCCTTTGCAATTTCATTTCGCTCATGGACACCTCATCCTCGTATTTGGTGTGCCTTAACACTCAATATGAAAATGTGTTTTCTAAATGAGTGTTACTTGACACCCGTGCAGTACCAAATGCACCCATTATGATTACTTGTATGCATTGCGCATGCGCCAACAGAAGTGAAGGGTGGCGTCTTCGCGCCGCCATTGTTCCCGAACACTCGGATGGAAGCACGACAGGTGAGTCAAATCTGTTATAGCTGATTTCGATGTGCTTTGTTCTTCAAATATTATGTATACAAAGCTACAGAGGAACAAATGTCACGGTATAGCTGCCTTTCATAAGTCTAGTTAGGTGCAATGACAATGCAGTTCATCCCTATTCTGTGCCAATAAGCAAAACATGATGGGTGACTGCTCAGGCAATCTGGACACTGGTGTCGATTTCTATACTTTTGAGGCGCAGCCCTATCATTGGATTTGGTCACTCCATTTTTTAGATGTGTCTAAGCCTCTGATCATGATACAAACGGATGTCATGAATATAGGATCAGGTAGGCCATGGATGCTTTGGGAAGCCTAGACAGGGACAGTTAAAGGGACACTGGAAGCATGTTCCCTCTGCCCTATAGAAGGTCTCTGGCCAGGAAAAGCACCTCTCCAGGAAGGCTTGAGTGCACCCCTACCTCAAAATTTTCAGCCAGGCATCCCTTTGGGAGAAAGGGCACCCATTTAGTGTGAATGGGTGCACCCCGCCAAATTTTTTCACCCTGAGGTGCCACTCCAGGTACTTTCACAGTGGTGCCTCTCCAAACAAAGTTCCTCCTATGATAATTCCTGGACCCACCCTTGAGCCCAGGTGGGTCCATGTTTTTTTACTGCCTGACCATTCCTCAGCTTTCAACTTTGAAGCATTTTCATTCATATGTGCACAGCATTTCATAACATTTTTATTTTAAAAAACTACATCTGCTAATGGAGTTGAAATGAAATGGAGCTATTTTAAATGCTAGTAAGTTTGCAGTTTAAGGTAATTCTGGAATTTTTGAAATTTCTCTTTCTTATGCAATGTTTATTGATCTTGTTAACATGATGTGACCACTCATTTCCTCCGCAAATGCATCCTTTTCAATTGCGAGGCAAAATAACACTCAAGAAGGGGCATGTCTTTGGGTAATATAGCATATAATGTAGCATTCAAAGTAAGGAAAAAATGTAACATAACCTAATCTAACCTATCTGTACCTTCCATGCAAGAAAACAAATTAGTGTTAAACATCGAAAAATTCCAAACATTTTTTTCTCAAAAACTGTGTTCAAGACCTGACCTGTTTTTAAGACAATATGATTTTGTGGGAAAAATGTCCCTATTTTTTGGACAATTTTTCCAACTAAAAAAAACTAACCTAACCCCTTTGCTTGCTCCATGGAGGAAAAGTGGGTGTAAAACTTGTCTCATGGATATCCTAAATTACAATAATACAGAAATGCTTGCCAACTGGATGAATGTCACGGAGACTGTTTCCAGGAATTCAACTTTGCCATCATCTCTTTTAAGGTATGAATCTTTAGCTTTTCCCACTGTGCCATAGTTTGTGGTCTGAGGAACAACCGAAAGGTCTGAAAAATTATACAAAGCTCCAAAGTGAATGTTTGGCAATAAAAACTAGTACAGACTTAAAATCAGATTTTGAAACTAAAAAATGAAATTTGTAAATTCCAAGAATATTTTGATGAGGGAGTACAGTCATCACTTTTTCTGCCTCACTCCATTAGGGACCCTTGGTCCGCCCCTGGCAAGTGAGATTGTTCGAACGAACCACCATTTCAAACCATTTTCAAACCAATCATTTCCAGTATTATTGATGTTTAAGGTATCCACGAGACAAGTTTTACACACACTTACCTCCATGAAGGGGGTTAGGTTTGGTTAGGCTTGGTCAGGCTTGTGTTTGAAGTTGAATTTTTTAAAATTATATTTTGAATCATTTTTTTCTTCAAAAACACGTCAGGATGGATTGGTTTAGATTAGGATTTTAAGTTGAAAATGCTTGAGGAATAAATTGTTAAAAAATTTCCCTTGAATAAATTTTTCCATGCATGCAAGGTTGGGCTACTTTAGGTTAGTTCATGTTACATTTTATTCTTGATTTTGAACATTACTTTTTAGGCTATAATACCCAACTCCAAGCCACTTTTTGGGTGTTATTTTGCCTCCCAACTGAAAAGTATGCATTTGCAGAGGAAATGAATGGTTGCATCATGTTAATCACATTCGTTAAAATTGCATTGGAAAAGGAAATTACAAGAATTCAAAAATTACTCTAGCTGCAAATTTTCCTAATTTTCGAACAACTCTATTCTATCTTCTTGAAAAAGTAGTCAATGATCATCCAGGAAGGACAATGCCATTGATGACAAAATCCAGGACAATATTATGATTCCAACATTTTGTATTAGTTGTTTGTTTCCACTTAAGGTTTGAAATCCCAGGACAATGTATGCTTAATTTACCTGGAAAGCTAACATGTAAGCTAACATGTGCTACTGCAATGTACAACTTCAATGCAATTTCAAACCTCAAGGTTATAAAGCCGGAACCAGTGGGGTACCTAGGACTTGCGCTGGGGCGGAGGCTATCGGATTTGAATGGGACTGACCTATCCCAATTAAAAAAGTCCCTGGATTTCTACCACTATTTTTCAAAGGGGCCTTTTATATTTTTGAGCAAAATCATTGGTGACCGACTTAATTGTCCTGTAGATGGGGCCCAATCTATCACCATCGTTTCTAATTCACCGGACTTCAACCCCAGCACCCCCCCCCCCCCCCCATCATGTTCGAAAGTTTTTATTTCGGTATCCCTTGATAAGTCACCTTACACTGCTGAAATTACACCTGCACAAATCACTCAAAAACGTAAAATTTTCCAATTTCAAGCATTCCAGTTAATAACGCCCGGTCGCCAAAACGCCAACGTTATTGCACGTGTCCACCCGCCTTGCGCATTCGGCGCATTCGCCACACTCCCTGCGGTTCTCTGGTTTCTGCCAGGCCTCCCACGTTTTTCTAATTGCTGTCACATGATAGTTTTGTTACATATTTGATGTGTGGAATGCTTCGGATGGGGTTTCGCTGGAAAATATGATTAATTCAATTCGATGATTAGTTCTCTTCTTCCCACATTTTCTGGTGGTTAAGAAATCCGGAGACCCGCCGAGCTTTGATGCACCTCAGCTCTTTGATATGCTCCCAGATTGGCTACGAAACCGAGGCGCTGGTTGGTGTTCTTTTTTTTACCCGTTGTGTTTTTCTTCGTCTACGTATGTGCATTAGTGCTGCAGCCAATTTTTGTTAGTGGCCCGTCACATGTTTGAGACCACGGCTCTTTTTATAGTTTTGTTGCTTTTTGTGCAACGACGATATTTTTAAGGCATCGGCGCATTTTCGAAGACCCCGTTGTGATTATTTAGTGCCAGGTCTTGTTCCTTCTTTAAGACAATGTCGCTTTTTGAGAGCCCGAGCCGGGTTTTTTTGGGCACCTTGCGGCCTCATGGTCCCGGTGTGCTTTGAAGGCCTCCCTTGTGGTCTTTTAGAGCTCCCGGTGTGTTCATTTTGAGCTGCAACGCATGTTTTAAGGCCCTGCCGCTGTTTGCAAGACTGGATACGCTTTGGTGGACCCGGTGCATTTTCGGTATCCTGTTGTGCTCTGCATTTGTGGAGCTCCAGCACGATTTTGGGAGCTCCGATATAATTTTTCGAGGTCTCGGTGCTACTTTTCGGGCCCAGGTGCGTGATTCCCGGGGACCTGACGTCAGTTTTTCTTTTACTTCGACGCGATTTTTGGTGACTTCCTCTGAATTTTTAATGTCCGAGTCCCAGCCTGATTATCCCGGCACCGGTGCCATATTTTGGTTCCCGCTGCGAATTTTTGCGAGCTCTGGCACGTTTTTTCCCCGTCATTTTTTTCGGGAGATTTTTTTACGGCATCTCATGGTATGTTTGGGTCTCCGGAGCGATTTTCCGCCGTGCTTATTTGGGGCCATCGACGCCAATTTTTGTGAGCCCTGAGGGGAATTTTGAAGCCCTGACCAGAATTTGTCGACTAGAAAAAATGCTCTAACAAGGCATACTGCCCTCATTGCAGAAAGCGCCCTCAAACAGACCATGGCCGTGCTCCGAGAGCCCTGGCTGATGGATTCTGCTGAACCACGGGACGGCAGCCCACACCTCCAGAAGCTGACTGTAGGGTACACCATATGGGTGGAGAGACATCAGTGTTACACTGTCCAAAGTGCGGAGTCGGCTGTCCTGATGTGTATGCTGGCACACTCGGTCTTTAACTGTCAATTTGCAAAACGTTATAGGTGTTTCGGTGCTTTCATTCAGCGATATGTGTTGGGAATTGACGATGGCATCTCAGTCCCCGATAAGAACCTATCCTTCATCCAAAAACTTTGAGTTTGAACTTAACTATTAGCGTAGTTCCGTACCGTAGTTCAGTGTCTCCGATAAGACCCTATCCTTTATCCCAAAACTGAGTTTGGAAATAACTCGTAGCGTTTCCATACCTTGGTTCGGTAGCGTAGTGGAAGCGACGCGTATTTTTTCACCGGTGTGACAAGTGCTGTATTAAGCAGTAGTTTGACTAATGCGTTGTGCTATCTCGCTTATATTGATCGGTTATGTTCAATAAAACTGCAAAAAATGAGTTGTAGCTGTTTTCAGGTTTCGGCGACGTACAGTGAAAACATTCATCCTTTGAAGCGTTAAAGGATGGTGCGCGTTGACGATGCAAGGCTATTTATATGCCTAGCTATCAGTGTATCATGCAAATTCTGTGCACATTTTTTTAAATGTAAAAATGTACTTTTTGAAGTGTGCTACGACACCAGAGGGTGTAGAAGAACACTCATAGTTTCGGGTGTAGAGCTACACCCTAGGTGTAGGGTTACTTTTGATTCAGAAGGGTGTTATTTTGGAGCTTTCCGGGATCCGTGACCGGGTGGTGTAACACAACTACCATAATGGGTGTCAACGAACACCCTTAGTGAAGTATTAATGAACCGATGTGGTACATGAACACTCTTTAGCAGGGTTACGGGAGCCGAAGAGTTTGAAAAACACGACTTTTTGAACCAGGTGAAATCCTCAACGTACACCCATTATTCTTCTTACCTAACTCTTTATAAAGGTGTTGTTTTGTCGCCGTGATTTTTCGCATTATGGGTGTAAATATTTTTATCAGTGTACCTGTTCACTCCTACTTCCATTTCGAGTAGCATTACTTTTTCCTCTCTTGCAATTCCTCAAACCTATTATGCATTTCGAGGCTAAGGTACATTTTCCTTAAAGTTTTCTAGTGCACTTACGCCTAGTCACTCTCTACTCTCCTCTACAATCCTGGGCCTCACTACTATCACCATGACTAGCACTTCCGGAATCCTGTACCTCACCTGCTTGACTGGCATTTCCTATCAGGGCCTCCTCTGATAAATTTTCCCTAGGTGGGATTTCTTGGTCATACATAACTAGTCCGACATGGCGGTATGCACAATAGCAGACGCGGACGTCAGGTGGTGATGAAGAAGCACCGCGTTCTGAAGAAAGAGTGCACCCTGCAAGAGCGTTATTTCGTGTGTCGCTTGTGATATCCATGAACCTACGTGGCTAGCAGTGGCGCAGCCAGGATTTTCCTACGGGAGAGGGGGCAACCCCCTAAAATTGGGATGAAACAGAGAAAGCTTCCCGCGCTCAAAGTGCGCAGAAAATTTGTGGTTTTGCGTGGTAACTATCTCAAAATTCATCGCTTCATCTAATATATTTTTGGGTGCCAAGGAGGGTGAAGGGCGACCGCCACTTGTCTGTGCCTCTCGTGGAAAGCATCCAAGAACGACATAAAATGCTGAGCAAAACACAATCTAATTTTCATATTACCTACTCGCATTTCGAACATAGTAAACCCCACAGTTACTCAGATACCGGCTCCTCAAAAGCCTCATTATCATCTGGGCCTCGCCGGCTCCAGTATCTCGTACGCTGCAAAAAAAGGTCTCCGATAGTTCATGTTGAAAACCGTTCTGCTGCGTCCCCCCCTCACAAATAACACGGTTTTTACCCTTGCTTACGCTCGCACCGTTGCCGACGAAGCCATCACCACTACCTGCTGCATAACATGTGCATTTCAATATCTTGGCGACATTTATTAATCGTGGAGCACACTACAGCACAGCACACGGACTATCAGCCAGCCGGCTGCCACAGCACACGGACTATCAGCCAGCCGGCTGCCACAGCACACGGACTATCAGCCAGCCGGCTGCCACAGCACACGGACTATCAGCCAGCCGGCTGCCACAGCACACGGACTATCAGCCAGCCGGCTGCCACAGCACACGGACTATCAGCCAGCCGGCTGCCACAGCACACGGACTATCAGCCAGCCGGCTGCCACAGAGACTATCAGCCAGCCGGCTGCCACAGCACACGGACTATCAGCCAGCCGGCTGCCACAGCACACGGACTATCAGCCAGCCGGCTGCCACAGCACACGGACTATCAGCCAGCCGGCTGCCACAGCACACGGACTATCAGCCAGCCGGCTGCCACAGCACACGGACTATCAGCCAGCCGGCTGCCACAGCACACGGACTATCAGCCAGCCGGCTGCCACAGCACACGGACTATCAGCCAGCCGGCTGCCACAGCACACGGACTATCAGCCAGCCGGCTGCCACAGCACACGGACTATCAGCCAGCCGGCTGCCACAGCACACGGACTATCAGCCAGCCGGCTGCCACAGCACACGGACTATCAGCCAGCCGGCTGCCACAGCACACGGACTATCAGCCAGCCGGCTGCCACAGCACACGGACTATCAGCCAGCCGGCTGCCACAGCACACGGACTATCAGCCAGCCGGCTGCCACAGCACACGGACTATCAGCCAGCCGGCTGCCACAGCACACGGACTATCAGCCAGCCGGCTGCCACAGCACACGGACTATCAGCCAGCCGGCTGCCACAGCACACGGACTATCAGCCAGCCGGCTGCCACAGCACACGGACTATCAGCCAGCCGGCTGCCACAGCACACGGACTATCAGCCAGCCGGCTGCCACAGCACACGGACTATCAGCCAGCCGGCTGCCACAGCACACGGACTATCAGCCAGCCGGCTGCCACAGCACACGGACTATCAGCCAGCCGGCTGCCACAGCACACGGACTATCTCAGCCAGCCGGCTGCCACAGCACACGGACTATCAGCCAGCCGGCTGCCACAGCACACGGACTATCAGCCAGCCGGCTGCCACAGCACACGGACTATCAGCCAGCCGGCTGCCACAGCACACGGACTATCAGCCAGCCGGCTGCCACAGCACACGGACTATCAGCCAGCCGGCTGCCACAGCACACGGACTATCAGCCAGCCGGCTGCCACAGCACAGGACTATCTCAGCCAGCCGGCTGCCACAGCACACGGACTATCAGCCAGCCGGCTGCCACAGCACACGGACTATCAGCCAGCCGGCTGCCACAGCACACGGACTATCAGCCAGCCGGCTGCCACAGCACACGGACTATCAGCCAGCCGGCTGCCACAGCACACGGACTATCAGCCAGCCGGCTGCCACAGCACACGGACTATCAGCCAGCCGGCTGCCACAGCACACGGACTATCAGCCAGCCGGCTGCCACAGCACACGGACTATCAGCCAGCCGGCTGCCACAGCACACGGACTATCAGCCAGCCGGCTGCCACAGCACACGGACTATCAGCCAGCCGGCTGCCACAGCACACGGACTATCAGCCAGCCGGCTGCCACCGCTGCCACAGCACACGGACTATCAGCCAGCCGGCTGCCACAGCACACGGACTATCAGCCAGCCGGCTGCCACAGCACACGGACTATCAGCCAGCCGGCTGCCACAGCACACGGACTATCAGCCAGCCGGCTGCCACAGCACACGGACTATCAGCCAGCCGGCTGCCACAGCACACGGACTATCCAGCCAGCCGGCTGCCACAGCACACGGACTATCTCAGCCAGCCGGCTGCCACAGCACACGGACTATCTCAGCCAGCCGGCTGCCACAGCACACGGACTATCTCAGCCAGCCGGCTGCCACAGCACACGGACTATCTCAGCCAGCCGGCTGCCACAGCACACGGACTATCCAGCCAGCCGGCTGCCACAGCACACGGACTATCAGCCAGCCGGCTGCCACAGCACACGGACTATCAGCCAGCCGGCTGCCACAGCACACGGACTATCAGCCAGCCGGCTGCCACAGCACACGGACTATCAGCCAGCCGGCTGCCACAGCACACGGACTATCAGCCAGCCGGCTGCCACAGCACACGGACTATCAGCCAGCCGGCTGCCACAGCACACGGACTATCAGCCAGCCGGCTGCCACAGCACACGGACTATCAGCCAGCCGGCTGCCACAGCACACGGACTATCAGCCAGCCGGCTGCCACAGCACACGGACTATCAGCCAGCCGGCTGCCACAGCACACGGACTATCAGCCAGCCGGCTGCCACAGCACACGGACTATCAGCCAGCCGGCTGCCACAGCACACGGACTATCAGCCAGCCGGCTGCCACAGCACACGGACTATCAGCCAGCCGGCTGCCACAGCACACGGACTATCAGCCAGCCGGCTGCCACAGCACACGGACTATCAGCCAGCCGGCTGCCACAGCACACGGACTATCAGCCAGCCGGCTGCCACAGCACACGGACTATCAGCCAGCCGGCTGCCACAGCACACGGACTATCAGCCAGCCGGCTGCCACAGCACACGGACTATCAGCCAGCCGGCTGCCACAGCGCATCGTGGACGCAAAATAAGCATCTCACTCGATAGTTCTAATCTTCCTCTAGATCGCATGCGTCACAGCCTGCAGTCGTCAACGGGAAATCCTGGATGACCGTACATCAGGTCGAAAACAATGGTTACACACATCGCGTAAGGTGGGAAAGAGAAATAGTGCGGGAAGCAGCGCGGGCTCTTTCAGCACCGGCACCCTCTTCGACAGGTTGAACGGCTGCCGCTGACTGGGATCCGTTCCGGGTGCAGCCGGACTAGTGACGAAGCCGAGCTTTACGCCAGCGCGGCACCCGACTAGACAGACGCAGGACTGGGCGATGGGCGCCGGCGACCGGAGCTCTGCTTTGTTACGGTGTTGGGCTGTGGACACAGGACAGGCTCCGGACTGCGGGCGGGGGCGGCTAGTGACGGCTGGGGCGGTGCGATCAACACCGGAGCAGATAACGAGCGCCTGTGGTGCGGCGACATAGACGGCGACTCCACGGGCACATGCGGCAGGCATTGTGAGGCGACGTGGCCGCGCTGTACGGGCAGTCGGCCGACGCTGACATGCCGCCGGCGCCACCGTACCCGGTGCTCATACCCAGCAGGTGCGCCGCGGCCTCACACCAGTTGATCTGCCCGGCGATCCAGCCGCGCATTGGCGGCGCGTCCAGGATGCGCGGCAGCGTCGGCATGTACGATGGCTCCTCGGTACTTGCGCCCCAGTGAGAACGCGTTGCCCACAGCGTTCCCTCTGAACGGTAGAACTTCTGCAATAACCCTCTCTTCTTGTGTGTTTGCGGGTCCGGGGGCCAATCGAGCCTCGCCTTATTGGTTAGATACGTGTCCACTGCCGGGTGGGGATCGAACGACGCAGTTCTGTTGAGGAGACTGGGCTGGCCCAGTGCGAAAAACCTAGCCAGGTTCTTCGAAGAACCCTCCCTGTGCCTCCCGCACAAGGTGCGCCGTCAGGGCGAGCCGGAAACACTGGCTCATGGTCTCACCACCGTGGCGGAGACTGGCGACTGAACCACCCGTCAGGTCCATCGCCCGTTTGTCACCCGGGCCCGCACTGAGATGGGGAAGAGTCGATTTGACCGCAGAGCACCACTGCTGTACAACTCGTTACCACCCGAGCTGATGCGGCTTCCCGTGCCGATCTTCGGTCGCCATCTGCGGCAGCACCTGTCTGACGCGCCGCCCGAGCCGCACTGGATTTGCTGCTCGCCTTGCTGTATTATATTATGGCATGTATGACCACCAGTGTAAATGTTCTGTGATTTTCACCTTTCCTGACCGGTTGTTTTATCATATTAACACGAGGTACAATAGCCACAAGTTCATTGTGGGTTACCACAATACAAGTGTGCACAGTTGCCGCACTGTTGATGTCGTTAGTCAGTCTGTCGTTCGCCGTGTCTTTTGCCATACTCATGCAGTCCGCTGACTAATGCTGTTGTAGTGTTACACTGCTTGCTCTGTGGCTACACTGTGCGGTGTGACGCATATGAAGGCTTACAGCAACCGCTTCAGCACGCCTGTAGCCATGCTCTGCATCGTCACCAGCTGTGCACTTGCCTTTTCATGTTCTCGCTTAGAGAGCTGGAGCTGGTCGTAGACTTCACTGGCGAACTGCGCCACGCTATCCTCGCCGAACAGGCAGTTTGGGAGCATGGCCAAGATGCCCCCTGGATCTGCCAGTGCAACTGCGCCCCCAGCCATTACTCCAAGCACGGGTGTTGTTTTGCATATTTTTGAGGGGTAAGTGCCACCTCAATGTTGGCTTTTCCCATAAATAATTCCAACTTTTAACATTGGACCCTGTGAATGGTGCCCCCATTTGCACAAGCTCGAATGATTGCCATTTTGGCCTGCCCATTTCCTCCATGTATTGTGCCCCTCCCCACCAATAATTTTTAGAAATCAACGCCCTGGCTCCAAGTCACTTCCAGTCCTGTGCACCTGGTGTCGTCTGGGGGAGGAAAACCGATGAACATTTCACCATGTTACACACCTTGCCTTTTTACAAAGGCATCTAGCTACATCTATCTCTTAATTTTTGCAACATCGAAGAAAATATCCGCAAATGAATATCTAGCTCTCATCATTCGTGTCATGCGACCTTGCTAGGATCGCCCTGCTCCTCTGTGCTGTGTATAAACGTCTAGAAGGTCATGCTTTTGTGATGTCACCGTTAATGGACTCAATAGCTGGTTTTGTAGCATCTTTTCTTCTTCACAGAAACATTTCACATTTGAGCCTTACTCGTCGCTTTGATCTCAATGTAAGTGCTGCCAAAATGCTACCAGTTCTTTTTCTTGAACACAATGCACCGTTCCAAGAAAAAAATCAATTCCACTAACAGAACTATAATAAGGTAATTTTTCCTTGTTTTCTGCATTGAAACTCCCTTTGACTAGGTGGAATTTTTCGCTCGACTAGGTGGGATTCCACGGCACTAGGTGGGACGAATACCACCTTGCTAATCCTAGTCATTCTGGTCGGATCCTTACGTCTCGGGGGTCCTTTTATACCTCCTAATTCTCAAACTACGCGTTGCACGAAAACGAAAGTGATGCCATCGGAAAGCGCTCGACGAGTAGGGCCCGAAAGCACCCCTACCCCCCTAAAAAGTGGCGTTACTAGGTGTGGTCACAACTAGCTGTGATCACAACTGACATCATGTTTTTGGCTCAAGAGAGTTTATTTTGGGGATATTTTAAAAACAAAATTATTTAGAATCAGAAAAAGGCGAAAGGAGGACCATCACCTTAATTTTTTCGCCACCTAAAATCAACCTTTAACTTCTTCGAAATATTCAGAATTTTGAGGTTGGTTTTCTTAATTTTGTATAATGGGTAGAGCGGACCGCGTAACGTTGCTTTAAGTCAACTTGTCCTCATACAAATTGTTACTTTTGCCAGAACCTCCGATTTTAATCCTAATGGGGAAATATGCAAAACTAATGTCATCAAAAACGAAAAAAGTATAAAATTCCTCTAATGCGTTTTGTTGCATCCCTAAAGATAAGCAAACGCTGAAAGTTTCATTCAAATATCTTTATCCGTTAAAGCGTGACGACTGGTTGAACGTTTTAGGTGACCTCACTTGACATTGAATAACTTGTTGACCCTAGATGACCTGATCTCAACATTTTCACAAGACATGCCAAATTGATGTTGGAAAAGTGTACTAAATTTTGGCGCGCTGCCGCACGCCATTTCTTCAAACATCCGCGGAAAATCTTAAGAAGGGGTGGCGTAAAATGACCCCCCGAAACGGGGCGGGTCAACATGTTAGAGAAGGTCCTACTCCCTATAACGATCCCCATAACTAAACACACCAGGCGCTACACCTTCCCTTGCTAACATCTCTACCTTCCTGCTCAAATCCCCGCGGACACCCCTACACTCCGACTTTTCGCAGCCACATTCCGTTATTATAAAGTTAATTTTTGTGTATTCTATTTAATTTAAGCTTGTTCTGTTTTATATTTGAATTGCTTTCCATATTACTCACAAATAGAGGCATTGTCTGACCAAGATACCAAGCTAACTAGGAACTGACGTAGCTGATCGGTGTACGAGCCACCTAGCTTAATGTAATTAGCACTCACTTGCTCTGCCCACAAAATGGGCAAAGCAACTAACTATTCTACCTACAGAAACTACGTCCAGACAACTTCCACAGGTGGGAAAACCCAAGGGAGCTATTCACTATAACTTATCAAGATATAAAAGTTATCTGCGGCCAGTGGCGTAGCCAGGGGGAGGCGAAGGGGCAGCCGCCCCTGGAGGGTCGGAGGGGGCCCTCCAACCGGCCGCCTTAAGGGGCCCTTATGGGCCCCTCAAGTCGTCGGCGTACGGGACCCATAAGTACCCCATCGGCCGCGTGTAGGGTTCCTGGGCCGACGAACGGGGCCCGGGCTTACGGAAAGTGTCCCGGGCCGATAAAAGGGCCCAAAGAGAAAAGAGAGTGCCTTCAGGAAGATGTTGAGGGCCCTTAGCTGGGCTAACGTGAAGGGCTTCTAGATGGACGGAGGGAGCACAGGATAGTTAGAAGGGCCTCCGGGCTGACGGAGAGAGCCCGAGCCAATATGAAGGGCCTCTGGATTGTCGCCGGAGTTCAAGCCGAGGAAAGGCCCCTGACCAGATGGATTGGGTTTAAGCTTTTTAAAAGGAATTTCTGGCTTGCCGGGAAAGGACTGAGTCATCAAAGCGGGCCCCTGGGACGAAGGAGTAGGGCACTAGTTGTCGGAGAGGACCTCGGGCCATCAGAAAGGGTCCTTGGGCTCACGGATGGGGCCCAAGCCGTACAAGGGCCCCTGACCTGATTAAGGGGCCCAAACTATTCAAATAATTCAGATATATTGACAGCTTAGGGCTGAAAAGCTTTCCAGTCGTTATAAAATTGATATTTCGGTTACCCCAAAGACATCCTTACCTGTGAGGTCATCATAGGTCTAGCATACATATATCTGTTGTGAGGCACAATGCCAGGTCATGTCATAATGACATCACAAATTCCATCGTAGGTGCTACTTTTCCAGCTTGCAACGGTTGCTTGTTGTTATCCGACACAAACTAACACTACCAGGTCAATCTAGCTGTAATTATTCTAGAGGGGTTAGTGTCTACCGCGTGACCTCAAGCAGGACATACTAGATACGACAGAACAACAATGAGTGTATTCTGTGGCGTATGCGAAAGTGTAGGTCCATTTTTCGAGCTCCCCGTAGACATGTGGTCTATCAACATGTAACGCATTGCACACTGTACCAAAACGGAAAGTTGACATCTTCTCCCCAGATGACCTCACTTGACCCGAGGACAAGTTCAGATTCTTTGATTATTGGCATATAATGCATACACCGACCAATACATAAGTTTGATGTTACTCTTATGGCATTTTTTACGGCACAAATCCACACGCTTGGAGTCACCCAAATATTTACAATTAACGTGGCTTGTGATATCCTAGGAGTCACGCCAGATTATACCGATATACAAAATTTCGTAACATATATGAATATTTACGTCAGTTTTTTAAGATCATTGAAAATGTCCTGGAAAATGAATTGCATTGCATGCTGAATCAAAGCGGCAATTTGACCTCCTCCCCTCAAGTTACCTTACATGACCCGAGGATACAGTGTTTGCATGTGCACACTTAGGTACATACAGTATGTATTTAACCACAGCTGAAATCTTACATTATCCTTATGCCCTGGTTTGTGTAAAAATATGAACTCTTAGAAATAGTCAAATAGTTTTACTTGACATAACCTATGACCTCACCAGTGACCTAAAGGTAAACACAAATTATTTTATCTCGATTAAAGTTATGGGGCTATTGAGTGCCGTTTAAATTGGCGTATTCGTTTCATTGGTTGCAAAGATAAAAGGGGGCAAAAAACCCCCTCCCCGGTGACAGGTGTCAGTGCAAATACCCCAGTGATGTGGGTTAAAGTAAGTTTAATACACAAGATGAGCGCGGGTTCGCTATTATTTGACATAGTCCTAATAGGCAACTTCACAAAAACAGAGAAATCCTGAAAAATAGAAACCACAAGATATCCGTTGCTTCTATAGACCTGATTAAGTGTTGAAAACTTCATGTTCATAGGTATTCATGAATCTTCAGCGGCTTATAAATGTTGACAAATCCCTTGATGATCTGATCTGACAATTTCGACACAACATGCAGAATTGGCAAAGGAATGTGTACTTCAAAGTTCGGTGCGGTGACGCTGACAACTTTTATATACCGCAAATATTGCCGGTTGGGGAGAATCTGCCCACTCCCCAGCAAGGCACGGTCTAACGGCTGCTACGATGCAGAGATATGCAGGTACGACTATCATGTGAATCATCATAGCTCAGTTAGTTGGAGCGCTGGCCTGCACTGGTCTCCCCTGTCTTGGCAACACAGGGTTCGAGTCGCTTCACGCGCTCGCAATTCAGCCCCGGCTGGGAGGGTCAGTTGGCAGCTGACCCGATAAGGCCGGGCACGAGCTACCGGTGCGGTTGTGTCGGTGTATTGAAGACACGTTAGACCCTCGATCAAAATTCCACTATTGAACTGGTATTCATGGATTGGGTAGTGGAGCCTGGGTTCACGCAACAAGCTCTGCTTAGCAATAGGACCCTGGTTCATAAACCCACCCCAGCAAGAACTCGGATTAAATGTATTTTTTTTATGTGTGACTAAATGCGCTACAGGTGGAGTCAGACATCGTGGAAGACGCCAGATATTCAGACTTTTGACCTATGCAATTAGCTTAATGACTGCTGTAGCGGTTTTGAATAGTCACCAAACAATCTCCTTACATATTCCGCGATGTGCTCCTGTGATATTCTGGAATTAAATGTCATCAGAATATGCATTAAGAAGTCAACTGAGGTTACTTATGATCGCAGGCCATTGCCTTTGTTTCATATTTATTGGTGCATTGCAGACAAGTATCGCGAACCTCCTTATATTGAGACGTGCGGAGTCCAATAATTTTCCTTATGCATTAATATGCGTATAACTAATCACTATCACTTCCATGAGATTAGTGCCAATAAGGCGAGGGGACGTGGATTTTGTGACGCCAATATGTGTGAAGCTGCATTTGTCAGGGTTGACACTTGGCAGCAGGTGCCGTCCACCATATCTCGAACACGAATTTTCAAAATTAACACCCTCATGTCACAGATTTTGATGAAAATTGGTATACAGGGTTATCTGCGGCCCTGAAACGATTGCTGAGCGTTTCAGCTCAATCAGAGCAGCGGTTCACAAATTATAGCCTGCGGCGTTTTTCTAAGTTCGCACTGAAGGTCAAACCTTGAGAGCCGATATCTTAGTGTAATGTAGATATCAAATTATACAAATTATATATCGTTGGAATCGCAATGAGCTCGTCTTTCGATTTCTGGGGTCAGTTTTTGGTTATGTGGATATTTTGAAAATATGACCCCGTGGCCTCGGGTAAAGTGACCTGTGGTGACCCCTAGTACAACGATATCGATATAATTATTTATATAAAACGAAAGCCACATCATTTATCTTTCTGATGAAAAAAAAATGTATATTACACGCCTAATACCAGTTTCTGTAACAAATATTGACTGACCTATGCGAAAAAGACGCCTAAATTGGCTGGCTATTCAGTAAGCTTTGTCTCGCCGGTGCCTCTGAAGCGTACAATACCAAGTATGGTACCGAAACATTTTACATATGTTGCTAAGTCACTTGCTTCTCATATCCAGCGCATACATATTTTGACTAAGCATGGCTGATATAGCCAACAACAAACATCGTTTAAAGATATTACGCATAGGGGATGAATGGTTGCCATTTTCCTAAGTTTGTGTCCGCTTCAGAAAGCTAGGCATGAACACTATGACCGCAAATTCGCTGCATAAACGCAAGAGAGATCAAATCTTGACGCTGTATTCTGGGTTAATAGTCCGGCGAAACAACGAGGAGATGCAGTTTTTGCAAATCATCAGATTGGCGACGTAATTGAATCAAACACAAACATGCTCATTTCTTGCATAGTTCACCGAGCAGAACTATATTTCACAAACATATTGAAACATGTGAACTTGTCCCACTTTGTACATACTATGCAACCACCAAAAATCTACATAATTCATAGGACAATGGCATTGTGACGCACTAGTTTATTTCGTTTATTAATAGCATAAAAACCACAGGCAGAGACGCCCAATTACGCCTGTAGTCCTTATACTTTTTCCTGCTCACACACGCACACACATATGTTGGTAAATGAGCGATTTTGTTATTCATTGCATAGTGCATACGTATGTACCATTGCACATGCATGGTCCAGAGGGATAGCGTTCTCTCATAGCACTTCACTTCTTGCTCACCCTCACGACACGTCCCGGGTCACTGGAGAGTTCGTGCACCGCGATGGACGTGAGGTCTGAGGGCGAGAATCTGTGGAACCGCTGTGTACCTTTCACCATAACTGCTCTCGAGAATCGCTGTCGGAGATAAGACGCTGCTTCTCTCACTTCCTGAGAGCTGACAAAGACGAACTTGACAGAGCTGACATACTTCACATCAAGGTACAGGAACAAAGCTTCCGCAGTCGTGATCGGATCGGAGGCAGGCCGTCGCAGGCTCTCTTGATACGCAGCCCTTTTCGCTGTCCCACCGATCCCATCGCATGCGCCCATTCCGTGCGATGTCGCAAAGAAGTGCCACTCACATGGTATGCCAAAGTCGACCTCATGACAACACACCTTAGAGAAGTTATATTTATTCTTGTATTGGGCAGCGCATCCATCGCTGAAATAGCGCACCTTTTTGAGACTTAGGACATGCGAACGGATCTCTGGGATAATTTTCCTCTGGAAGGCGTAAACCATCGCCGTATCATGCTTCGTACTATCGGAAACGAAACAATAGCTCTGGTGGACAGGCTTGTCCTCTTCCCGCCAGTACACAACGAACGGATGCAGTGTGCACTGAGAAGCATCCCAGTGAAACCCTTGAGCCGCATCTCGGACCACAAAGGAGAAGTTTTCTGAGAAGTCGCCGTGGACCACGACTTCCCCTTGATCGGTTGATTTTTTCATGTCTGAGAAGTATTTTCCTTGTTCTTTGGTGATGTAATGGTGTAATGGTGTAATGTAATGGTGCGATGTAAAAATCGAACGTTGATGTGTGTCCCAGGATAGAATACAACGAAATGTCTGTGAACAAAATGTACCTATTCAAAGACATTAGCTATGGCTCCATGCCCCCCTCCCCCCTTTGAGAGGGGGGGGGGTGGGGTCGTAAGACCTTTTTCAGAAGAAAAACCGTTCGTCCGTCAGTGTTGCGTCTGATACACCAAAGAGGTATAGAGGTTGATTTATCTTCACTCGAACATCTGACCGCCAATTATTAATCAATGCACACAACAAGCAGGTAATTCATTATATATATAAGAAGCCAATGGAAAACTCACTTGTCCTCAACGGCGATACGCCTATGCTGCTGCTGGCTGCTGGAGTCACTTAACTGAACCGGCGATACCTCTTGCAATGGTAGACTTTTAGGAACCTTAAGCAACCTTCCAATGCAGTTCGTGCACAGGAAAACGTCCTTCTGAATTCAACTGTCATTCACCAGTTCGACCAGTTGCTCAGATGGTGGCCTCACACCTTTAGTTATGAGATTTATGGCACTTACACGGATCAGAAAAGCAGCGTCGTACCATTGCTCCGGCCTTGCGAAATACCAGGATAAGACAGCACCGTTTCACTTTGTTAAGAACCAGACCTCTTCACCTCGTGCCTGGCGTCGACAGAGCACACGATTCCGATTCCACGCTCACGGTTTCATGAGGGGATCCCTTATCTTATCGCTCCGCTCGAGTCAGCCCGGTCGGTTTACGCGGCGTAACTAGACCCCCCTCCCCCTAGACAGCGGGGATAAACGACAAGGCAGCGTAAACTGGGATCGAAGTTCACAGATAACGCTATCCCGCTTCGTACCAACTGGGGTCTGCGTGGATGTCGACTGCCGAACGTCCACTGTCCTCTGAAGCCCGTGCGTACTTACCGGTGTGCATCAAGTAATGTTGCACATCTGACATTTAATGGTATCCCAGCCTGGTCTAAATGTGAGCTTAGTGTTGGAAACAAGATTAAGAGACTTAGCAAAATTTGCCAAACACATCCGTAGCACACTACGATGTTGCACTCTTTCGGAGAACCGGAAAACAAAGCTCACTGAACAGGAGGCCTATTTAAGCGGCATTTTTCGCATAAGTCAGGCAATATTTGTTACAGAAACTGGTATTAGGCGCTTAATATACATGGTTTTTATTTTTCATCAGGAAGATAAATGATGAGACTTTCGTTCTACACAAATAATTATATCAATATCATTGTACTAGGGGTCACCACAGGTCACGTTATCCGAGGTCAAGGGGTCATATTTTCAAAATTTGCACAAATAAAAAAATGACTCTAGCATTCGAAAGATGAGCTCATTGCGATTCCAACGATATATAAGTTTCATAATTTATATCTACATAACACTAAGATATTGGCTCTGGAAGTTTGACCTTCAGTGCGAACTCAGAAAAACGCCGCAGGTAATAACTCGTAAACCGCTGCTCCGATTGAGCTAAAAAGCCTAGAAATCGTTTCAGGGCCTCAGATAACCCTGTATACCAATTTTCATCAAAATCTGTGACAGGAGGGTGTTAGGCCCTGTTCGAGATATGGTGGACGGCACCAGCAGCTTTGTCACCTTGCATCAGCAGCTTATAAAAGGAATGAAAACTGGACCACAGGCGACAGGCGTCCGGGCAGCCAACATGACCTTGGTGCATCACACTACAGCTCCGGTGAATGCAGTGACGCCAATATTTCCTTTGCCACAACTTATCAAATTGATCAAGATGTAGACAATTATAACGTGGTGCGACCGCGGTAAGCGCTTCAGCGATGTAATATGTACAGGGTTGCAAATCAATCACCGGGCGTCGTTGGGTAATGCTGCAATGCGAAATACCAGATGGAATATCTGGTTAGATGGGGTGGGATCTCTTTGGATGGGGTGGAATTTTCGTATCTACAGTATTTTGGGACTGTTGTTCCTTTTCAACCTGAGTATTCGCATGACAAGAAATTGCTATTTTCAGAAAATATCCGACAAGTCACACCTTACCCCAAACATTGTAAATTAAACAGGGAATTCCCGTTAGGATGCTTTTTTGTACCTAGCTCTACATGCACACTATCAAAACCACTTTGGCTACAGGACGGATAGTGAACTTATTTCGTTGACAACATTACCGGTGACGGGTCGTGCCACAGCTCATCACGCCCGATGTAAATTTTCATCGACTTTGGCTCCAGCTGAACCGCTCAGCACCCACCTGCGATCAGCAGAGAGAAGACAATCGTGCTCTCCATGCTTGCGTCCGAGGCCCGACCAGCCCGCAGTGTCTGTGGTCGGACAGCCAGTCGTGCACGACTCAAGTCTGAGCACAACCGGCTGTGACCTTCGGCTCAGCCATCACTCCGTCACCAGCGCCCGCCACAGCTTTGCGTAACCGGAGCCACCGGATCGCCAGAACAGCCGGTGGCGTTGTGCAACGTCGTCAACCGACGCGTCGGTGTCGCACAGTCGGTGGCTGCTCCGACGAGCGTCGCGACCAACTGTTGCACGCCACTACACTAGTACGCCACCAAACTAGCAGGAGCATTGTAGACACCACGCCACCAACACTGAATTCAACACGCTCACCAACACATACTGCATGCCAGGGCACACACTCGTAGGGTTGACGTGAAAAGCCACCCACGAATGGCATCGGACGTACGTGAGCCGATTGGCTGTTCCATTCGAGATAAATGGCTACCTAGCGGTGTCGTCGGACGTAGATGAGCCGACTTGCCTTACAAATTATCATAGCGGAAAGCGATTATCCAGAGGTGCCGTCGGACGTGCATGAGCAGATTTGCCTTGCAATTTATAAGGTAAGACGGCTACCCAGAGGTACAACGGACGTAGATGAGCCGAATCGCAAAACATCTTACTAACATCACACACAACCCTGCATGAAAGCACGCTGCTACCAACCCACTACTAACAACTAGCACGCGGCAGCCGGCGTGAGAGGCGGTGGGGACAATTACCTCCCTGTCTGCATGGTAAAGGTCCTTCGGTGCTGCACGACAAGAGTACGCTAATGCCGGCACCCTGGCGAAACCAACTTTCTCGTGAACCCTCCCAAGTGCAAATCGTCTTGCGGCGGAGAAAAGTAAACTTATAGCACTAAGTATCCTGGAGATGCCCACCCTTCAGCACCTTAATGTCGCATCCACTATAACCTAAGATTCCCTTAACGTGAATGCGCGCTTGTCTTATATTTTCTTGCGAAGCCCAATCGCTTTAAAGGCGGCGCAAATAACCTCTATGATCAGGCACGCCTCTTAACCCACTTCCCCATCTATTTGTCCTTCCCACAATTTCACTGGAAGAAGCTGTCGGCTTTCAAATCTATAAATAATAAAATCCAAAGGCGAATTATCGGTACATATTAAGTTAGCATATAAGGAGCTAATCTGTCAAAGTTGTTAACCGTCAGGTAATCTTTCAGCATGCTGGCTGTTATTCCCTTTCAATTATGATACATATGATAAATGAAATAAATGACATAAATGATAAACAAATATGAGGCTTAAGTGCACTCCAAGCGGTAATTTAGGACTTCCAAGTGTGCAGAGCAAACAACTGGCACCCGAAAGCAAATATAGACGTTGTTAACTTCAAACTGAACATGAAATTTAGGATTGATGAGAATAGGTATATATATATATATATATATATATATATATATATATATATATATATATATATCTATGTATATATATGTTTATATATAAATATATATATGTATATATATATATATATATATATATATATATATATATATATAAAATATATATATATATATATATATATATATATATATATATATATATATATATATGCACTATGATCAGTCATCTAGAAGGAAAAACGTGGGTCTCAGAATGTGTTTTATTCGGAATGAATCGGTTTCACATCATCAACGATGACAACACAGAATATCCATGCAAGCGCGGAAGTAAACCCGCGTTGGCAGCAACAAACGTGTAAGCATCACAGGCTCCGTTCAAACAGCCACGGCCAGGCGCAATGCTCACTGTGAACGTCGGAGGTATCATGCCTCCCAGTCAAAACAAACGCCGGGTCCGCACACCACGCAGCGCACATGGACATGGGGGCCCAATTGTCGTGCCATGCTTCCATGGGTATATTGCAATTCACTGCACTAAGCACAATGTACCCTGGTGGACTCAAGGTTGGTTCTGAATTATTTGCATTCGATAATCGCTGCCACATTACCGGACAGGTTGGTAGAGCGGCGGCGTCATGAGCGGTACATGGGCGGCGACAGGCGTCAGTGCGCACGTGCTCTTGAGGTGAGTGTGACCTCCGAGTCGCTGTAGATAGAGAATGGATGTGGGTGTACGTGGATGTGTCTTGACTAGTGCACGGGGACACACGCGCAGTTGGGGTCGCCCCCGAGCCCCGATTACGAGCGAATAGAAGTGTCGGCTTCTCCGGAAGTGTAGTAGTCGGTACTGAAACGACGAACAATGCGTTAGCACATGATTGGGCATGGGCCAGGCGAAAGCGAACTATGCAATGTCAGCAGAGCAGATAACTAGGCATTTGGCAGCAGCGTTCGAATGACATGTTCCGACCGACAGCATTGACTGCCGTTGGATTCATGCATTACATACCTAAGCTACACGCATAGTGCCTGTTGAAGCGGACAAGAAGTTGAATATACATATACATATATATATATATATATATATATATATATATATATATATATATATATATATATTTCCCTCTCTCACTGCTGAGTGGCGGAATGAGGATGTGTGGTTTGTGCGTGTGTGCTTTTGTGTATGGATGCACTATGTACATGTGAACAATGGTGACGCTGAGGTTAGATGATACACCACATACAGCCATGGACGAGTTGACTCTGATTTGACCAGTGCGCCAGTGGGCCAGCGGCAACTCCACTGCTACTCACCAATCTGGCACAATATCCGGACTTTCGCACGCTCCTGTGTCCGTGCTGAACACCAGACCCTCGTCGCAGCGCGAGATGGACGGCACGACGCCGTTCTTGCAGACGTAGAACTTGGCGCAGTCGTCGGGGTGCGGGAACGTCGGGTGCGGGATCTTGAGGTTGTCGCTGTTGTAGAAGTCGCGCTTGGGGCAGACAAAGCCGGCGACCTCTTGCCGTCCGGTGCACTCGCCGCGGCGGGCCGAATTCGGCCAGTCGCACAGCTTGCTCTCGATGTTGAAGTGCAGGCCCGGCGCACACTCGCGCAGAGTGGGCTCGTCGTTCACGCACGAGTAGTAGCGACCGCACACCTGCTTGTCCTCGTGCGGGTAGACGCCGTTGCGGCGTATGCAGGGCCCCGTGCCCTGAGGCTTAGCGATCTGCTTACGATCCTTGCAGTCCACGTTGAAGATGTAGTCGCACGGCTCGGCCAGCTGGATCCTCTCCGGGTCGAACACCTCGCCGTCGTTGCAGAACTTGGCCTTGGCCACGCCGCGGAAGCATTTCCAGTATTTGTCGCACCTGTCGGGGTCCTCGAACTTGCCGGTGATTTCGGTTGCCGGGCAGTTGAAGGATTCTGCACCCAGGGCAACTGAAAGTGTGTTGAAGTCATGTCAGCCCGCTCTACCATGATCATTCACACCTACATGACATACGAATGACACATTTTGTCGCAGAATATCTGCCAGGATGCACGAATAACCGAATACTGGAGGGATATTGCCCAGTTATTCCTGACTGATGTATCACAAGATAGTGCTTTGTCATCCAGATTGAGTTATGCAGATTTGCTATCCAGGTCACATATACGGGCGTGCTTCACCTTCGCTTTGTGCTGGGGCAACATATTGACGTAGCTTGAGGATAGTCGAGTGCCTAACATGTATTTGATGCCAAATTACAATTATGTTTTCATTGCCAGCCATGGAGATCAGAGAAAAACAACGATCAAGAGTAAATCTAGCTCTTCTGCTTGCAACAGGATTGGATCGGCCCAAAATAATCACATGAATTCCTGCTGACAGAGGTCACACAATGTTATAAATATTTCCTTAAAATGATTTTCATGGTTCTGCTTCCAAGCTAAGACCAAATTATCCTGAGCCATCTTCCTCAGCCAACAATGGACACTAAATACATAGGAGTGAAAAGATGGTCGTGACATTGGTTCCGAGACAAGATTTGTTATTTCAATGAAGATGAAACCATCAATTTCAGTTGATAAGTGCAAATATTGCTTACATGTTTGGCACGCACATTGGCGAGGTGCCGCTTATCCTGAGTACTGGAGAGGTGATGGTGCATCCCCTTCCCTATCGTCTCAGCAACTAAGACGGCTAGGCTAGCCCTCTTAGCTGCTGAGAGGCATGTGAATAAAAAATAAAGTGACAAATTGACAGTAGCGAGAGGTTAACCTGGAAAGTTTTCACTCGACTCGACCTGCAGTGACCTGGAGCAATCTAACTAAGTGCTGCAGTGGCAAGCATGTCCAGAGCAAATCGGTGCGAGCATGGCTCAAAATCTGCACAGGCAAAACAATAACGGCCCAAGCTCTAAAACTTCTTAAATATGCTTTGACCAATCGATCCCACCTAGTTTATCCATTAAACGACATAATGGATGGGGTGGGTCCTTTCTAATGCAAGGGCAAAATGTGACCTTGAATGAACGGCTCAAAAACAGTAGGTTTGACAGGCTTGGCCGTTGGGTTAGGCTGGGTCGAACTGGGTCAAGTCGCATCGGACCTCTCATCATTTTACTTCACTCATGAACACAGATGGAGAGGCGGTTGGGCTTTGCTCCAGTTGGAACAATTCGACAAATTCCCAATATGTTGTATGGTTACGGCGAAATCTGCCATTCATACTCGCAGTTGCGACTTGCTTTTGCGGGAGTTAGCGTAACCGTGGAAGGAGAGATGGTATGCTTCATTTGAACAACAATAACCATAATATATTTAAAGTTCATGCTAACTGGTGTACATTTTGACCACTTAGCACAGCAATATTCTACCTGTTAATTGCAACTAGTGGCATTGCTTCATAACCCTCGCATTGTGACATTGTGACAGACTACCACCTGTTGTGTGGTCGGCAAGCCTGACTTCCACCAATATTTGTTCCCGGCTTGATAAAGCCATGTGGCAAGCCACACGACGCAATTGTATGCTTGTGAGCTAAAAATTACCAGGTACGCAGTTGTTTACCATTTGTTGCTTGACCTTCCAGGTGAAGTGAATAAGATGAATTAAGGCTGCACTCAGAAAACATGGTCATCCTCGAAGTTTTCGAGGCCAAATTGTGAGATAAATACGTTTTAGTGGTACGATTTGAATGGCATCAATACCAAGGACTTAGTCTGCTGCCATTGTGCCTATCAAGATCGAGGTCATGGAGACCGGTTTAGCTCAGCATGAACTAAATGAGTAATGGAGCGTCAAGGCGTATGAGTCTGGTAGTGAGTGTCATTACCGAGAGGAGGTAATGGATGGCACCGTCGTGAAAAAAACACATTCACGCATATATATGTATATATATATATATATATATATATATATATAGATATATATTTATCTATATATATATATATATATATATATATATAAATTTATATATATATATGTATATATATATATATATATATCTAAATATATATATATATATATATATATATATATATATATATATATGTTTATATATATATATATAAGTGGCACAATGATAAAAAACTATATTTCCACCAGAAAACACATCACCAACGTTTCGGCCAAGGCCTTCTTCAGGGTGACACAATTACAAAATTTGGTAATTGTGTCACCCTGAAAAGGCCTGGCAAACGTTGGTGATGTGTTTTCTGGTGAAATATAGTTTTTATCATTGTGCCACTTACGTATAACTTGTCAAAATAGTACTCAATATATATATATATATATTTATACCCAGATATTTCCTTACTTTATGCATTCTTCAAATATTGAACAAAAATTTGGTCAGTTTTCCATATGCATGGTTGCGAATTTTGCAAGCAATGGATTTAAACTAAAGTAAAGTGAACAATTTTAGGACATACATTACAAAACAAAATGTCTCTAGTCAACTTGCATCAATTAACTTGCCTTGTAATAGAGGATATTGTTGCTTCCATAGAGCCTGTAATTGATGCATGTCGTTTTGGAGAACCTTGGGATGTATATTGACGACTTTCACCTGATATTGACATAAAAGCTAGAGCATTGAGACAATTAGCTCCGTGGCAGATGTTTTGTTCGTCTAAATTCATCAACTTAGCGCAAGCACACCTAAATATGTTTTTGGCACATGTAATCTTATGCTTGACTTGGTGAACTGACGTGAGGCCAGGTTGCATTAGTATGTCTGTGATAATTGATGTATGCAATGAAATATATATAATTCAAGAATAATGTCACTAAAATCTTTGTGAGAGTCAAGTGATATTAAGCACATCAATGGTTCAGAAATAGTCTTATGTCATTACATCGCATGAGCGTTCAATGTACAATTGAAACCGGGAAAGTGCAATTTCAGCAAAGTCTTCTCCCAAAAATGCACGTATGAAGCAGGCTTGAACATGTCGTGTCATTTTTAAATTGTATATTATATATATATATATATATATACATATATATATATATATATATATATGTATACATATATGCCATATATATATATATATATATATATATATATATATATACCTATATATATATATATATATCTATATATATATATATATATATATATATATATATATATATATATATGTATATGTATACATGTACATAGTTGTGGTTAAGTTGCTGCCATATGCTACAAATACAGGAAATGATGCCACCATATATGCAAATAATTTTTGTGAAGCCCTCCGGTCATCTTTTTGCAAAACGAAGAGCCAGCAAAAATAGTACGAAAGTCTTTCGTAAGAGGCTTACACCGTGTTCGATTTCATGGCTGTGACACAATCCTCCTTGAGAGACATCATGAGCACTTCTGATAGCCTCGGTGAAAGCGATCACCTTGAAAACTTCCGCGCCTAGGAGAATGAAATGAAATCGAATTACATGAAATAGAGAGAAAAACATTTGGCAGCGAAAGGTAGCATCTATGGCAGCTCTTGCTGACGAAAAATAACCGAAACAAAAGCAGACATTATGCACCTAATTTACGATGCACATGATATTTTTGTAGGTTAGCAAGGGCATAATGATGACCCATCTGCAAGTGTTTTCTTTTTCAGAGTGCACATGATCGTGCGAAACAACGCAGACCACCTCACATCCATTGGTGAACAGGGCGTGCACACCGTGGTGGCTGCCGCACTCACCGCCCACCGCAAACGATAGCACCAGCGCGCGATTCATGTTTGGCCGACTCAGAGCCGGGTCCATAGCGCCCGTCTCTTATATATGTTCGGTTAAACATTCACACCGTGACGCAGGCGGGGCGGTGTGGCCGGTATTGGTGCACAGCGGCCGCCCGGCTGTCGACCCAGTCTATTTGTCCTTCAGATGGAAGCGACCGACCACCGCCAGCTGGCGACAGGCACCCTTTTTTTTTTTTTTTTTTTTTTTTTTTTTTATGCCCACAGTTTTTTGCACCCAGCGCCGTGCGCCGTGCGTCGTGCGACGTGGCAGACTTGCACCTTGTGTCCAGGCAGACCCACACTCTGCGTTGAGGCAGACTCGCACTGTGTGCTGGGCAGACTATTCTAGAATAGCGTTGTATTCCCTTACGAAACATTCAACTGCCAGGTCATACAGCATCACCAACCTCCTGCGCCCAATGGTCACCATCACCAACCTCCTGCGCCCAATGGTCTCGGACGGATCAGGCAATCCCGCCGGTTGTGGGATTCGTCCCACGATCTTGCGCTCAGGAGTCCGATGGCCTGCCGTCTGAGCTACCACGACCCTCACCCTCTGTTCTGAAGCAGGCTCACGCCAAAAGTCCGGCTGCCTCGCCGTGCGCCGTGCACTGTACAGTGAGAGACTGGCGTTTCGCGATAGCTTGTTCCCACAATGCGTGCAGGTGTGAACGCATGTGTGCGTACTTCACCTGGGATGTGGCGGTGGTGGTGGTTATTGCTTTCGTGACAAGTCGACTTTCGGGTCAGATAGCGTCGTCACTCTCTCGCGCCGATTGGTCGCGGGCGAAGAGCAGCCGGGTAGATGAGGTGAAACTCGAAGCCGGTGAAACTCGAATCCATAACCTTTCGGTTGGGAGATGGGGGCCCTAGCCATAGATTGCTCGCCCCTCACCCTGGATGTGCGGTTGAGAGGTGAGGTGAAGCATGTGGTGCTGAGGTCAACGGTGCCCACCGGTGAATATTCCTCGACAGCAGAACCCATGCTGGTTTCCCGGATCTGCTCTCAATCAGTGACAATGATTCGGGACTGGTCGTACAACTTCAAACGGCAATCGATAGAGCCGTAGCGTGCGACCTCAGAACACTTAGTAAATTATGTTTTAGGCTCGCACTAAGGTCACAGATCAAGGCCAAAGCATTCAAATGTAAAGCAATTAAAGATGTGATTCTCTCGGCAAGGTATCGCATTCAAAAATGTATTTCATGGTGGGACATCATTGCGCATAAGGAAAACATGTTGCATGAGGTGGTGCACAATGTCAATTGTGCCGCACCAGGTCGCAGGATCAAGAACAATCCAAATGAGAGCAGAAATATTGGCCAGTGCTTCTTCTATTTGAACCATCTAAACGTAAAGTGGGAGTGCTTAGCCGTAACTTCGAGTATCAAACACGTGAACAAACGCCATTGATTGTTCATCAGCCATTAAGGTCAATGTCAAATGGATCACCTTAGTAGTGAATTATCGGATGGATGCACTATCAAGGTTTTTAATGGAAAGCCAGACTATCACATTGATATGTGCATTTCACATGTGCTGCAGGTATCTGTTATGCGGGCACCTTTGTATATGTCACCTGATAAGGTGAAGGGGAGGGGCAGTGGTGCCGCAGGGAGTTGGTCGCTGGTTGCGATATGTCCCGGACTGCGGCGACCGGGTGGAGGAGTTGGTCGCTGGTTGCGATATGTCCCGAACCGGCGAGCTCGGTGTGGCAGGCGTTGGTCGCTGGTTGCGATATGTCCCGGACTGCGGCGAGTTCGGCGCGGCACGAAGCTACTGCCAAATAAGGACTGCAGTAAACGAGACCAGTCGCCACAAACGAACACTCCAGCTTGCTGTGGCCAGGGATGCGCCTTCGCATTGCCACTAAGGCGCAGTATTGCTGCTGGCCAGCACTGTCTGGATACTGTAAATGTGGAAATGCGCGAGCAAGCTATGCACACCAGTTTCACAGTGGATGAGGAAAACCAGAGAACCTGCTTGATGGGGAAAGCACTCACTGCAAGAATGTGGTTTCAGGATAGAGGCTGGCACTATTGGTAATACAGCTCCATAACGTCATGGAGATCGTAGTTTTGTTGTTGTTGTTGTAAACACTAGAGTTTTATCCCGAAATTGACCGGGCTCCTCGGCCGCACAACATTGAGCGGGGGAGAGGAAAACATTGCCCCTGCTTGTCAAGAACGGGTGGGCCAATATTATAAATTCAAATGGCAATCGATAGAGCCGTGACGTGTGATCTCAGAGAACATAAGGAATGGTGTCCTGACGCACGTGCCGGAGGGCCTGTCACATAACATTGTCCGGAGGGGGCGGGGCGGATTTCCCCACCATAAAATATCGGAAACTACTGAAGCTGGAAGTATACAATTTGGAGGGCAAATTACGGCTGCCGTGAACTCGTTGCAGCATCAATTTCATGACCGTAGGGCAATGTTTTTAGGGTCAAATAATGTCGAGATCGGACGGAGTACGCCGGGTCTCCGGCGTCTCTGGGCTCGCCGAATCGCAGCGCCCATGAAACCTTCTGACCTTGAACGCTGGGCAGCCGGCCGGGGGTCCGTTGGTCGACTTTGCACTCCTGCAGTTTCTATATTTACCAGCGGAATGCAAAGATATTGCATAGGATACGCTATCAATTGTCAACAAAGTCACACGATTTCATTGCAATTTACCCATTCGTTTATAAGATGCCATCGAAAAAAGATGGGTGGGCGGATTCCGTCTCCCTCTTCCTGTGCGCGTGGTGGCCTGAGTGTCAATCCGCACCTATAACGTACCCCACTGGGATATTCTTCCCCCTGCCGAGCTTGGAAATTTACGGCGGATTTCGTTGCTTTCTACGGCAAACCACGTAGCTAAACACGATGAGGTTAGCGAAGCCAAGCATATTGACCTAAGTGTTGCATATGACATCACAGATAAAACCAGACATAGGCCATTTTGTCATACAGGTCAGCGCATCCAATGCAATCTTAAAAGACCGTGTTTCTGTCTGTTTCTCTGAAAAAAGGTTCTGCTGGGTTAGATCAGATTAGGTTTCTTGAAATTGTATAATTATTGAGAACAAATGTGCGATTCATATGTATAAAAATTAACGGAGCTAGGCAAGACTGTGCCAGGTTAGGTAAGGCTAGAGTTTCGTATTCAATAAAGTCTTACATGGTTGTCGCCCCAGTAGCTTAGTTGGTTAGAGCGCCGGTCTGAACTGGTCTCCCCTGTCCTGGCAAGACAGGGTTCGAGTCGCTTCAGGCGCTCACGATTAGCCCCCGGCTGGGAGGGTCTGTTGGCAGCTGGCCCGATAAGGCCAGGGACGAGTAACCGGGGCGGCCGTGTCGGTGCATTGATGGTACGTTAAACTTTCGGTAAAATTGTGTCGTTGAACTGGACTTCATGGATCGGGTGGTCGAGCCAGGGTTCACGCAACAAGCTCTGCTTAGCAATACGATCCTGATTCAGAAAGTCACCCCAGCAATAATTCGGACTAAATTTAAAAAAGAGGATCTTTCATCATTATTACCTCATCCAAAGGTATTAACCTTCCCCGTCTTTCCGGTCATATCCTCACGCCCCGTCTCGGGGGAGGGGGGGGGGGTGATACAACCCCTCTATTCTCAAAATTAAGCGTCGCACGAAAACAAAAGTGGTGTCATTGGAAATCGCTCGACGAGTAGGGCCAGAAACCACCCCCAAAATTGTATCCCCAAAAGTGACGTCACTAGGGGTCCAAGGTTTTCACGACTTACATCATCTTTTTGGCTCTGGGGAGTTCATTTTTGGGGAGATTTGAAGAAAAAAATGTATTTGGTATCAGAAAAGGAAGGCGAAATCGACCATGGCCCTAAAACTTTTGCTCACTCCCCAATTTGTTTTTTATTTCAAAACTTTGAGTTTTCAATTTTCATTATTTTTTTTATTTTTACTAGTGGGTAGAGCGGACCGAAACACGTTGTTCGAAGTCAACTTGCTCCCATAAAAATGCTTATTTTAGCCAGAATCTTCGATTTAACCCTAATTGGCAAATATGCAAAACTAATAAGTAATAAAAAAAGGAAAAATCCAAAATTCCTCTGGTGTGTTTCGTTTCATCCCTAAAGATAAGCAAACGTTGAAAGTTTCATTAAAATATCTTTATCCGTTAAAGCGTGACGACTGGTTGAATTTTTGCTGGAGGTGACCTTGACTAACTCATTGACCCTAGAGGACCGGACCTGAAAAGTTTCACACAACATGCCAATTTGAGTTTGGAAAAGGTATGCCAAATTTCGGCGCGCTGCCGCGCGCCGTTCTTTAAAAAAATCGCGGAAAACCTTAGGGGATGGGGGTGGGGGTAGGGGTGGGGGGCGCATATCACCCCCCGAGACGGCACAGGTTAAGGTATTATCCATCTCATCTCATTATTTACATTATTTTGATTGCCAAACGAAAAAGAAGCATTTCTAACGCAAGTCAGTGGTCAAGTCTTAATCATGAATTTGGTGTTCAGACTACAGGTATTCAGAATACATGGTATTCATACATATTATTCTAAAAATGTATAACTCCCTGAAAATGAAAATTGGCCAATTGAAATTGGATTCCCTTAGACAATAGCACCAACATCAATGAAAGGGTGTCATAGGTCATATTTCACATTGGTGTTGAGGAATTGTTCATACCTTTGATCAATGCAACACGTTCTGCTGATGGCAAATACTGTAACCCAAGAACCAAACCAATCAAAGTGACACGGCGAAATTCTTCAATTAAGAAGAAGCTCAGATTGGAAGAACTGAAGCATTTTGCATTTCGCATATGGATTCTGCAAGTCAGCAGTGTGGCAAAATGGCTGACAAAGATACGCTAGGCTGATACATATCGTGCAGAAAAATATTGCATCAAACACCTTCATGCATATGGGATGTAGATAATTCGGTAAAGTTGTACTCAAAGGTAATTTTTGAATTCTTAGAATTTCCTTTTCCAATGCAATGTTTATGAATGTGGTGAACATGATGTTACTATGAACAGTTATGAACAGTATATGAACAGTTAACATTCGGTGGGTCTGCTTAGGACAATATATAACTGATAAATTGTTGTCAGATTATGAGAAAATGACGTTATAGTGCACCATTTCGGCTACAATCGATATCTTGGGGGAGGGGCAGAGCACTGTTACTCTTCCTTGAATCTGCTACTGACAGTAAGTTGTCTCCACAATTGCGAATATTTTCCAAATATCTGTCACCTACAGTCGTAGCCAAGTAGCAGACGTTTTTCACCTCTGGACAGGCCGACGCATGATGAAATCACTCCACACTTCCGTACTCAAATCAGAACCGCTTCCGGCACGTCGGGTATGACTGCTTTTTCACCCGGCAACATGAGCGGAAGTCTGATGTAGATTGAAGGTCACACAAGTGACGCCAGCTTGCATGCACGCGAACTAGATCTGGATGATAATGTGAAAGACGATTGCTCTTTGTCGATTTTACAGCGCCATGACATGAAAATGCACTAGGGAGCATATTTGTTCCAAGTATGAGAAATATCCACCTAAACAAGGGCTATGCAAATCTTACTTTGATGCACTGCAGTGCTTCAGAGTCTACAACATTAGGCGTATACAGCATTTTTGAAATTGTCATCCCAATATCATATTCAGTAGCCTATTCTATTTCGCTGTATGCAATTTCATAAGGTCTATAAATGTGAGACTTCCCTAGTTGAGCTGGTCATGAATCAGGACAGCCAACACAAGGATGCCTCTGGAGGATACGGAACATTATGGAGTGCAAGATACACAACCAGTATATTTGTGTCAGTTTTTGTGATTATTAGATAGGCCATCACCAGTCAGTAGAAAGAAATGCCACCCTGGACAAATCGTAGATGGATAGCAAACAGTAGCCGTAGCAGTAGCAGAGTAAAGCTCACAGCCGCATCCCAATCCAAATAGAAATCCCAGGGCTGCAAGGTGACGGCGTTTGGGGAGGGTAGCATTGATGAAAGCAGATGCATGCAGCGGGAACCAATGCATAATACAAATGCTTGATGCGTCCGGTACTATCAACGTCTTCCACACAAATACAGTGATTCTCACTGAGCACAGTACGGTACCGCAGGGCATTCTTAAATGGCGTCATAACTTGCATTTGCTGTTACACTTTGCAACAAAGCATATGCCTACTAAAATAACCAAGGTATGATTTTAACCATTTTAGACCTTCAGTTTCATTTGATATGTACAATTCCATAACGTTAAGTCAAATGCATTTAGTTTGCACTTCTTTTTGTCTAGGCTCCTGTTCTATGCTGTGAGATACTGGGCAAATTACATTGTTTTCGGATTTTCGTGCAGGGAATGTAATATCACATAGGCTATATTGCACATATGTAAATGCTACAAATTGACGTTGAATTAATAGAACAACTCAGCCATGGCAGATGTTAATGTGTGATGAACAAATTTGTGAAGCAGGAACAAGTTTCTTTCCTGTACCATATCAGGAACTTCAAAATTTTATATTTCATAAATAATTCAGTTGTAGGGTAAATATAACGCCGATGATAAATAATACCCAGCATACCCGGCTGGAATTCCATACTTTGGTGTAGTCCAGTGTGCTATTTGTTTCCACATTTCACCGCACCATCCGTTAAATAGGGTAGAGAAGAGTATTTTGCCATCCTCATAATATCCAAGTTTTCCCCAGTGATTCCTGTGATATCTATGTGCGAATGCCAAGTGAGTTTCTCATCCAATACTAACATAGCAACGCAATGCCACCTGAAAATAGAACAGTCTACAGACTGCGTTTGAGCTTACCACGAATGATAAAATCAGTGAAAGCGGACAAAGGCAAGGTACATGCTCATAATGGGCCAGCTGCTTTGATACGGGCAGTACGCAGGGTAGAGTAGCTTGCCATCATGCAGCGCATGCTCAATTTCTAAATTCTGGTCACATTTAGCAACTTAGCTGACTTGATATCAACTCGCAATCGGTGTCAATCAGCATTGCTGCCGCTGACGTTTTGCTCACATTGTCTTGGACACCGAACCGTGCCATGCACCTGCACCGTCGACTTTCTCCGTAGCCCTCCGACTTGGAGGGCCTGCCAGGTCGGGGCTGAACGGTAGGCCGGCCTCTCCGAGCACACGATCGTCGGGTAGTCGCTGCACCGAGCGCGCGGTGCCCTTTGCACCCGTGCAGCCATAGTACCGGCTGCCCACGAGGATCAATTTCTCCCGACTATGCATCAGATACTGCATGTGCCATTACTGCTATGACATGGAGACGGAAACGTGTGAGAAGAAAGCTCTAATTTTAAAACAAAGTTTCTTTGAATTTCGTCGACCTAACCAAGGTTATGTGGGATGTTCCAAAAGTACAAATGGTATGTAGAAGTGACTTTGGCAAAACAAAAACGATGGGGTCTTCATCTTCATGTTTGTTAAACCTAGTGCCTATATCCGTATTCACGTACCTATATTTATTTCACTTTGTTGTATTTATTTTATTTATATATTTATTTTATTTATATATTTATTTTATTTATATATTTATTTTATTTATATATTTATTTTATTTATATCTTTTTTATTTTTTTTATTTACATCTTCATTTTATTTATATATTTATTATATTGACATATTTATTCCATTGATATATTTATTTTATTTATACATTTAATATTATTATTGATGATATTTATATCTTCATTTATTTCATTAGTTTCAATGAACTAATGTTACTTCTGCTCGTCGGAATGGTTCCACGAGACGGCGACCTCGCAACTTTCCAGCCATTCAAAACAGTTGTCTACTGGCAGCACGCTCTTGAGCAGTGGTGGTGATGATTCGCTGGGACAGCTTGGCGCCCGGGTGTCGTCCACCCGCCGCTTCAGTGCAATGGGCATCGTGCCAGTGTGCATCTCAGCAATGGGCATCGTGCCAGTGTGCATCTCAGCAATGGGCATCGTGCCAATGTGCATCTCAGCAATGGGCATCGTGCCAGTGTGCATCTCAGCAATGGGCATCGTGCCAGTGTGCATCTCAGCAATGGGCATCGTGCCAATGTGCATCTCAGCAATGGGCATCGTGCCAGTGTGCATCTCAGCAATGGGCATCGTGCCAGTGTGCATCTCAGCAATGGGCATCGTGCCAGTGTGCATCTCAGCAATGGGCATCGTGCCAGTGTGCATCTCAGCAATGGGCATCGTGCCAGTGTGCATCTCAGCAATGGGCATCGTGCCAGTGTGCATCTCAGCAATGGGCATCGTGCCAGTGTGCATCTCAGCAATGGGCATCGTGCCAATGTGCATCTCAGCAATGGGCATCGTGCCAGTGTGCATCTCAGCAATGGGCATCGTGCCAGTGTGCATCTCAGCAATGGGCATCGTACCAGTGTGCATCTCAGCAATGGGCATCGTGCCAGTGTGCATCTCAGCAATGGGCATCGTGCCAGTGTGCATCTCGGCAATGGGAATCGTGCCAGTGTGCATCTTAGCCCACTCAAAGCACATTCACTCCTTGTAGAAGATGAACTTCAAGCCTAATAATGGCTACGCCGCAGCCCATGTGGATTGCTCCGATGATCCATTGTGGAGCAGGTAATGCACGGCTGGTCTGATGGTATGCACAATCATACAAGCTGGCCGAATGCAAAAGCTAAATATCTTTCCTCTCTTCCTCCTTTCTACTTCCTTCGTCCGAATGCTCCCAAATTCCACCTTCCCTCCATGGTGCTCTCTCTCTCTCTCTCTCTCTCTCTCTCTCTCTCTCTCTCTCTCTCTCTCTCTCTCTCTCTCTCTCTCTCTCTCTCTCTCTCTCTCTCTCTCTCTCTCTCTCTCTCTCTCTCTCTCTATATATATATATATATATATATATAATATATATATATATATATATATATAAAATATATCTATATCTATACTCTACTCTATATATCTCTCTCTCTCTCTCTCTCTCTCTCTCTCTCTCTCTCTCTCTCTCTCTCTCTCTCTGGCTTCAATTCTCATTCTCTCTCTCTCTCTCTCGCTCTGCGATGATCTGGTCGCCAGTCGGCACAATGAGGTTCTCGGCCAGCGCACTCCAGGTGACCTTTACCCCGATGTACAGCGGCTGACCTCAGTTGACCCGACTTCACCATCGATGGGCCAGTCATCATCGACAACGATAACGCTGAAAGTAGGGTGGTTCGGTCCGTCTGGGTCATCTTGGGTCACCATCATTTCGGTTGGATCGTGAGCGATGGGTAGCGACCCATCGTAAAAGAATGGCAATGCTCTCGAACCCAGAGGGCATCACACATGGGTTGGTGAAACGCAGTGGAGCTAAGGAGGCTTTGCTATCATCAGTCCAGCTACACTCCCTTCTCGTCCAGTAAGCCACTGCCTGATGAAACTGGAACCTGTCCAGGCTAGAGAAAGAAGAGAGAGAGAGAGAGAGAGAGAGAGAGAGGGGGGGAGGATGTCGCCGACATTATCAGCTCAGAATGAAAGTGCTACAGTCATTTCAAACAGGTCTCCGCGAAGAAATTCACTGCGCGGCACTGCACGCAGCAGCCGGACAATGTATTGACCGGCTGGTGTGGGACGGCTGCTGCATTGCAATGCACGGGCTAAACATATGCAATCCATGTTAGATGAAGAAGACAATGAATATCAAACAGAACAAATTCCTAATGCCTTCAACAATTTATTTTCAATCATTAGCAGCAAATTAGAAAATAAGAATACATTGCTACTTCTAACAAAGTAGTAACTTGCTACAATACTACTCCTAACAAAGATCCAGTAGAATACATTGCAGGGCATGACTATTTTATTTGGGAACAAGACATGTACACTAATGAAATACAAGTTGAAACAATTATAAAGTCACTGAACTCTCTTGGATGAGGGGCTGATGGCATTAGTACAAAAACTATCTTACTGATTTACAAAAATATCCTGAAACAAATCACTCATTTCTTTGACCTCTGCCTGAGAAGTGGAGTGTTTTCTAAACTAGTAAAACAAGCCATAATCATCCCAATACTTAAGGCAGGAAAACTGAACAAGTTCACAAATTATAGGCCAATTTCTATGCTATCAGTATTTTCAAAAATCCTTCGAAAATGGTATATTCTTATCTCATATCTTATCTCGAACTGAATAATATACTCAGTACACTCCAAGTTAGGTTTATTAAAAAAAAGCATAGCACCTACATGCCAATTGCTCACATTTATGATGAAATTACAAAATCTTTGGAAAAGAAAGAACTTACTTGTGGTCTCTATATTGACTTGAAAAAGCATTTTATACTGTGAGCATGGACATTCTACTAAAAAAGTCCAATATATTGGCATCTCAGGAACTCTACTCAGGATATTACATTCATATTTAAAAGATCGTTACCAGCAAACAAAAAATTAATGATGTAATCTCAGATGCAGAGTGCATTATACTGGGAGTTTCACAAGGCTCCATACTTGGTCCACTAATCTTCCTTATATATATATATATATATATATATATATATATATATATATATATATATATATATATATATATATATATATATATATATATATATATATATATATATATATATATATATATACATAAATGATTGGGTAATTCTTTAGATAGAACATTCTATATATTTTCTGATGATTCTGCTGTCATGATAAAAGCTACAAATATAAAGGAACTACAAATTAAAGTCAATGCCATTGTTACTGGAATAACTGAATGGTTTCAAGCTAATAGATTATCACGGAATGTCACAAAAGCAAACTGCCAAATTTATTCCAGTATGCCTGGTGCTGACTTAAACATAACCATAAATTCTCAAAAAGTTCACAGGAAACAGCAAATCGTACATCTTGGTGTAATAGTTGATACAAATTAACATGAAGGTATCTCATAGCATATGTTGCTGCAAAAAATAGCAGAAATCTAAGAATAATGGGAAGAGCAAAATACTTGATCACTAGTCGTGACTTGAAATATTTATATAATACTTTGATTCTTCCCTATTTAAGTTATTGTGCATTAATGTGGGGAAACAATTTTCCAACACGATGAGACATAATTGTTAACATACAAAAAAGGGCATTAAGAACCATAGATAATCATCACTATGCATACCCTACAAATGAATTGTTTGTGAAATTTAACCTTTGGAAGTTCCCTCATATTGTACAGGAACAAAGTATATTACTACTTCACACATTTTTTAATCAAACATTACCAATCAGTATAATTAATATGTTCCAATACTCATCCCCAAGAAATTTAAGGTATGTTGATCATTTCCATGTACCTTTTTCATCGAAATCCTATAGACTTCATTCCATACCATTTATAGCACCAAGAACTTGGAATAGTATTATTGGTTCAAAATTTCCTTCCTATAGTCATGTACCTATTAAGAAGGAAGATGTAAAAAAGTTACCAGAGCTTATTTCATTGACTTATATATCACAAACTAACTGGGGAGCAAAAATTAACCTTGATCAATTGCACACTACAACAAAAAAGAATTATATGTAGGTGGTTAATATGTATGTAAGTATGTGTGAGTAAAGCTGGATCAGCAAGTATATGCATATGTGATGATGCAAGTGCATCTATGCACATTTGCACATTTGCACCTGCAAATGTGTATGGATGTATATGTGTGTATGTTTATGTATGTGCATGTTAGTATATATGTATGTATGTATATTTGTATAGATGATGTGTGAGTGCATATGTGCATATGTATGTAAAGTATGTGTAGGTGTACATGTTTCATGTGTGTGCATATGCAGGTATGTGTGATTGTGCATGTGTATATACATGGATCCAACTTCTCCCTTTTCCCCCTCATAACACATTTCACTTTGTGGTCCCAGGAGTTCCTTGGTGTTACTAGCTTGCTACCTAGCTGAGGTGCTCCTGGGGCTACTTCTACTAATAACTGGTGGTGGCCTATCTGCAAAAAAGAAAAGAAAAAGAAGGATGCAACCAGTTGTAGTGAACTGGAGGTATGCAGAAAAAGGACATATGTATTTGCATCCTGAGGCATTCCTAAGCTGGCTGTCCTAACTTTATGATAGGCTGCTGATAGGATAGGCTGCTGCATACGAAACAGGGGTCGACATTAGGGAAAAATCTGCGAAGTCAACTACAGCCGTGGCTATGGCCAAATGATTTCTGGTAGGTAAAATGCTTCCTAAATGATATAAAAACGTTAGAAAAAAATAATTAAAAATGCTTCTCAAGCGCGCGTGAACAGGCTGCACAGCTGTGGCAGCCGGCTGACAAGTACGGCAGCCAAGGTGTTTGTGTGTGTGGGGGGAGAGTAGCAAACAAAGACCAATCCCTCCCTCCACAGCCAAGGTATGACTGTCGGTGTAACAGACGGAGAGACTGGCTGTGAGGCAGACGGAGAGATTATCGGTGTGGCAGACGGAGAGACTGTCGGTGTGGCAGACGGAGAGACTCTCGGAGTGACAGACGGATAGACTGTCGGTGTGACAGACGGATAGACTGTCGGTATGACAGACGGAGCTACTATCGGTGTGGCAGACGGAGAGACTGTCGATGTGGCAGACGGAGAGGCTGTCGGTGTGGCAGACGGAGAGACTGTCGGTGTGGCAGACGGATAGACTATATGTGAGGCAGACGGAGCGACTATCGGTGTGGCAGACGGAGAGACTGTCGGTGTGACAGACGGAGAGACTCTCGGAGTGACAGACGGATAAACTGTCGGTGTGACAGACGGATAGACTGTCGGTATGACAGATGGAGCTACTATCGATGTGGCAGACGGAGAGACTGTCGGTGTGGCAGACGGAGAGACTGTCGGTGTGGCAGACGGATAGAATATCTGTGAGGCAGACGGAGCTACTATCGGTGTGGCAGACGGAGAGACTGTCGGTGTGGCAGACGGAGAGACTCTCAGAGTGACAGACGGATAGACTGTCGGTGTGACAGACGGATAGACTGTCGGTGTGACAGACGGAGCGACTATCGGTGTGGCAGACGGAGAGACTGTCGATGTGGCAGACGGAGAGGCTGTCGGTGTGGCAGACGGAGAGACTGTCGGTGTGGCAGACGGATAGACTATCTGTGAGGCAGACGGAGCGACTATCGGTGTGGCAGACGGAGAGACTGTCGGTGTGGCAGACGGAGAGACTCTCGGAGTGACAGACGGATAAACTGTCGGTGTGACAGACGGATAGACTGTCGGTATGACAGACGGAGCTACTATCGGTGTGGCAGACGGAGAGACTGTCGGTGTGGCAGACGGAGAGACTGTCGGTGTGGCAGACGGATAGAATATCTGTGAAGCAGACGGAGCTACTATCGGTGTGGCAGACGGAGAGACTGTCGGTGTGGCAGATGGAGAGACTCTCAGAATGACAGACGGATAGACTGTCGGTGTGACAGACGGATAGACTGTCGGTGTGACAGACGGAGCGACTATCGGTGTGGCAGGCGGAGAGACTGTCAGTGTGGCAGACGGAGAGACTATCGGTGAGGCAGACGGAGGGACTGTCGGTGTAGCAGACGTCGGATGGCACACATTTGGCGGTGTAACAGACGGACGGAGAGACTGTCGGTGCGGCAGCCAATGACAAATACAAACTATGCAGGTGAAGCAACCCAAGGAGCGAGGCCCTGACGTTGGCCAACTATGTAAATCGACGCGCACCAGAGATGCATGAGTCGGGAAAGCTGTAGAACTGGGGTCAGCGGTCTTCCCGCGTGGTGGCTCACTTCGCTGAAGCAGATGCGCCAGACGTGAACAAAAAATCCACGTAGAAAATCTGGGCGGTATGCCTGCTGTAACAAGACGAGATCTCGTTACTTCCATGCCTTTTTCGCCACGTTTATTGTCAATGAAGTATGGGAATTCCGGTTATGCATGTCACGAATGTATAAATATTTCCTCGCTCTTTGGTGCCAATCATTGCCGAACAGTGGCACAACATATTTTGTCCCATTGTTGAACAATGGTTGGCACCAAAGAGAAAGAAAATGACAACATATTCAAAAGAGGAGATGATACTACAAATATTATCATACATGTTCTTGTATCTGCGACTTCAAACTCATGACTACTCTTACGTGACTAAAAATACAGCAAAACGATAACCAGCCCAGTTGTCCAAGACACAACGTGTTTACTTTGTCCTGAAAAGCAAGCCAGAAAGCATGCTCGGCTCGGGTTGTATCCATATATCTATATAGTTTTTTTTCTAACTTTTCCTGTGGGAGATTCAGCCGAAATTTTGAGCCTGCGACGAACTAGTGTTTTTTTTTCGTTTTTAGATCTCTCCGCTCGTTGTTTTTTTCCCCTGCGATTGCAATCGAGCCCGAGTTGATACTGAGATGAGATAACAGCTTGAACACATTCACCCAAATGTCTAAACGGTCTCCTAAGAAAGCAGGTTGTGAACCGTTCTGTCTCATTATGAACATTATAAGAATGAGTGTAGGGTATTGATTTTCCGTACCAAGCGGATATCCGTACGGATATCACATTCATGCTGTGCTCTAACTCAACCTAAGACAATATTTAGTCACCATTTCGCGACGTCCATTCGGTAGTAACACCCCTGAAGATGGTCCCTTCAGTGTCCGGCAGCCTCCGTGCAGGGCGTCACGTTCGGTAATAACACCCCTGAAGATGGTCCCTTCAGTGTCCGGCAGCCTCCGTGCAGGGCGTCACGTTCGGCTGTTATCAGCTCATCAGTAGCTCCACCAAGTTGCGGCCACCTTGGTCTGGGCGTCTAGGATGCTGTTCCACCTTGCTTTCTTGACTCCTTGCTTCCTTCCTTGTTCCACCCTGATGACCTCGTTCTCATTTGCAGGACCCTTGGCTGCCTCTTACTGACGCTTTGGTCAATGTCTGGACGCTAGTGAGCACTTCTCCTGTGCGAATTGACATTGATGACGGATGTATCTATGTTGATCAAAGTAAAAGAGGATCAAGACAGGGTAGTTCATATCGGTTCAGAATCAAGCTTCAAAACCAGATTCCGAACTATGCATCTTAGATATACAGGGAAGTCGTCATTAAATTGTAAAAGAACAACAGTTCAACATGCCAATTTCCGAACAGACAGTACTTAGCAAAACGTAAGGAGTGCACCCACCCAAACCCATATGCTCTCCACCCTGCTAGGAATATTTTAGGTAACAAAATGAAAAAAAGAGTACTAAGACACACAATAACTCAAAATATTGCACGTTTCAAATGGAATTTAGGAGTCTCGGTCGCACCAGAAATAAGCTCGGCGTGCACATTGTCATGCCTTAGCCTTCGTAATAATCCGTATTTCAGCCCCTAGAGCTCCTGGAATACCCATACCTCCGGACATTTCAGGGCATCTTATATGATAGTGACTTGAAACCTAGCATAACTTTAGAGCACATAAATTGCCATCGGAAATATTTCGACTTCTAAAAAAATACTGATTCTCAATAATGTTATGAGCGGTTAAATATCTGTCTAGTTTAAACATTCATTTAACCTGGGGACCCAAAGTGTGGTCACATTTTGCATTTCTGGATTTTGACTTTAATCATTTGATGTTTGTCATCCATATTTCACTTCTGACATCATTTTGCACGGTTTGCGTACGGAAAATTCCAATGTGCATCTAAAAAGCTGTGTTAAGTCGAGATCGTGACATGACTTTGACCCGTCATAACTTCGGTACCATAGGACCATTGCCGCGAGAGAACGCATCATGGTGCACACCGTGAGCAACTGACGTAGCGGAAGGCTTACGGAACTTCGGCGTTTTATCGTCCAGAATTTACTTCCGAAAACTATCAGAGGAGGGTCAAATTGCCCCCCCTCCACACTGCGTGGGTTAATAAAGTTCAGCAAACCAGCAGCAGGTTGGAATTAGCATTCGCTTTTATATTTCCTCAGATATCGAATTAGGGTGCGCTACTCCAATTTCCGTGAAAATTGGTGTACAGGAACCTCTCAAGGCACTGATGATCACTAGCATAAAAGCCAAGATAAGCGTTCATAAACAGCTAAGTTACTGAAGGTCAAATGCCAAAGGTCATCGAGGTCCGATTATTCAGATTTACCATAAAATTGGCACGCAGGTAGACCTAAACATGTCAATCATGATGAGCATGAATGCTAAAATGGGTGCTCACAAACGGGTTTTTGAGGTGAGATCGTTCTGTGCCTGTATTTCTTAAATCCAATATCAGTCTGAACGTCGTCGCATTGATATTTGATTTATATAGTGTATTTTGTGATAATAAACCGGCACTCTGGTAGAAGCCATCGTCGTCATCGAGATCGGGTCGTTTTTGCGATCTGCCTTATTATGTAGCCTTATTCTTGAACTACTGCATTGTAGTACTGATGATTAGCAACATCTCAAGGATTACATGTACACTGCATATTTGTCAGACAATTCTGAGTCGCCAGATCTCCGTGACTTTTGACATTTGACCTCGAATAACTCAGCTGTTTACAAGCGCCTCTCCTAACATTGGTGTTCATAAGAATCAGCGCTTTGAGGGCCACCTATGTAAAAATTGTATGGAAAGTTAAGTGGTCTGGTCTTCTTGGACATCTGAGAAGCCATCGACGGGAATATCTGCTGCTAGTTTGTTGCACGTGGATAGATAATGCGATAAAATGCAATAGACATGGTTAAATAGCAGGATAGCATCGCAGCATATTGAGTTTGTTTTCATTTTGCGACATAGATGCTTCCTGACCGTGAGATGTTAATTGCACCGATACATTATTTTATTCTTACGGAAGACATCCTCTGTCACCGTGCATTATAAACTGAGCACATTTGTATAATTGTGCCAAGGTACAAGCCGGCTATTTGTGCGCCGTAGAACGGTAATTCGGGCGACAGTATATCGGACAGCCCGTCATCGTCGTACATTGTCCGGAATAAATCACGTAAAAACCTTTCTAAGCTTGATTTTAATGCAGACATATTCTTGAAGCAATCGGCCATCACAACAATTCAGTCGTTGACATTTGTCGTACAACCAGCTTGCGAATAATCTGCTTGCATGCGAATGAATTGCTTATGTGAATAGCGATTAGAAATAGACTCGGGTATTGTTGGTCTACATTTATATTGCATTCATTGTGCACAAACCCGCGTTGTGCACCGCTTTGTCCATTGAAGACAAGTTCAATAATTTGGTAACCAATTATCTGGCCCAAGAACCGACCAGGAATCATGTTCGGGGAACCAGCAATGCTCGAGCGAAGCTGATGTCGAGGGAGCGGCCTCACTTTCACGCGGTGACGAGCTGAGGTAAGCCGGTGGTGATTAACGCCCCGACCACGTGCACATGGCTGGCCAAGGTCAACAGGTATTGACCAGCTTTTTAACTGACAGGCGCACTGCTTCTGCCAAGACCTAACGTCAACGAGAAGATAAAACAACTCTGACGGAGCATCATCGGTGAAGGAAATAGCTTCGCATTTCTTTCTCACCATGGTGCCTCAAAGAATATAAGATGGCGATCAATCCAGCAATCTAGCATACCTATAGGCAGAGCGGCGGTCAAGATTATACTAGGATGGGGGGGGAGCGGACCCTAAAAATATTGTTGTAGTAAATTTCGTAAATTTCGCTCGAAATAAGGTGGGGACGAGGATGCTTGGCAGCCAAGATCGCAATCGAAATTTTGTGGTTGGGAAGGGAGTAATTATTATTGGAGCCCATTGCTCAATGTCACTTCCCAAAGAAAACTAAGTCGGCATCATGGGCATACCCACGTTTGAAACCGTGCGAGCAGATCGAAAAAAAGCTTTGAGTGAGAGGTTGCAAAATGAAAATTGACAGACTAAGATGCTGGAGCTGTTACAGGCTCATGAACTACTTAGCTTGGATTTTGTTATTCTTATCCAGAATTTCGCCCCGGTGGATAATGTTTAGGAAGGGGAGGAAATGCTAAACACCAGAGGTCCCATACATTTTCTAATTCGCGAGGTTCTCCATCTCTAGGGCTCCCGAACTCCAGGCAAACTTCCCCTTTCAGGGCCCATCCAACTCCTACAGAGATAATCCATTTACATGGATCCATGCAGCTAAGAGGGTCCCTCCAGTTGCAACGGTACCTCCTGCTTCAAGGACCCCTTCAGCTTCAATTCAAGCTGTCCTACCGGCCTCAATGGCTCCTCTGGCGTAAGGGGGCTCCTCCAATGTGAAATAACCCCTTCAGTGTCCAAGGGTCCCTCTAGATATCAGGGCTCCTGTGCTTAGCCATGCCCAAACAACTTCAATTAGTTTTCCATTAAGCCCAAACGAGAATAAGCTTAAGTAAGTACAATTCAAGCTGTCACACCAGCCTCAAAATGGCAAACGCAGCTTCAAGGGGACTCTCCAGTTCCCAAGAACCCCTGTTGCTCCCAGCTGAGATTGAGTAAGGTCCAGAGACTCCTCAATTAGGTTTCAACGAGACCACGTTTGTATTTCTGGTAGTCGGTGTGGTGTATATCGAAAAGTATCTTGTTTGATCTAGTGTATTTTTGTTGTCAAGGGGGTAGACCTCTACCCTTCTCCGAGGGAGCACCTGCGACTAGGGGGCTCATTTGAGATCAGATTTATCAGCACAAAAATAAAGCCACATTTATCCGTGAGAGATGAGGTAAACTTTCGTATCGCATCATGGCTGAGAGCGATTTCAAGATCATGGAAATATTTGAGTGGTACAATCACACTGGAAGTGCAGCGGTTAGATGGAGGACAGGTTCTGTCACCCATCCACCTTTTGATCTTCAATAGCAAGTGAACAAATTGCGAAGGACGACAACTTGCATGAACCGTGAAGACTGAAGTATATCGGCCGATTTATTTTTAGAAATATCACTATGCAGAAGTATTTGCAAACTCGTTCAAGTTTCTCTTGCGAACTTCTGGATTTCCAACGAATTCCCAAGTCTGGAAGCCTTCTCCCCGCATAGGGAACTGCTTTTTCCTACCGTTATGATGTCATATACGGTTCACGTAGCTCCTACTCCATCCGAGCCAATCAAGCAAGCATCGCACTGCTTGCGACACTTCATGGCTGAAAATCGTTCCCGTGGTTGCTACTGATATCAGGCAATACAGCACAAGATAAACCACGGATTTGAGTGCTTTGGCATGAAATGCGGGGAGCACGAGAATAGTAGTGGTATAGTGGGCAGAGATAGTAATGTTTCATGAACTGTGGCCGGTCGACTCAAGACACTGGGTGATGTTAAATATTCACGGAAATCCAATGTTTCTTCCAGCCTTTTTACGAACCATTTTGAAAGCTCGAAGTTCGCATATGAGATAAGAAGAACAACGTCGATCAGTAGCACGACCAGGGGACAAGGGCATGGTCAACTTTGCCGCTCATGAATATCATTTTAGATGTGAAGTTCTAAATATAATCACAACGATACATTACAAGTGAGACGTCACCTAGTATTGGAGATATTTGCATCCTGATAGATTAGTACCAAAAGCTTCCCTGTCAAATGGCAACAGCAGCAAGTAAGACCAATCAAGCCCTAGCATTCCTGGGAAAATATCTTAAGAGTATTAAGTTTCGCTGGCCGTAACGATCGCCCTGGACGATCTCCGATGAAGTGTCGCATGTTCTTTACACACCACCTTTAAAATATGAGTATGGTGTTGACTGTAGTAACGAAAATTCTTCATTGTTGCGAGAAAATGACATTCAAATGTATCCGGTAGGTCCACCAGCAAGCGTGAGTAACAAAATCTGCTATCGGACAGATCGGCAAAATCAACGTTTTCGACACCATTTCAACATTGATCTGGACCTAAATGCAATATCGCGCATTGGTAGTATCCCATGACACCTCGGAATTCCTCGTGGCATGCTTCAAGTAAGTTTTTTTTGGTTGTACAAAGGGTGCGAGTAAACGATAACATTTGGTATTTGAAAATTTTTTATCTTTAAGCTAACATGATCGATCAACCAGTGACCGAAGCGGTTTAAAAATGCGTATTAATCGCGACATGTCAAGGGCATCACGCTGTTTAAAAAAAAATGTATTCCCTGCTTGGGAATATTCTGGATGATGTGAATGGGGGTCGAAACTCTAATTTATCATGGATTTTAGTTCCGAATCAGTTATCACCACATTCATGCGAATGCGTATGGCAAAACGAAATATGTTATGTGGTAAATGTGCAACAGAACCTGCATTTCGCTGCGGCGGTAGCTTTAGGAAGTGCCGCCATTACAAGAACATCCATCGCTGAAACGCTTCCATCCTTCCTGGTCTGAAGACTCAGCTGCTACTCCCATGCACCCCCTCGTCATGACATAACAGTGCGCGTGCCAACCACACCCACTATCCAGTTTACTGGCGGCTGAGGCCTTGAACAACTTCCCGAACATTAGCCGCGGCTGGCTCCAGTGCGGTCCCCACCGCCTGCGGTGATCGCCCCCTCAGCCTCATGAGCCTCTTCTGCGAAAGCGGCAGTGTGTGGGACGTCCACCACCACTGGCAGAAGGGGAGAGACGACGTCATTACGAGCCACGCGGCAGACGGCCGGCGCCGCCATGACTGACGAGTCAAGGTCAAGTCAAGGTCGTGCGGTACATTTCACCGGGTCAGACGCCGGTGAATTGTCAGTGTCTTTCGCCATATCTGGTGTTGGGCAATGGGAGCATGCTATGGGTGTATCTATGTATCTATGGGTGTATCTATGGGTGTATCTATGTATGGGCATATATGGGAAGTCGGACAGGTAAACTCCACAGTTTCCAGGTGTTTAACCGTCGATCTACGAGGGAAGTGATGCCAACATATCTCCGCGAGGTTTTTATACCGTCACGCTCTCTGGTGGGAACATTCGCATCGCTCCGGATGCTCCCAAACAGAGAAGGAACATGACGAAAACCGGCGTGCTGTACTTGACGGCATGTCGCGATTAATACTCATTTCTTTAGAACGTTTTGGTCACTGGGTGACCGATCATGACAGCTTCAGATATTTTTTTATTTGAGATTGTCATCGTTCAATTGCACCCATTGTACAATGCAAAACTAAAACTTGCTTGGTAGATGTCACAAAGTATTCGGAGGTATTATGGGATGGTAACAATGCGCGATGCTGCACCTGGGCCCATATCAAGCGCAAGACGAGGTCGAAGAGTTGACACTGTTTTAGAAAGAAACGACTGGACAGATTTTGCTGACATTTCCACGAGGTCAGTTTATAGCGATTTAACACCATAGTAAGCTTCCGCCAAAGAATACCGGATATACAAACGCGTGACGTAATATTATCAAAAGCAGCAGAAATGACAAAATATGTCACCCTAATTCACTTCTTATAATTCCTCTCATCTTGGACTTAAACTAATCTCATCGCGTTTGGCGAGATGCATGCCCAATAGTTAGGAAATTCCCGCAATGCTTTCGAGCTCTAGGTCGAGCGTTTTGGGGATGGCACGGACATATCTGAACTGCATTTACACGTCTTCTCGACAGCATTCTATGGCGGCAATTAATCAATTGTTTTCTTCTTCCGCACAATCTTAAAGGCTGATATAATGTTAGCGGTACATCCGTTATTTGATAATTCCAATTTTAGCTAACAGGTCACAAGGAGTGTTTGGAAATGGAAAACGTATCATGGAATTGTGTCACATCTCGCACACCAGAAGCCAGGCTGTTGTCTCCTCTTCGCTTAGCGATGTATATGCATGACTTATAACTTTTCTAATTAAGCGGGGTGTCTGATGCATTCTAATGACGTTATGGTTGTCCGCCTAGCCCAGAGGACCCGAAAACTCGATGTCCTCCTGTCTGTGTTTTTCAAGAACCTTGCTCGAGGCAGCCTGCGTGGGGAAGCAATTATTAACTTTGTGTTTAATAATTATTCAATTATCATAAACTATGGCACAAACTGGCGATATTTCCATTCGGAAAACACATATATGTTTAGGTTACGTTTCAACATATTCCTTCTGAAAGCATTCGTCCCCGGCAACAAAATTTATTAACATGTGCAGGTGGAATAAATGGTTTCCTCCAGATATTTCTCTTTCAGATTTCGATATTTCAAATTCCACTGAGCAAATAATAGCGTACTAATAAGTGTGTTATTCAATATTACAGTAGTCAAAGCATGCTTTTTACTCAGTTTAAGATGTAATAATATAGAATTGAAATGTTGTTGATTCCAACCAAACAACGAACGGTCCACAACCACTTCTCCGACCAACCAACCTCTAACGAAAAGTCATCCGGTGACTGCAAATTGAAAGAACGGATAATTTTAACATGTGCTCAATTTATTGGCATTTCGGTTGCATGTCAACTACATATATTGGCTGGCAATCGCAACGAGAAAACTTTAAAGACTCAAACCGATCCCTCAGAAATCGGCACAGATATAGAGATACCATAATCCATTGATAACATTCGAAAGTGATTTGTTAGGCATGTCTGTTTTCAGATTATCCTATGCTCTGAGATAGATATTGCCACCGGATCCCAAATGTACGTGTTTGTTGACCCTACAAAATGCCACCAGATCTGTTCTGTATATGCATAGTATGTATTAAATGGATCAACCTATATCTCGTCGCCTGCTAAGTTAGCCAGTTCCGGATGCCCCTAACACCTTTGTGTCATTATGAGAGGGGCCATCATAGCCCCATGTTACGACTAACTCCTTGCAAATCTTAAGCAACCATCAAAGATAGCGGTTCATAATTCAGTTCCTCGGTGGTTTTTCAGCATATTTTGCAAATAATCATGGATCAACCATCGCCGGTGTAGGACGTATATAATGAAGTTTATTCCTTCTTTGTTCCGCTTTGCAATGTACTGGATGATGAAAACTCAGGCAGTCAACTTTTTATTGAGCTGTATCCGACACCAAGCGCTGGTGGATTCGCACTGCTCGGCCCATCTGGGTGATCGTGCTGCCACCTATAAGTTATCACATGCGTCTGCCATAGAATAGAGGCGCGACCAGGCGACGTAGATGTTTAGCCCTGACATAAATCCAGCAATAAAAACTGGCAGGTACTTCCTGGCACATTGCTACCCTCAAAATAAACTTGTTTGTGAGGATACTTGGGGAAATTAGCCAATATTTCGCCAACAGGTATGGAAGGCTTGTCTAAACCTGGAACTTGTCAACTAACTGATGTACGGTTCTGAAATATTGCGAGGTGTATGAAGACGCCATCAACAGAGGTTGCTTCCAGAATGAGCTATTTATAGCATGCGTTTAGGAGATTAGCCTTGATTTCTCAACATATCAAGGCTTCCCCGGATTACATAGCGCACATCCCTAGCCGACTGGGTCGAGACCCTGACCGCATCACGTGCATCCCTAGCCGACTGGGTCAAGACCCTGACCGCATCACGTGCATCCCTAGCCGACTAGGTCGAGACCCTGACCGCATCACGTGCATCCCTAGCCGACTGGGTCAAGACCCTGACCGCATCACGTGCATCCCTAGCCGACTGGGTCAAGACCCTGACCGCATCACGTGCATCCCTAGCCGACTGGGTCAAGACCCTGACCGCATCACGTGCATCCCTAGCCGACTGGGTCAGGACCCTGACCGCATCACGTGCATCCCTAGCCGACTGGGTCAAGATCCTGACTGCATGACGTGCATCCTAGCCACTGCCCGACCCATCATCCCTAGCCGACTGGGTCAGGACCTGACCGCATCACGTCATCCCTCCACTGGTCAACCTCCGCACCCTAGCCGACTAGGTCAAGATCCTGACTGCATGACGTGCATCCCTAGCCGTCTGGGTCAAGACCCTGACCGCATCACGTGCATCCCTAGCCGACTGGGTCAAGATCCTGACTGCATGACGTGCATCCCTAGCCGACTGGGTCAGGACAAATACTCACAGTTCACCCCAAGATTGCAATACAATCGCCTGGGCACCATGTCCCAACTACCTTGCTTGGCTTACGGACTGTGCCGGCCACCGAACACCTAAACCCTTCACATGCGATGCAAGATGTTATGCACAGTGTCTTGTGAACACTTAATAGTGACGTCTTTAGAATACTCAAAGGTAAGCATGGGGCTGAGCACAAACTTCATGATGCACATAGAATGTTCTATGACGTATATTTTGTTTTCACAAAGTATGCAATGTGACTGATTGGAGTGACTAATCGCAATGAGGTTACTGGTAAGACGGTGTAATCTCAAACCCTATAAACAAGATCTGAACTGTCAGCCATCCGAGTACACTATGGGAAACGAACAGTAGTAGATACGAATTGAACACAAATCCGCCAATTGTACTCGAACAATTAGTGCCATCCCTCAGTGACTTGACATCATCTGGTCACGTATAACTAAAATGTTATAGTGGTCACAACAATGTCGCGTGGCTGCTGGGATCAATAAGTGAGAAGTTGCGGCTCGTGCAAGATACCCAAGTCTTTTCGCCTGTGATGTAGATCAGCACACTCTGTTGGTAAGCCGTTCTGTCCATGCGCCTCACAGGACCCAGGGTCATCTGTTGCCGGCTAAAGGAGCCAATATTGACATTTGGTGTTGAAATGTGGCCAGCTGGTGCTGAAATCTGGCCAGCTGCTGTTGATATCTTGCCAGCTGATGCTGAAATATGGCTAACTAGTTTTTAAATCTGGCCATTTGGTGTTTAAATCTGGTCATTTGGTGTTTAAATCTGGTCATTTGGTGCTTAAATCTTGCAGGCTGTTTTTGAAATTTGGTCAACTGGTGTTGAAAGGAAATGGTGCGAATATGCGATTTTCACAAAATGCATATTTTTTACGTGTTCTGATCTTTCATGTCATTCTTAATTTTGAAGTTATTTCCTGGAAGGCTGGGGACAAAATTGAAAAGTGAGCATACTGGGTAATGGCTATCTTACAGTATTTATTTTTTTTAAACTTTCAGATATCAATAAAATTGGATGCAGACATGGCCACTACAAGATGGAACCTTACCCTGGTGCTGCGTACTTGCAGACACAAACCGGAATGTTCTGGAATGTTTGGGACCAAGGGCGCAGCATTCAGAATTTCGTCCCATTCTTTGCATCTGCATACTTTCGTATCCATACTTCGATTATATATTTTTATATTTCACGTGCCAGTCATCCAGCGTGAAATCTAATAATAATACTAATAAAAAATGAAATCTAATAAATACTCGACACCACTTGTTCACCACCACTGCGCTTTCGATCCTCATCGCTTCAGATATCAGCCCCCACTGACGACTGAGTTGCCGGCGATTCGCAGCTGCGATATACCGTGCATTCAATGCACAGTCCTACCCGGTGCACAGCCGGGCGGCCGGACGAGTTAATGTAGCTGGTGGCAGAAGTATTCACTGCAGATATCAGCATCATGGCTATATTTGCTTGAAACAAAAATCGGGCACAGAAAGCTATGCCGACATTCCATTTGAAACGGAATTGTGGCTTTCTGTAGGTGTAACGCTGTCAATGTACCGCGGACGACCAACGCTTGCATGGAGGAAGCACACAGCAATTAACACTTAAAGCGTGGCTCTCAACTCGTGAACACAGTCAAGGCTACGCCTACGTCGCTTGTGTGTGCCTCGGTTTTATGGTTTGGCAATATGTTCAGGATAATAAAAGATACTGTTGTTTTTTTATTGTCTTGCCACTATGCTATTGCCATCATTTTGCATCTGCTTGGCTACACACATCTGCAATCGCCATGGTCGGATGTATTCAATATACAGGCACTAGATGCCAATATACGGACACACAGGCACTCCGCCGACGCGTTCGTCCGGTGCTAGCGGCTGGCTGCCGACACACCGGCAATGCAGACTGCAACGCGCATCGCCCCAAAGTGCGAAATTTAGATGGCCATGGATGTTGTTTTTTTAACACGCGCACTGGAGGGGGGGGGGCGAAATCCGCCCACCCCTCCGGTTTTTGTACATAACTCCAGATTTTACCTGTCGATATACGCCATTGTTTGAGTACCTGCTTAGAAATGACCGGCGCGTCGTTTAAAGCAAGAACAATAGAAATCGGCAGATTATTTTTCGAGTTAGGGGCCGTTAAAGTAAAAAATAATTCGTAGCGCCAGACCACAAAAATCGGCGCTGATGCGCTTCCCGTATATCCGCAAAAGGGAAGTGTTCTTGACAACATTAGCGACTTGTTTGATATATATTGATATGCTATATAGTTTCAAGGTCATGTTATGTCACCGAGGTCAAGTCAGGTCTAGTTCATGACAGGTTAATGGGACCGAACTTGGTCAACTGGAATGTTGTCATAGATGCACTACCGTTTGTCATTGTGTACCTAAGCGTTTCCATACTTTATTCATGTACTTGACTCCCGACGGAGCAGTCGGGCGGGCGGCCCGGTTCCGGTAACTGGAACAGGTAACTGACCTGATAAAGTGCTGCTATGTAGGTGACCTGAGGTCAAATGTCGGGTCTAGCATCTGTATTGTATCATTAGTAATGTCCAAAACATCATTGATGCCCATTTTTGAGCATTTAAACACAATCACAGCGATCGATAACAATGACAAGCCAAGCCACGCAGAACAATAAAATATTAACAAATGTGACCTCATTTGACCTTGAAAATATTGACCTAAGGTCATAAAATTTGCACACAATATAACTCACTACCGTACCCATCCACTCTGCGAATTTCGTTCATCCAACTTTAATAGGAACCGAGATCTTAGGGGGGGCGGGGCGGAATCCGCCTCGCCCCCAGTGCGCGTAATTTTCAGAGGCCCTCCAGGGCGCGTGTTAAGATACAAAATATCATGTGGTATCTTAGACCAAGTCACATGAGGTTTTTGTTCTGAGATCCGGATTTGAAAAACTATCTCCGTGATCCAGCCTAATATTCAGCATGGCATCCTTTATTGGGATGCTAATGTTTTATTAATTCGACCAACATATAAGATGTCGGATGAAGTCGAAATATTTACATTGTTTTGGAAACTTTCTACTCCGGAACCGCGAAACACAACACTATTTCATAGTACTTTGTAGCACAAATGAACTCCGAATTTAGCTTCAGCGTCTATTTTAACCCCAGAGTGGCTCGTCAGCCAAAAAAGATCAGCTAAGGCCAGGTTTGGTCAATTATCTCACATGCCCTTTACATGGTGTAATGAAGGATATACTCAGGTTGACTGAGTGGTCCATCATCCTACCATATCCAATAATTGTCAATAAGTGAGATTAGTTGCCGACATTTCGTGATTTCGCAGGAACATGGTCTGAATGATCTTCATTTTAACGTCATCAGTCGATGGCCTGACAAAAATTATTCACATTTTTCACCCTGATGTTAGTAAGGGATGCCCACTAATCACGTGGGAGGACGGGTCGCGTCAGGGCGCCATTTTTCAGTGGTGACAAAAAAATTGTGGCGGAAGGGGGGGATTGTACGGCGAGGGTTCAAATAGACTGGACCTTCATTTATTGCCACAATATGTGCGCTCATCAATTATACATCGGTGCGTAAACTTGGAAAGCAATATATTAAGCGAAATATGAGTCATCTTAGGAGGTCATAGGGGATCAACTGGACCATCCGCTCTGCGGGGTCAATATCTCATGTTACTCAGACGAATACTTGTACATGCATGTTGCAGTATTAACCTTCCAACCGGAACTGAAAAATACAATTTGAAGTCGAAAGAAAGCAACTCAGGAAAAGCAGCACTGTGTGACTTTATTGTGGATGACCCAAAATGTTTTCGGAAAACTTACTTGGCATAAGGTGCAACATGATGTCCTGAGTGGGATCAAATGATTGAACTCGCTGCAGAGTTCAGCTCTTAGGTTATCTTGAAACACCGACAGGGATACTAAACGCCTCCTTTCCTATAACCGGTAGGTTGAACACTGAACTTGGTGGACCGGTGTACTATGACGTGCCCTCAAAGTCTCCATGTGAAGCTCTTCCCGCTTCACAGTGGTCGAGCTTCCGACTGAACGGAAAGGGAGAGCCGCAGCCCACCCGCAGTGGGCTCGACCTGGCCTTGACCTTAGCTCGTGACCGGGTCAGGGCAGCTGGTCCTCACACACTGCGACCACCCGCTCGACCTGGCCTTGACCTTAGCTCGTGACCGGGTCAGGGCAGCTGGTCCTCACACACTGCGACCACCCGCTCGACCCGGCCTTGACGTTAGCTCGTGACCGGGTCAGGGCAGCTGGTCCTCACACACTGCGACCACCCGCTCGACCCGGCCTTGACGTTAGCTCGTGACCGGATCAGGGCAGCTGGTCCTCACACACTGCGACCACCCGCTCGACCTGGCCTTGACCTTAGCTCGTGACCGGGTCAGGGCAGCTGGTCCTCTACCGACCTACTGCGACCACCCGCTCGACCCGGCCTTGACGTTAGCTCGTGACCGGATCAGGGCAGCTGGTCCTCACACACTGCGACCACCCGCTCGACCCGGCCTTGACTTAGCTCGTGACCGGGTCAGGCAGCTGGTCCTCACACACTGCGACCACCCGCTCGACCCGGCCTTGACGCTGACAGCACACACACCACGCTCGTACCGGGTCAGGGCGCCAGCTGGTCCTCACACACTGCGACCACCCGCTCGACCTGGCCTTGACGTTAGCTCGTGACCGGGTCAGGGCAGCTGGTCCTCACACACTGCGACCACCCGCTCGACCCGGCCTTGACGTTAGCTCGTGACCGGATCAGGGCAGCTGGTCCTCACACACTGCGACCACCCGCTCGACCCGGCTTTGACGTTAGCTCGTGACCGGGTCAGGACAGCTGGTCCTCACACACTGCGACCACCCGCTCGACCTGGCCTTGACGTTAGCTCGGACCGGGTCAGGGCAGCTGGTCCTCACACACTGCGACCACCCGCTCGACCCGGCCTTGACGTTAGCTCGTGACCGATCAGGGCAGCTGGTCCTCACACACTGCGACCACCCGCTCGACCCGGCCTTGACCTAGCTCGTGACCGGATCAGGGCAGCTGGTCCTCACACACTGCGACCACCCGCTCGACCTGGCCTACCTAGCTCACCGAACAAAGGGGGGGGGGCCCCCCCACACCGCGACCCCCCGCTCGACCCGGCCTTGACGTTAGCTCGTGACCGGGTCAGAGCAGCTGGTCCTCACATACTGCGACCACCCGCTCGACCCGGCCTTGACCTTAGCTCGTGACCGGATCAGGGCAGCTGGTCCTCACACACTGCGACCACCCGCTCGACCTGGCCTTGACCTTAGCTCGTGACCGGGTCAGGGCAGCTGGTCCTCACACACTGCGACCACCCGCTCGACCTGGCCTTGACCTTAGCTCGTGACCGGGTCAGGGCAGCTGGTCTTCACACACTGCGACCACGCATAGCTGGTTGTTCCACCGACCTGCCACCTGGAGCCAGAGTACGTCTGCCAATGTGCAGCCGACTAATCCAGCTGCGGTCACGATAAAACCACCAAATGGATTGTCGGCCTGACATAGTGTTGCATTTTCGAGATGCTCCAGATGGTGAGATAAATAAAACCTAGTAGACAGATACGTGGCGCTCCATGCTACGGTCACGTCATGATGAAGAGGTGCATGCAAGGTGCATGTACTATTGGCGGCTTAATTAACTAGGCAGACTAGGAACCTTCGGGCATGGCATTCGGGCCGGGTGGGGTGTCGTTGCACTTGAATATCCTGCATAGGTACACTGTGCCGCACCACAGATAGGTGTGCGGTGTAGACTATCTATCAGGCGGCTGCGTGACACGGCTTCACGGAATGTGCATTCCAATCGTTGGCAGAGCAAGCCGATTCTAAACTAGATGTCGCACAGGTGGTTCATGAAGTGCGCTGTGCATGTCTTGCTCGTAGCCCGCTGTGAGACCGCCGGTCGTGTGGAGCCGTGAACGCGCCGACACTGCCAGTGATGAACGGTTGGACTCGATCACCGCACCCTAGCACGAGCAAGTCAGCTGGTGGGGCAACAAGCATGCCGTGCTATATACGTATTTTTGGTGGTAGAGAGGCGACCGTGTTTCAGATTCCCACCTCCCGCTCGTCAGTCCTATTTCTAAGCAGAACGGTGTGCTGATTAAGGAATTGGAGCCAAACGTTGTAGAACAGGGCCTTGGTAGCTTGCTAAATGGATGGCAATTTTTCACCCAACCATTTGGTTATTACACACAGACGTGTTATTTCTGCCCTGTCCCAATTGTCGCATTAATATCGATAAATGTGCCCTTTTCCCAGTACAGGTGACATTTTTAGCGAGTTGCCCGCCCAGTGATTATGCACTAGAAACATTTCACGTTGCAGGTGACTGCGCCATGGGGTGGTATCTCGGTTGGGGAAAGAATAAATAGTTGGAGAGTCAGTAGCTTTATAGTTAGCGTGCTTCACTTCGAATAGAACGGCTTCGAGAGAGACCAAATTTTCGATCGACTGAATTTCCGACCGTTTGCGGCCAGTAGACAATAAGCATGGGATTGACGCTCTTGAATATGCTTAGCAGTGCAATGCGTCCTAAAGCGGCCTTGACCCTGTTTCATCTGGTCTATTTCTCTGCACACATGCCGAAAGCCGTGTGCAATGGTCCATATCGACCGACAGTACATCCGACTGACGCACACCTTTTCTCGCCACAAGCCGTTTCTGGCTGGCTCGTGGGCGACTCCCGTTAGTGGTTATCTTGTGGCCTCTGTCGGCTGGTGCTGGAGTCATTGTTTTGTTCCGGTTCACTCTTCACGTTTGTTCATATTGTCACTCTAAGTAGTATTGATATTTCACGCCCATACAGCAATCTGTAGTTGCTGTGGAACATCCGTCACCTTGTCTGTACCCGCTTGACAAGTGTCTACTCATTATGAATCGCTTCCCTATATTGTGCTACATGCAGCATTTGTCTTTCACATTTGTCTATCCTGGGCCACGTGTCATGAAACGAAGAAATCATAAAGAATCACGAATGTACGGTAACTTTGCCGTGCATTCACATGTCGTAACTTAGTACTTTCGTAGATTCGTGAATTACTTGGTGAAACAAGGTCACGGTCTACTTTTGCTCTCGGAACTGATTTTACTGTGCAAATGCATTTCACGAATTGGTGAAATATACCCTGGTGTACCCGAGTGTATCCAGGCAACATAAAAATGTCCAGAACTTCAAGTTGCGCAGTGAAGGGGCTTCATGTATAACGCATAGTGGATGGGCGGATCCTGACCCGCCCATAGAATCTCGAGCAGTAAGAAGGCTACAGACACGAGGCGTTCAGCATAGGTGGGGATAACGAAAGGGCCACTTCTAACAATATTTTATTGGGGGGGGGCCCAAAAAATATGATTGAATTCAATGTGGCCAAGTCCTGGTCTTTCGAGCTCTCCTTCCCCCATAGTAGTGGCTAAGCAATGGGCAATTTTACTTCACGGGGGAAAGGGGGAGTAGTTCCAAGTGAGAGGGGTTACGAACTCAAAGTTAACTCAAATGTCTTTCAAAGGTTAAATCAAATGTTAAAGGAGGGCCTGGATGACTAAGACTCTTAGACCGGGTCGCCAAGGTGGCGGTACAAGGGTTTTAACTTTGGAATGAGTGGACGAGCATGAAGCTACGATCACGACCTGGTAGATATTGACATCATCATCTTTCGACAGCAAATGGTTTCAGAACGACATGCGAAACTTGGCGTCATCAGCCCTGGTCTGCATCTGCAGAGCACTTAACTTTATGCTGGTTGGTTCATCTAGTGGACTACCTTTTACACACATAAATCACAAAATGAAATTTGGCACTTCCTTCATATATATTGTCATCATAAGATGCACATATTGGTTATTATTTTCATTTGCACTATTCACACGCACACACACGCATTCACACACCTAAACCCCACCCCCACCCACACATATATGCGCACACACACACACTCGTATATCGATTATTTACACCAATATACACCCGTGCACGCAGACCCTACGCTCACACTATAAATACATTACAAGGCAGCTGGGCAGTGAACTAATCAGTAGTGGGTATGTCCCCCAGCAGCGCTTACACACTCTTCCATCCGACCGTGCACAGAGGCAGCCAGCGGCCGAAAATATGCAGTGCGGACTCGGAGTTCCTCCCACTTCCGCGCCACCGCTTGCCATAACTGCTCCGCTCCCAGCTGACGAACAGGAAAGCGCAGGTCCTCCTCCAGCTCTCTCACTATAATGCTCCAAACATTTTCAATTGGGTTCAAATCCGGTGACTTGGCTGGCCACTCAATGGCACGAATCTGTGGACCGCATATCATGCTTTATTTTTTGGGTGCAAAAGTTGTCATACCGAAATACATTTGTATTGTAGTTACTGAGTAACTATTGTTGCTTGTTCCACTCCATCATCACATGGTTTGTATCTCATTACACATGCCGAAGACTATATACACAATGCGATGCATCATGTTTATCCACAAGAGATCCCACAGCTGTCCATTAGGTGCATTTTACTGTATAATGCAATTGAATTCACAGACATGCACCTGCATATGCATAAAATATATGTATATATATATATATATATATATATATATATATATATATATATATATATATAAATACATAATATATCTGCATATATATATATATATATATATATATATATATATATTATTCATATGCAGGTGCATTGAAGTACAATTATTTCATTGGCATCGTCGGCCACGTTCCGTCACGTGCACTATCCTAGCATTGTCTGAAATGCCGTGTAAATCCTGTAAGACACATGCACGCACGCTTGCGCACATGCACAGGCACACACATGCATCCATATATGCATGCATGCACATATATATATATATATATATATATATATATATATATATATATATATATATATATATATATACATGCATGCATATATGGATGCATGTGTGTGCCTGTGCATGTGCGCAAGCGTGCGTGCATGTGTCTTACAGGATTTACACGGCATTTCAGACAATGCTAGGATAGTGCACGTGACGGAACGTGGCCGACGATGCCAATTAAATAATTGTACTTCAATGCTGAGAAGGCTGGCATACCAATCTGACTGGCAAGTCATTGCTGCCCATAGCTGAGGTTTGTGCAATTTGTCGTTTTCTGGGTAAACGTTGTGGCTGAATTGGATTTTGCGTGCACTTAGACAAACGCTATATTGCCAACAAAACACGAAATTTGGGAAGGTCTTCCCGTATGATTCCAAAATTCTGGCTCAAAATGATCACCAAGCGTCACTCATGGTCCATGCACCAAAATGGTTCGTGGGTGCTATAAGACCTGCGGGGAAACAGGGTGCGGTCTAGCATACGTTTCCAGGCAGTGTTTGTCCTATAGGATAGGAAATATGATACAGAAGGACGATTTACGAACTATATGTGTGTACGACTGGGGTGTAATTTCACTTCATACACCAGGGTCCAATGCTAAGCAGAGTTGGTTGCGTGAAACTTTATCCCACCACTCGATCTGGAAGGTCCAGTTGACTAACACAATTTTGACCGAAAGTTTAACTTGCCGTCAATGCACCGTCACGGCTTACCCGTTGGGACGTCCCAGCCATATCTGGCCAGTTGCTAACTGACTCCCAGTCTATGCGTGCACATGAAGCGACTCGAACCCTGCCTTGCCAGGACAGGGGAGACAAATGCAGTCCGCCGCACAAACCAACTGAGCTAACAGTGTGGCTTGGGGGAGTAAACCAACATTTGGTGATCTAGTTTTGCAGCGAGAAACAGCTGTGCCCTCAAATGAATATGATTATTCACCTTTCCTGGGGCTGTCACAGCTGAAGGAAGTCACTCGGAATTACGGAATAGCTCACCATGTGTGCGTGGTTGTTAAACCATCGACGACCACGGCGGCAGTGTGTACGCTGGCGTTGTCATGGATAAATAGGTACGGCTGTTGCTCCTCGGGACGTATCTCTTGGAGAGAGGGCAGACACACCTGTGAACACAAAACACAAAACAGCCCTGGCATTTATAGCATACAGGCTTGTTTCATATTTGCTTACCTGCGCACATATATTCTGCCGGACATGTCCGATCTGAACGTTTTTTCGTCATAAAATTTTGTTCTTGCCCAGTCCTCTTGAGGTGCTGTCAACGCTTCTTGGGCGTATAACATCCTGGCTGCCCGGTGGTGATCAGTGAAGGCTGTCTGCTTGGCAGCCACCCTGGTGGATAGTCCGACAGCCTTCAAACGCCTCCGCACAGTCGTGCTTGATGCACCGCTACCGGCAGCTACAGCCAGGTCGCACAACCGGGTGAACGGCCGACTTTTGGCCAGCTGTAAGAAATAATGCAAGCGTTGAGAATAGCATTTCATCGTCCGAGAACAAATGGAAGGCAATAGATGTCAGATGTGAATGCAATATTTAGAATCCATGGCGGAGTCATGAATCTCAGCTCATGTGGCTCTCTGTGGAACTGGCAAATGCATGTATAATCTTAACCCGTCCTGTCTCGGAGGTTGACACACCTCCAAAGGTTTCTTGCCATAGAGAAAATATCGTAGCGCATCGCCGTGACATTTTGAGTACCTTTCCTTCGTCTTTCTTGGCATCTGATGTGAAAGTTTCAAACTCAGGTCATGTCAGGATATTGACCTAGCTCAGGACAAGCGAAGAGCACCATTTGGCAGTGCCTACGAAACGCATATCTTGGAGTCTGTTCGAGGTCGGGTTAGTCATGAGGTCAGGGCTAATTTTGGACCAATTTTCATATTTTTGTGAGATGCATGTTCCTGAAACCGCGCTTTCCCATGGCATGCAAGCAAAAATATGAGGAGAACTTCCTGATCCGACTTGATTGACCTCCGTCAAGTGACCTGAGGCCAAGTCAAGATAAAGTGCACAAAGTGGGAAAAAAACCTATTTAGACACTCGCATTTTTATGGTTTATTTCGAGTCTTCATGGACTAAGTATTATCAAACGTGCATTGCATGTCTTACATTACCCAATTGAACCATAATTATGCATCATAGTTTAGGTTATGGTCATCCTAGGTCATTGTCCCATGGTAGTTTTTAATATTTTTTTTAAATTAGGCTCTTCTACGTGAAAGGATATTGAAATGAAGTGTACCACATGACTGCAATTTGTCAGTGCTTGCAACACTTATGTTTTGGATTTGTGCTTGAGATCAAGTCAGTGATGTAGGGTCACTGCCAATATTCGCCCATGATGATCCAATCTGACTATTTCTTAAAATATGAGCTGTGTAATCAGCTATCAAATGGCGTGTGTTTTAACTCTGTGTCTTTACCAGAAATGGGGATATGAAATGTTTTTGAAAAATCAATTGTTTTCTGTGAAACCGCCATCCTGAGTCTGAAATTATTTCAAAATAAAGAAGGTCATTTTCGGGCATCAATTGTCGAGCGTTTTCCACCCATACACGATACGCCTTCACGTACCATTTAGGTTGGATGTTAGAGTGGGGTCTTTAACCCACCTCCCAGAAACGGGGGGTTGGGCAGAACAGTGATGATCTGACCGGAGAGGCAGGTTAAGCCGGCATCAGTAGCCAGCCCAGAGCTCTAAAAATTTCCGGTTCCGCTACACACCAATTTGTGGAAACACGCAATTGCTACATGAAGAGCGAAAACTTCTTAAATCACTACGAGTAATCGAAGAACATGTGCCAAGTCGTCGATTTATGTGTTATATAACATCTCTGTATGCCAAATATTTAAGGTATTCGAGGCTTATCCTTAGGTCATTCAATCTGTGTTTCTTGTCAAAACATAAAATACATGGAATGAAATGATGTAAATGCGATCAAACCAGCGCTTTAATGTCGGACTATCGCTTCATAACTTGTTCACATTTGCTCCGGTTATCCCATGTCATGGTTGTGGCCTTTTTAACCTGCAGTTAACTCCATGGCACGGATTACAGCCAAGGGTATATTTGGGATTAGGGCGTGGTCGCCGCTACAGTTTGAATATTCTACAACACAGCTGATCTCCACAGGCACCGTACAAAATCAGCTAAAGGTTCATATCAAATCGGAGAATATGTGATTCGTTCAATATACTAGCACATATCAAGACGAGAAATTCACAATTGATGGCAATGTATTCCTTCATCCTTCCTTTCTGAAGTTTTCATCATTTCCCTGCTTAGACTGTTTAGACAGACATAATAACCATAACTGATCAATGATGTAAAATGCTGGCTTTCCATCCTTGAATGCATGTCTTGTTTTTCTCAAATCATCCACAATTTCTAAACGACAATGTTCTTCATCTGCACAGGTAGACATGCATTTTTTGGACAATGGTATAAGGAATTGCATGGACCAACACCATGGCAAACTGGATGACAATTGTGGTGCGCAAGATGACGCCAAAAGCCAACCAGAACTGTATTGAAAGAACATGTCCAAAACCAGCTGTATTACAGCACTTGCTAACATTGGCAGCCCATGCATGCAAAATTAGGCTTCAGATTTAGCCAAATTTTGTTAGGTTGGTTAATGTTATGCATTGCATCATGCTTAACCCAAGATGCCATGCTGCTAAGCAAATACCTACCAACATCTTGTCGTGTTGCAAAACAGCCCAATTTTTCAGCCTTGGTCATGGCCATCAAGGTGTGCTCAATGTTGGTCAGACATGCAGCTGATGGCTGCAAATGGGCTGGAAGGGCAGCATTTCAACAAATTGGGGATTGCAAGAGGGCTGGAGGGGTGGCATTACAGGAAAATTAAGTAGAGTTTCAGCCAAACAGTTCTCAAATTCAGAGCCATTGCCTTTTCCATGAAATATTGCATCTGCAAATGATTAATCACTCACCTCGTAGGGTGTGTGCCAAGCTTAAAGATGAGGGGATATGATCATGAAGTTAAGTATCTTTTACATAGCAAAGGCAAGTGATCAGGAGACATCACCCCTACCCTTACCTAGGTAGGTACTTACCACATACACCGGGCACCAGTTCGCAAACTACTCCCCGGTTGCAAATCCTGTGCCTTTGAACCGAATATTCTTCTCAGACAATTCCTTGTGCTTACTTGCCACGTGACGTTTAAGTGAATACTCGTATCTACACCAACTACAACCTGTTACGCCACAATGCACGAATTGTCTTGATGCCCAGGCACCCGACTTCTTGGGACTTCTGATCTTGCTCAACTTTCGCTCCTTGGGCATTGTGGCAAGCAATCACGGGACCACTCGAAAAGGAAGAGCCCACGCGCAATAACCGCATAAAACTGGTCACGTTTGAAAGGAACTGCACGGAAGCAAGCTCAGCTGTCGCTCTGTCAACTTCATTTATTGGAGCTGTCTACCGCTCGTGAATCACTTCATTCTGACGTCATGGTTTAATATTCTATTAACATTTCCTGGAATGGACTACATTATCTACGTACAGTATTTAATCTCCAGTAAAAATATCACAAAAGACAACATTTCTTAGTGCAATATCAGTATTTATAGGAAAACTTTTCTTTAAATAATACATGACGCCAGACCGGCGTGATGCCTGCGGTGCCTAGCGGCAACGATCGCAATAAATTCAATTGATAGAGCAACCCAAGAAATGTGACGTTTGTGGCGTCTGGCATACAAATGCGCCAGTTTTAAACGAATATCACCGATTTTAATAAATAGGCGCATTGACTTGTGAATATATGCTTGTTCCATACATTACTAAAATGAGACAACTGTTTGTTACTTTTCTAATGATAAATAAATATTTTCTGTTTTTTACCCAGCAGGGAATATTATGAAATAATTAAATAATGCGCAAATAGGAAGTGTGTACACTTCCTTAAAAGTGTATACACCGCGCTACGCATCCCGAAGGAGGGAGAGAATCACCTGAAGTTTCCGTATCACAATACAATATATATATATACATATATATATATATATATATATACTTTGTTATAGCACATGAATAGATGAAAAATCCATGATTATGTACCCAGCAATGCTTATCAATTTTGTCTTAAACTGGCGAGTTTCGCTTGTGATACGTCGCGCTACATGGCGCTACATTGGCAATCCAGTATACAGAATACAACATTCACCGTAGAATCTGGATCATGGTATAATTGCCATTCAGATTCAATGATCTGGATGTGGAGTGTGGATTGTGGAGTCGATGCTTTAATGTGTGCAAAGCATCGCTGAAGACCGAACCTCTGGAAAGCTACGGAGTGGGGTGGGTGCGGGAGGAGTCTAAGGCCAGTTGTAGCTGCTGCACCAGCTGACGCTGACCCCCCCCCCCCCCCCTCCCCAGGCCCCCATACGCTTCTGGTTCAAGACTGCTTCAAATAATTCCAAGATACCTTAGCTTAGATGCCATAGATGATTATTATCCCATGTTTATTATCCGGCAAATGTTTATTATCCCACTAATGAATATCATTTAGTGTTGTTTATGCCATACTCTGTTCCATTGATGTTGTTCACGGTCTGATGCTGATGGAATTGATGCGACGTATTCAGTTTTCTTATTTTCTGCCGCTCGTCCGACACATAGGTATACGAAGTATTAAAACACATTCTCTAAATTCGATACATCTGCAAAAAGGTCATAAGCAGATGCGCTACCTACCATAGTAGCTAAGTAGCCACGTTTCTAGACCTCTGAGCCAGCCACCGACGGACTGGAGACAGAAAGGGGAAGGGTCTACGTCACCTTGGCTTGGTTAAAAACTGAACACCAAATTTTAATCATTGGAATTGCCCTCGATCAACCTGAATATGAAGATCGCATGGTGGCGGTCTCCTGGCAGTCAATGCTGCTTAAACGGGACTGCTCAATTGAAAAGTAAATACTTAGACGAATTGATGCAATCTCGTTAAAGCAGACGACGTCCAGACACAAGTGGCTTCTCCTGCCTGTCGGCTCATGAAGCTGTCAAATGCAAGGAGTACGAATGATCTATCTCAGAGCGCAGGGAGATCAGGAGCCATTTGACTTTCTTTTCATAACATGCTGTAGGACTACTCTAAAAGATCCAAAGCTGTGGTCAGCTTCCCCTCCCCACTGTCCCCACGCCGGTAACCATGTGACTCACTTTAAATCCAGAATAAACCCACCCCAGATCTGGGATAAAAGAGGCTCTGGGAGGGTTCGAGTGCATCCCCTTCTATTTTCTTTTCCGCCAGCGGTGCCCCTCGGAAGACAAAGTGGCACCCCTTCGGACACATGCTCCGCCCCCTATGATGAACATTCTTGGATCCACCCCTGGTCGCAAGTATTACGTTGCATCGGTAAATCTTTTGAACACCAACTTTGAGTCCATTCGTGCTCACAATTCAGTGTATAGGAAGGCATAGAAAGCGTTTCCAAAGTTCTTAGGGTTGTCTTGGAAACCAGCAGTCTGATGTTGATTCGATGAACGAAGTTTGGGGCTTGTTAAATGTTAAATTGTTAAATGTTACATCACATGGAGATTAGGCGATTCGCAAAGTGGGATTTTTCCGGGCAACGTGGCGCGGAATAAGTGATCATGTCGTTAATGAGGATAATGTATTGTAAACGAACGCTTTGTAATATTATTGTTCGTTCACTCAAGTTGTTTTTGGTTTCAGATCGATAGGTCCAACCACAAATATGATAAATTCACGACGATATGATTATATAGAGGTCATTGCGCGCGGATAGCTCCAGTAAGCTTTACTAATGCTACCATATTCTGCAGGAAATTTATCTCGCAGTTACTTTAGTGGCAGGTGAAGTGAATACATGGACACTGCTATCCGCTGTCTGGGCACAAGGCCCAAAAGTACGCACATGGGTGGGGGTGCAAGCATCGCCGTTGCCACCGCGGGGGACAGGGGGTGCGTCCCCCAAACCTCGTGACATTTGAGATCATACATATTGCGCTGCATGACAAAAATAAACCACAAACATTATCGTCCTCCCCTATGCTAGACCCTTGGCGACATATTTGGGCACTAGGGTATGAGCCCTCTCCATAGTATTGGTGTTTGCAATTTGAGGAGGAAAGGTATCCCTCTGGCCATTTCCATATTATTGTTCGGACGCTTTTGTTTTGGAGAACTGTTTGCAAACCAGGTGGAGCTTGTTCTATGATCCCACTCGCTTTTATTTTCGTTACATTTGTATTACTGTATTTTATAACTTGCTCATAGGCGTAAGCATATATAATTATTTATACTGCACCGACAGTTTGTGATTGATGACTGTACAGATTATAATCTGTACACATTGGCCTGCGGGACACATATCAGTTACAAAGAGACCAAGAGTCAGTTACATAGGGTGCGTCTGACACAAACAAAAGCCGGTCTGGAATCAGGGACCATCTTAAAGTTACAGGAAGCCTTTACGAGGTGATAGAGGCCTCGTTGATGAATAGAGGAGAGCCATTGACAGCCGCTTGCCGGGGGCTGCGTGGGCCAGAAACTGATCGTGAGCCACCGTGTAAGTAGAATAACCTTTAAATTATTTCTAAAGTTAGGAACCACGGAACACAGTCAAAAACAATACAAAGCAGGGCACATAAAACAAGCATATTAATCCAAGGTCAATCATTCATATATTGTGGTTAGTGATCCAATTATAGCTAAGCGGGGAAATTTTACCAGGAGTCCCTAAAAAGGCATGCATCTCCATATGAAAACCGCGGGTGAACTCCTTATGAAGCCCAAAGAGAAACTGGAAGTTAGCAAAAAGTGTGGGAGACTACGATTGCATGGACACCTGACCGTGAATCGTGGCTTCCAGACAGCAACCAGTAGCTGCACAAGACTATCGCTGTACCTGTCACCTGTCTGCCAGAAATTCGAAACCGGTTTACATCTACAGTCATGCTCCAGAGCTCCACACCAAGCAACCTTGTCAGCTACGCAGCCACAAGACAGATAGGCTCTGAACTCGCAGATAAATATCACCAACACGGGATCAGACACTATTGGGGTTGAAGATACCCTAAAAAATTGTGTAATTTAGCATCACGTCTATGGATGTTGCATAGAAGTAATGAACCTAAGGGTCTTACCACTCCCTCAATCGTCTTGGACTGGCAGCGACAACGGTAGCAATATAAATAAGCGCCCAGGCGAGATTGCAAAGGCATTCATTGCCAAATGATTAGCAATGCAATTTATCATATAAATATTCCTATCATTTCTTTTGTACTTTAGCGAAAGAAGAGCCAGCACCGGTGAAGAATTCAATGAGCCACGCAATCGAGTGTTTTGTAGATGGCTGTCCCACCAGCTAACAAATAATTTAATTGTGAGAAGAAATGGACGATTTCCTTGCTTGCCATGATTGAAAGCAAAATAAGGTGAAACGTTTTGGCCCACATTGCATGGGCAATGTGGGCGAAATAGGCGAAATTGTATCCGACATAGGCGAAAAGCATGCCGTAACCAATTTTATATCGGAGAAACTAAAAGACCTATCAGGGAGCGATACAATGAGCATCTCAGTGACGCACGTTTGAGACGCCCCTACACTCCCATGGGCGAACACATGCTCGAAAGCCACCCATCCATGACACATTCTGAGACCAACGTAAATTTGTATGTAGAGATACTGGGGTCAGCTAGAGACAACGCGGATCTGAAGGCTTTGGAGTCCCTATGCATTCGAGACACACATCCCACCATGAATTCCCAGAACTCCTCATGGTACATCACATAAACTTATTATTTCACACATAGGCACTTGTTATGGTATTTGCACTCATACAAAACATATAGCAGAGTAGTCAGATAGAAGAATGGAGAGATGATCCAGAGACAGGGATGCTAGGGGTGATCAAGGAAAAGGGAGAGAGAGAGAGAGAAAGAGAGAGAGAGGGAAAGATGTATATATATATATATATATATATATATATATATATATATATATATATATATATATATATTATAGTTAGAGAGAGAGAGAGGGGGAGAGCGAGCGTCAGTGTAGTGCGATTTGAGGGTTAAGGGACGAGAGAGCGATAGGGGCGGCGATTGCAGAAATTGTGAGATCCGTGTGATGTATGATATTGGAAATGTGCATACCGTGTATGTTGATCTTAGTGCATGCGAGATGCGAAGGTGATTTCTTGTTGAGGCGACAAAATATGCGAGGATGCGATTCGAATTTGGGGCGTGATTTCAGTGTATGATTTTTGTCATGAATTGATGTGTACAAAATATTGTCACTCTTGAAAATGATCCATGATCGAAAAGTTTGAGATCTAATATATCTATTTTATATTAAAAGCACAGCATTCCTTGTCAATGTGGGTCAAAACGTTTCACCTTATTTTACTTTCAAGCTAACAAATAGGTTCATCCCCGTTGCAAAAACAGCAACGACGGCCCTTGCCCCGGCAAAAGGAAAGCACAACATTGATACGCTTCTGATTGATTTCAGTGCTTTTACACTGAAAAAAATGCTTACCACATTTGAGATGGCCAAAATATAGTAATAAGGTGGTGGTACCATTTGTCCCTCATTTGGACTATCTTTCACCACCATTTTACGACATTTACTGCCTCTTCACGACATCTTGACTACCACCTTACTACTCCTGAACCACTTTTTGACGACCTACTGACTACGATGACTATCCTTGAACAACGTCATTGATCACATTCACTACCTTTGTACTACGTTTTTACATCATCTGAACTACATGGTGACCACCTTGTGACTACCGCGGACCAATTGGTGATCATGCTGAACCACCTTCTGGCTACATTGGACAACATTATGACCACTTCTGTACCACCTCGTGGCAACCATAAACCACAATAAAATCACTTCTTGATCCGGTCGAGACCACTCATATATTACCATGGACTACATCTTGACTGCCCCTGGACCACTCTATGACCGTTAGGTTCGGTTAGTTGGGTTCGGTTGTTCAATTTAAACAATTTTCAGAATATATTGCTTAATTTTTGTTTCTAATTTTTGATCCAAAGGATTAGGATATGCTAGATTAGGTTATGTTGGTTTTGGTTATTAGGCTTGGAGTTTTTGGTTGGGGGGGGGGGGGTTAAGTACGTTGACACTTCGGGGCCCCCAATGTATTTAAATAATCGACACCCCTGACTCTGTATCTACTCATTCTGCCACTACCCCAGAAAAAACCTGAGAGCAGGGAGGGCAGTGCTCTCAAATTTCCACAGTCTGACCAGAGTTGACCTGGAAATATAAGCATTTCCGATGGCAAGAGTGTTTAATTTCTTCCTTATTACATCATATAAAATTAGGTATGGATACTCTTCATAAACTTATCTCACATTGGTTTACGAAGCCAATAATACCACCTTGAGTTTCTAGCAAGATACCAATATTTCAGTCTATGATGCAGGTAGCTGTTATGTATAATGATTCAATATCCAAAGTGGATTCAAAATGTTTTGAAGATTGAATATTGCACTCGGAAAGTTTGTCAAAATATCATATAAGCTTTATATTTCACATATCAACTTTGTTAAAGGATTCCAAAGTCTTAATTTATAAACTGACAGCTTTGTGGAAACTTTCTATAATTATATATTTCAGGTTTCAAATGTCTGTCAAAGGAACGAAAAGACAAAAGAACATAGATTTATCAAGAATGCTGGAATATGCATATTTTTTTTACTTTACATAGCATATCAGTACCTAGTCTGCTGAGTCTGCTTTCTGATCAGTCTTTAAAATATAACACCACTGCTAATAACTTTAACCAAGCTCTTCATACTAAGCATGCAATGTTTCCCATCGTCAAAACGAAAACTTACCAAATGCGCCTTGTTGCCCTCTACTACAGTCTACAGCTATCAAATTACTGGACACCACTCTGCAACGCACATAACTGCACAGAACAAAAATGGCGATCGGCGCGCGCGCATGACATCGTCCACGCTGTCAAAGGTAGTCACAGGGTAGTCAGGATCCTCAACAAACTACCTTGTGACAACATTTGCACTACCGAAAAAACTAGGTTTAAAACTTGTCATGATGTGGTCATAAGGAGATCAATGACATTTCAGGGTAAACCACTTCTTGACGATGGTCAATAAGTGATCCAGTGGTTGTCAGAGGGTAGTATTTACCAAGTGAAGGTATACATGTCTTGATAATAAGGCCATAAATGAGGTAGTCATAACCTTGTCGTAGGGTGGGGTAGTCAAGATTTTCTTTCAGTGTATGCCTCTTTGATCAGCTACTTTTCCTTATATGCCAAGTCTAATATGCTTCTACATTTAAGAAACCTGGGATCTGTGGGTTTATGCCAACCCATTCTCCGACATAGACTTCCGGGAAGAAACATTAAAACCTCCGGAACGTTTTGATGCCAACAGCAAGCTTTTACAATAATATATATAATTGGCTATCATCTACGCATGCAATCAAATTTTCCAGTAAACAGCGCTGGAAAGTGATTGTGCCATTCATGCCGAAGGTCCTAAATATATATATATATATATATATATATATATATATATATATATATATATATAAATATACATAATATGACGAGAGAGAGAAAGAGAGAGAGAGAGAGAGAGAGAGAGAGAGAGAGAGAGAGAGAGAGAGAGAGAGAGAGAGAGAGAGAGAGATAGAGAGATATATATAGATATATATATATATAATAATATATATATATATATATATATATATATATATATATATATATATATATATATATATATATATATATATATATATATATATATATATATATATATATATATATATATATATAATATAGAGAGAGAGATATATATATATAGATATATATAGAGAGAGAGAGAGAGAGAGAGAGAGAGAGAGAGAGAAGAGAGAGAGAGAGAGAGAGAGAGAGAGAGAGAGAGAGAGAGAGAGAGAGAGAGAGAGAGAGAGAGAGAGAGAGAGAGAGAGAGAGAGAGAGAGAGAGAGAGAGAGAGAGAGAGAGAGAGAGAGAGAGAGAGAGAGAGAGAGAGAGAGAGAGATAGAGAGAGAGAATGTCACGTGCCGAAAACCAGTGAGCCAGTTTATCCCTGCCTACAAACATGATCACACCAAAAACTATTTTATTTTCAAATTCATATACTGTCTATACATGGGCATCACTAATCCATCCCGATAAATATGAATGACAACTGTGACCAAGTACCTGCACACACCGTGGATGACAAACACTTTTCCAGTTCTGCACTCACACTTCTTTAATCTGTCAGATCCTCAAATATTCAAATCGTATCACCACGTCTATGTTTTTGGTAACATTTTTACCATACAAGCATGCATTATCTACCTATTCATTGAACGTACTGTCACCATCGCATGGTCCTGGGCTGCCGTTGTCACACGCTTCCGGCAGCGCATTCCTGTTCTGGGGCGTAAGCCATCTTCTCCTTCTTCTTGATATCGCCTCCACTACAACCTCACTGTTTCTCTGGATACAGCTAACTCCCGCGCCACCGCACCCAGGAAAAACCCTTGCTCTATCAAGCAGACTAATTTTCCTTTTTGACATTCGGAGAGCATGATTGATACAGAATGACACAGGCGCAATGACCAGTCCTAGAATTCTGACGTGCGACGAAAGCTTATTGCGAGCCCATCCCCACTCCGCCGCCAATATATCAATCCCGTAAAAAGCATCTCCACCACCTCATATTTGACAACACAGTTCAATGTTCCATTTTGAATGTCCTCATTACGAATTGCGTACGAATTGTGTGCTAATTGCGCCGCTCAGACGACTAAAAGTGCAACTTTGAGCCTACTACTCCCCCGCGTCCATGTTACAACCCAACCAGATCATGGCAACCCAGGCGTTCCACCCGACACAAACACCGGCCCAGTTATTCTGCTGGCTGGCCGTGTACAGCCTGAGGCTGAGTGTGGAGAAAACGTGACGGGCTGGGGAACAAACGTACATAACGCAATTCACCGTTGGTGTTACGCACATAGACGGCCCCACCTCACATATGGTCCAAAGTTGCTTGCTCCACGATGAACGTCAGCTAACCAGCCAAAGCCTCATCGAGTGAAATGCCCCGCCTGGTAGGTAGTCTGAACACATACATAGCTGTGATGCGGTACAGTACATGCATGCAGGGAAGACATGGGCAAGTTTCCTAGTCTGCCTAGTTAATTAAGCCGCCAATAGTACATGAGGTGCTGATGATGGTGCAGTTGTACGCCAGCGCAGCATCCCACGAGGCCAGATGTGAGCGTGGGTACGAGTAGAGGGTGCCCGAGCACATTTGGGGTGAGGGAGGGATTGAGACCACTCTGTTTTATATTTCACAAAGAAATTGGTCTGCGCACTCTGTGACTGTCTAGAAGGAGCACTCAGAGCATCTTTTTGGTTTAAAGAAAAACGTTAAACAAATTTAATTTGCTGGTAGCTCATGACGTGACAGAGTTGGCATGCTTCTTGAGGAGACAGGCCAGATTGTCGGTGGCGGTCGGCCGGCGCAACAGAGGGTGTGAGCAGTCTAGTCTAGTACCCTGTCTACTGCCGGCTGGTTGCTACCGTGTCAAGCAGTCGTTGTATCGTCGATCGACATAGCGAGTTTCGCCTAGGTTTATATATGTGCCGCCAGTTTTTCTATCCTGGGCAGAGTACACTTAGAGAGCTCGTAAGGAAATTCCTAGGCTGATCTAATACGTAATCGTATACTTCGTATGTTGTAAAAGTTCTTAACGGCTGGGATCTGGAGACAGCGATGCGACAGAAGAGTGTTTAAGTTCAGTACGTGACGCCGATTAATCTGCAGGGTTGACCTAGTCAGGGGTTCTCCCAGGATGTCACTAAGGGTGGGGGTGGGAAGGGGAAGGGAGGATGCTTCTCGGGTTCCTTTTGTTGAGCGAATATTAGGGGTTAATCTTTATTTTCAGCTGTTTTTCCTTTCAGAAAATGTTTTGAGCGTGTTGGGTGTAGAATTCTCTTTTTGTCTTCAGGTTTTTGGATATCAAAAACATAATTTCCAGCACTATGGCAGAAGCCAGTTCCCCTGTGCCACCTCTCGGCTGCTCTAGTTTGAACCTAGCAAAAGTCACGTGAACCTTGGGACAGTGGTGTTCATCATACCTACGGCGTGCGGGACCAAGGGACGAAGGCATTGCTTGGCATATTTCAAGTTTGTTTATCTGCTTCTATTAACCGCTAGTTACTTAATCTACGTTCCATGCCTTACGGCTGAGTGATTACCTCAATTGTCTTCATGTGTGCTTGTATTTTAGTCAATGTATGACATCATGGAGAGTACATGGACCCAACACAAAGGAGAAATTATGCGTCACACATCGAAAACGGCTTCTCAGATTCATTAGCATACTGAAGATATTGCTACAGTTCCGTCGATAAACGACAAATCATAATCACCATATGGTGACACACATTTTGTTAAGCAAAGGTGGAGTTCATCCAAGCGAATTAGGTCCACCTTTTTAATGTTGTATTTTGTCGCAGCATGGGATAATTAAATTATTCACCACATAAAAGTCCATTAAGTTATTTGTCTTCGATTTATTGTTGCAAATAAGTTGTATCATAGCTAGTGGACGGAAAAAATGTACGTGCCAAAGTAGACTTACCTCCAGTCAACAGTGTCTATGCACAAAAAACTAACTCCCCTTGGCTTAGGATCCTGCAGAATTCGCCCCCTTCCCCAACACATCATCTTGATACAAATAGCTATGCTGATTATATTTTAAAAATTATTTTCATGTCTATTTGTTTCATTGGTTCTTTTTGTATTTGTCATGTCAGTTTGCCCAAGACATGATTTTTTTCAGCTATTCAATTTGTCCTAAATTTGTGATAGTTGCCACTGATTTGTTTCAGCTTGTTGACTTTTATGATTCATCTCAGGCATCAGATTACGCAGTGCATTTCGAGGTACAGGTGGTTCCAATGAGTTAGTTAGATGTTCAATGCCTATGTTGAAAATATTGAGTACATCCAAGTATGCATTATGCATGCTCATATTTTTGTTTAGAGAACAAAATGCAAGATACATGTTAAACATTTAACCATCCAAGGAGCTGTCAAAATTATACCGCCAGGAGTTCAGCATATTTTGGGTATGCCCTGCCACGGTGAAATAATCGGGTTTCGCCTAGGTTTTTATATGTGCCGCCAGTTTTATATCCTGGGAAAAGTACACTTAGAGAGCTCGTAAGGAAATTTCTAAGCGTCTCGCAATTCAATCCTTCTTTGTCTACATACGATTCACCTCCTTACGATAACCGAGGTAGCTGCCTACTTCCGACTACCACAAATTTTCAACAAAAACCATAAGGTGTTCCATGAACAGAATCAAACTCAGCCACGATTTTACAATACTGAGACACTTCCTACGCCAACGTCGTATCCACTCACATCCTGTACTGCCTTTCTACCCGAAATGTGTGACAGATGCAGGAGTGTCTTTTCTACCCGAAATGTGTGACAGATGCAGGAGTGTCTTTTCTACCCGAAATGTGTGACAGATGCAGGAGTGTCTACCTGAATACGGGATGGGCAGAGTACAGCGGAGCGATTAACGCAGCTGACGTTGATGAGCGGTGAGGCGCAGCAATGTAAACACGGGGTGGGGACGGCTGCCGCATTCCCCTAACCAGTCCACAGAGACAAGTGCAGCTGGCGATTAGCCAATGTAAACACGGGGTGGGGACGGCTGCCGCATTCCCCTAACCAGTCCACAGAGACAAGTGCAGCTGGCGGTTAGCCAAGGTGAGCGGAGCATCTGAACGGTATGGCACAGCAGTGTAGACACGAAATGGGGACGTAATGGACACTCTCCTGCCCCGCCCACAAGGCGGATTCATCATGCGTTCACATGCTCAAAGCTGCTGGTCGGTGGCACCTGACCCCTCCTTGAACATTGAACTCCCTCTTCAGACATTCCTGGCTGCCCTCCTGGTTTACGCCATGACGAGATTTCCACGACAGTTGAGAAGATGAACTGGCGGCGATTACATGTCCGTCCATCGCGACAGCATCGGTGTCTTCCTGCACTCCTGCCTCCTGCACACTCCTTCGTGTCACCAGGCCCACCAGGCCTGGTGGGCCTGGTGGTCCGCTTGACCGAGCCAGGTCCCGCTCACCCGCCAAACTGATCGACCTGCACCAAACTGGGGCATCTGTGGAGAGAGATCAGGAGCTCCTGAACTGCCACCTATTTCGGCAGGAGCGTTCTCCTGCTGGACAGCCCAATACCGGAACGGCCTGCCTCTGGCTGCCGCCAAACTCTCGGAAGCGACATGAGCTGTTGCACGTGCTGTCCTGATCTACGGCAGTGCAGCACAATGATAATCTGTGTGGCATTGCACGATCACGAATATGTGTGGCATATTCATGCCATTATGCGACACATCTGCATGTGTAGTGTGTCGTGTGGCACAGGACTTAATAAGGACCACTTATCCATTTGAGTGTAAGTCATGACTAAATTGGACTTAACGGAGCTGGTAATTCACGCGTTAGCGCCGGCAGTGTTCGCGAAGGAAGAGTACCAAGGTGGTGGTGGCAGGCCTCTGATGTAAGCCGACGTGATCAGCGTCAGCACTGGCGGCCGGCAGGAGATGCACGTCCCTGATGGGCCCGCTGCCAAGGCCGCACCAGCCCCGTCCCGTGGCGCACTTCGCTTGACCACCGCCGCTGGCCGGCCGCTGTTTGTGTAACTGCGTATTTGTGCCCGGCCCTCGCCGGTGCACACTTTCACAATGGCACCGGCGCGTCCCTTCACTTTGCCCGGCTGCAGAGGCAGCGCCCGCCGCGCCGGCGGCGTCCGGCGCGCTCCGCGGCTGCCGTGACGCGCCGGCGCGCCGCTGCCGCCGCGGGTGCGCCGTCCGCGCCGCGGCGGTGGCGCGCCGGACGGCCGCGGCGGTGAAAGTCGCGCAGACTGACCTCTGCGCTGGGGCAGCCGCCGCCCCACTCAGCCGTGCCGTCGCTGCGTTGCGTGAGGGCTGATCGACGATAGGACAGAAGATCGGACGTCGCACAGGGGTGTGGGTGCTGTGGAGCGAGTTGTAGATAACGCAGGCTCATGCCGTTCACTCCCTACTGATGCTGGTGTGCTGGCTAAATAATACAGCTCCAATTGAGCTCGAAACTCCAGAGCTCCATGTGGCATCAATACGGGGTTGAATCCATGACATCAAGCTCGAGTCGTTGATCGCCATCTTTGCCAACCCGCAGAGGTCTTATAGTATAATTACCTGGCATTTTAAGACCACGGGAAAACGCTATTTGTCTCTACGATGGGGAGGTGGGTGGGGTTCGGCTAATTGTGTCTAGGTTAAACAGGAGCATAGGAATCTGGGAAGAGCATGGGCGGACCTTTCGGGCAGCTGAACTGAAAATGTTGACTGCACAAATAAAAACAACCAATTTTGGTACCCAGAACCAACGTTACCGAAATCCTAATTTCTTACGTTAATGGAGGTGGGGGACGGGGACGGGGACAGAAGACTATTAGGGCTTACTCCTCTAGCTTTAAGATTATTTCTGTGCTCCTGGACCCCACCTGGAAACTGAACATGGTGACACAATTGCCACAAGAACATCAAAGGTGTAGAACAATGCGCGACACGACATCCTCCTAGAAAGTCCGAGACCGGAAGAACACAAAAATGCAACATATACATACGGCGCAGATATGCACTTTGGTATTCGAGGCAGCATTTTCATGGCATTGCATAAGCTTATGATAGTGGAAAACTAGGGGGCGGGGGCAGTTGACCCCTGCCGTTGAACATGAGCACAACAAATGACAAGGAATGAATTGTTTACAGCAGCACTCTAAAACACGCAACACTGACAAAATGGGCTCATCTGAAACGAGCTTACCTTTTGGTCTGCTTGACGTATCTTGGCCGCAAGCGGTGCAATCACGGCCAGTGGCGGATCCATGGGGGGGGGGGGGGGCATGGGATCAAGCTTGAGCCCCTTCGGTGCATGCCCAAGGCTGTTACACAATGTCCTTGAAGACGGTTTCAACATCGGTGACGAAGCAAGCAATAAACTTGACGTTCCAGGGAGCCTCCGGCAGTCAATAAAAACCTCAGAGTCGACGAAGCAACCTGGGCTGATTCAGAGGGTCCCAGGACGATGAAGAGGGTACCAGAATCCACGGAGAGTTCCCACGGGCAGACGCTGAGAGCCACAGTCCGGGCCAATGTAAAGGGACTCTAGGCCGATGGAGGCCACCCCCCTCCCCCCAGAGTCGCTTAAAGGGCCTTCGGGCAAGAACCTATGAGTCAACGAAGAAGGGCCTGCACCGACTGGAAAGGTCGCCGTGACGACGAAGAGGGCCCCTGATGGCCGGAAAGTAGCCCGAACTGATATGAAGGATCCATGGGCTCAGGGGCGCAAGCAGGATTGTTGTAGGGTAACACATACGATTATGTAGGGACCTGGTATACTGGGCCACTTTGAGTGATATGAGCCCCTAGACTACTGAGAAGCCGTCTCCATTGAACAATGGGCCCTCTTACACTGATCATAGCCCTCTCCATCAGGCCGAGAGCCCTTTCAACGACCCGGGCCCCCTTCATCATTTCGGGCTCCCTCACATCGGTTCGGAGTCCTCCGTCGGTCTAGAGGCCCTCTCCAATGACAGTTTGCACATCATCAACACTGCGGAACGAAATCGCATTTATTTTGCTACCAAAATCCGAGAACTACTGGCGAAGGTCGGGTCACCGACTGCCACCAAATATTGACATTGTTGACCGATTTCATTAGCCTCCGATATCTCCATTCTTCGGGATGTGCAGTCGTCTTCATGCTTCACTGCTTTTTGCATGCATGTATGCTATGTCCTCGTGCTGATCGGAAGCTTTTTACTGTGCGCGGCAAGAGTATGACCTTAACGCTATCCTACCGACGGCTCAATGGAAGCACTTTTAAGGGACAAAACAGAGCCCAGCAGCAAGCTCCGTCTGCCACTTTAAATCTCTCGCTCGATGCTCTTCAACCGACGCGCCAGCGAGGGCTTCCACCGGCACACGAATATGCTTAGATTGCAAAAACCAAAACGTTACAGAACCCATGGGTATTCGGCATATTCTAAACGAACCATCCTGCATACAATGTGAAGCCTTCAAATGCAGGATTGTTACGCCATTAGTCTACATCGGTTCAAAGGGGACCATTTCCGAATCAACTTCAACCAAAAAAGAAAAAAAAGAACTTCGCAAATTATAGAAAGACTCATTATTCGTACTGCAGTGATGGTATTCTAAAGCACCCGAATTTGTTTACGTTGGACTTTAAGCAGATTGTACCTATTCCTCAGATCAGGCCAATTGTGACCATTTTATTCAGGGTTTGACCCATATTTATAGTGTGAGTGTCATTTGACTATTTTGCTCTGAATTGTATTTATTATGAGTAAAACCTGACAATGCAAACCATAGCTATTATGCCAGATGCCTCCTGACGTTTGACCAGGTCACATTTCTCAAATCATATTCAGCAGGAGCAAGGTCAAGCATCTTCGAATCTGGCAACTTTCAGATGTATGGCCACGTGGTTTGCGGTGCACCTTGATAGGGTAAACATGAATGCAAGATCTGGTTTTAGCGTGAACAAATACCCTAAAACAACCCCAGGGCCAAAGACGTCAAAAGAGGCTAACATGAACTTGACATGCCTTCTGATTCCCTATGACTGCATGCGCCTAAAAAATATGGCAGCTCTATGCGAATGTGATGATGCAGTGGAACGCTATTTTCCCGTTTTCCTGAATTCGCCTCAAGGGAATTGTGGCCACCCACGTAAATTGGAGTATTACCCCTTTACCTCATCTGACCTATGAAACATCGATGACGTATGAATTGCTATTTGTTTTTGTTTACTCTTATAAAATAATTTGCATTACTCCTATATGATACTCCTATAGCATTAGTCCTATCAATAAATAGCGGAATATCAACTTGGTACATTTGCAGCCCCACAAGTGCTGAAACTGACATTTAACCGCACGTGTGAGACTTTCACCTTGCCTGTGAGCCTGCGAGACCAGCCAGGTTAGCCGTGTGGACAGGCAAATTGGCCTCTCAAATGCTAACGAACAATCGAATGCGGCACAATCAATGCATCCCGACAAACGGCACCGAGGGCATCGATGTAGGGGGGGAGGGATACCAGTGCGTAGCGTTATGAAGCATACTCCAGGGGTGGCCAGGTGAATGATAGTTTGCGTATACCTCCTGCATTGTCAGCCATGGGTGGATCTACTGCACGCTATGGGGTGTTCTCCTCTGCTGACGTGGTGTCGAGAGAACAGGGCTGGCGTGCCGTTTGTATATCAACACGGTGCACACAACACAACGTCCACAACACAGCAAACACACTGCAAGGTGAGGCGGTTTCTCCACTGCGCCCATGACAAAACAATTCAGCCCGGATTGAGTAACCCAAATGGCTGTACTTTAACACGCAGCACGTGAGCACTGGCAGCAACACTCTATGCGCTAAGTCGGAAAATACCGATATATGTAAACGCGTAGCCACGGCAAACACGCCACGTGGCTATCGGGTGTGGATGACACGCAGCGGTCACGACAGGGGCGAACCGCGTCTCACGCTCCTTCAACTACGATGAGATTATTTCACAGCTTGATGCTGAGAGCGAGGTGATGCCGGCCTAGCGCCACTCGGTCTGCGGTCCGCCACAGCTGACGCCGACCCAGCAGTGATGGGTGCACAGCCGGCCACTGCTCGGACGGCGAGGCCGCTTGTGCACGGCTCTGCGCACGATCGAGCACGCCCGATACCGCGCTCGGACAGGGCTGGAGCGCCGCACCTCTCGCCGGTGCGGACAAGCCACGGCCGCGGCTCGCCCGGGGCGGGGCGGGGCGGCACGTGCAGCCGACGAGGGTCGGCCGGACGAGACGCGAGACGCGACGATCGACCTGAGAGACTAGACGCGCCGACACTGCCGGCGGCTCAGTTGACCAGGCCGCCGACGTCGGGCGTCTGCGCGGCGGGCTCGAGCTGCCCGCCGCCGCGCGCCGCCCGCTCCAGAGACTGCGGCGCCGGCCCGGCCGTCCCGACCGGCCGCCGGCCGCCGCGGCCCGGCGACGACGGGCGCGGCGGCGCCTCCTCGAAGAACGTCGCCTCCGTCGGCGGCACGTCGCAGTCGTCGGTGGGCGGGCTGACGCAGCGGCGCGAGCGCCTGTCGAACACGAGCGAGGCCGGACAGCGCATGAGGCGCGGGTAGCCGCCCTGGCAGCTCCAGTAGCGCTCGCACGACTTGCCCAGCGGCACGTTGCCGTTGGCGTTCTCGGCGCAGAGTGCTGGCGAAAGGTGCACAAGGCGCGTGAGATGTCGGCAAACTTGTCTCCCGGGGAAACGGCAGGGAGCTGTGACAACCGTGACCAATATGGCAAATGACCACGCAATATTGAGTTATGTGTTGTTGAACAACCGGTAGCTCTGAGAGTCTAGCATCTTTCTTCACGCGTCAGTTGAAGTGAGGATACTGGCAAAGACAACAAAGACAAGTGTTTGGACAAGAAAACGTAACAGAGAAATGGATAAAATACCTCTGACTATGCCTCTCCATAACAATGATAAACGCTACAACAATAAATCAACACAAATCATGGTCAACCTTAACAATTGTATGTTTTCATGGTAAGTTGAACGTTCAGGCATACGTCAGTCAATTATTTGGATATGGATATCATGGATCACATGACCGGACTTAGATGAATCATCAGGACTACTAGGAACTGAAACTTTACAACAAAAAACATGGTCCGCAAATGCTCCCATTCGTCTGTGATGTGCTTCAGTGCATCCAAAGTAAGGCAAACTGACTGGCTATGTATTACCACCATGTAGTACAGCTATGTAGTACACCAGGTGGTAATACCTATTGTACCATGTGGTACAGTATATATTTCCACCATGTAGTGCAGCCAGGATTACCGCCACTCATGCATGCAAGTAATGGATGATGAACGGATTCATTGTCATATCACTCTGGTGCAGTCGTCTGTGCATCCATAGTGCAGAAAGTATGATCTCACCATGAAATGCGCGGTTTTATGCTATATATTCCATATAGGCGTTATTGGTTTCAGATAACTGTATGCAGGGTTCCCGTCTGAGAATTTGATAATAACGGAAATTGCTCCTTCACATTTCGTTTGCAACAAGGTGATCTCTGTTCATCCCCAGTGTTGCCATCATACAATAGTTTTCTTGTCAGAATCTAGGAGACCTTGCCTTCCTTTTAAGGCCCATGTCTTGCCTTATACACGCGAATGGTTTAAATGCATTTCTGCGTGACACATCCCATTGTGCGTAAAGCTACATTACGTTGAATTCAGTGACTTGAAAAATACTCCAATAGACCGCTAGCATGAAGGAAGAACAGAACGTACACGCACTAAGGTATTACCGAGGATCGACCCCCCCTCCCCCGCTGAAGTGTCACATCGCTGACTGGTGTCACCTATTCCTGACCTTCCAACGTCCTCCAACTGCATCCACCCCACAGCAAAACCAGACAAGTTGTTGAATGACGACAGTTCGAAAGTAATGTAGGATGGCCTGTAACGGTATTAGTTGTTTAACATAAACGTGAAAATATTTACTTATTACAACGCCCGACATTTCGGTGTCATGCCTCCTTTAAGGGCAAGCAAAGAGTCTTTGCTTGCCCTTGAAGAAGGTATGACACAGAAACGTCGGGCGTTGTAATAAATAAATATTTTCACGTTCATGTTAAACAACTAATACCGTTACAGGCCATCCTACAGAACCATACAACTTACGATGTTTCTGGCAGTCGGCGACGAACTCTGGCCAGTCGCAGCTGTGCGTCTCCTCGTTGTAGAGCAGACCGCCGATGCAGAACTGCTCGATGGAGGTGCCGTTCCAGCAGGTCCAGTAGCGCGTGCAGGACGTCTCGTGGCCGAAGATGCCGTACAGCCAGTCGCAGTGCTCGGTCGAGATGGGAGGGTCTGCCGATCACGGTGGCACCACGTCACGACGACGGTGGCACCACGTCACGACGACGGTGGCACCACGTCACGACAACGGTAGCACCACGTCACGACGACGGTGGCACCACGTCACGACGACGGTGGCACCACGTCACGACGACGGTGGCACCACGTCACGACGACGGTGACACCACGTCACGACGACGGTGACACCACGTCACGACGACGGTAGCACCACGTCACGACGACGGTAGCACCACGTCACGACGACGGTGGCACCACGTCACGACGACGGTGGCACCACGTCACGACGACGGTAGCACCACGTCACGACGACGGTGGCACCACGTCACGACGACGGTGGCACCACGTCACGACGACGGTAGCACCACGTCACGACGACGGTGACACCACGTCACGACGACGGTGGCACCACGTCACGACGACGGTAGCACCACGTCACGACGACGGTGACACCACGTCACGACGACGGTGGCACCACGTCACGACGACGGTGACACCACGTCACGACGACGGTGACACCACGTCACGACGACGGTGGCACCACGTCACGACGACGGTGGCACCACGTCACGACGACGGTGACACCACGTCACGACGACGGTGGCACCACGTCACGACGACGGTGGCACCACGTCACGACGACGGTGGCACCACGTCACGGGAATAGCATGCGCCGGCCATACAATGGTACAGCAACACTGCTACCGCAATGCCACGATGTCAGGTCACGGCATCATGTCACAACACCATGCCAACAACACCAGCCAGCAACACCAGCCAGCAACACCGGTCAGCAACACCGGCCAGCAACACCAGCCAGCAACACCAGCCAGCAACACCAGCCAGCAACACCAGCCAGCAACACCAGCCAGCAACACCAGCCAGCAACACCAGTCAGCAACACCAGCCAGCAACACCGGCCAGCAACACCGGCCAGCAACACCAGTCAGCAACACCGGCCAGCAACACCGGCCAGCAACACCGGCCAGCAACACCAGCCAGCAACACCAGCCAGCAACACCAGCCAGCAACACCGGCCAGCAACACCATGTCACGGTAGCATCATGTCACAGCACCATGTTACGACGACACCAAGTCAGGACGACCCCATGTCAGGACGCCATGTCACAGCACCATGTCACGACGACACCAAGTCAGGACGACCCCATGTCAGGACGCCATGTCACAGCACCATGTCACGACGACACCAAGCCAGGACGACCCCATGTCAGGACGCCATGTCACGGCACAATGTCACGACGACACCGACCCTATATCAGGACGCCTTGTCACAACACCATATCACGACGACCCCCATGCCACAGCACCATGTTACGACGACGCCAAGTCAGGACAGCACCATGTCGGGACGCCGTCAGGACAACACAATTTCACGACCCCATGTCGCAACGATTCAGCTTGCCATCGCGCAGTGAAAGCCGTACGGCCTTGAACAGCTGATTAGCATCCGACCGACTGGGTAACTGTAGCGGGGATTTCCAGCGATGGTTTTCAGCGACATCACGCGTCCCTGAACAGGCGACAGGATAGCCAGCGACAAGTGTGGTAGGGGTGGGGCACCTCAGCTGGGCAGCTGTCACATACCAGGATAGCCAGCGACAGGATAGCCAGCGACAAGTGTGGTAGGGGTGGGGCACCTCAGCTGGGCAGCTGTCACATACCTGAACATGTGCAAGGTGAACAAGCCCGCGATATTCGGTCTTATCAGGACATGTAGAGAGTGGGATAGAGGCAGAGAGGAGGGATGGAAGAGGACAGGACAAAGAATAGTTGAATAGAGAAAGAAGAAGGCAAAAACAAAGAGACAAATGGATGGAAAAAGAGACGATATTGTGAAACACGTGAAGCAGCAAGTGCATTAATATCAGTTACTATGCACGAGATAAACAGCATAAGTCACAATAACAGCACTTGCACAATAACACAAGCAGTCCGATGTAGAATAGCATGCCTTCCACGTGCTCGTGATGTACTTACTGGCCAACTCTTTATTGCGACAAGAGTAGGGGTTCTCATTAGGGTAGTCGCAGTTGTCTAGCAGACCGTTCTTGCCCGTGTACACCAGGCCGTTGGGACAGTCCACTTCGTACGACTGGCCGCCTTCGCACTCAAAGAAGCGGTCGCAGTAGTCCTTGTGCGGAGCCAAGCTGTCTTTCTCCTTACACGGGTCACGCTGCTCTTGACTGCCGCCGAACCTCTGGGCGGTGCCTGTGGGGTCAGGTGGGAAGAGTGTGTGGATGTCACGCACGCGGACGGTGAAATTGAGCCGGCCTTTGGGGAGTAAGCGTAGTGCTGCTAGTCGGACTCCGGCTGAGTATCACCTTTTGGTAAGCTGAATCAGGTGTGCACACAGCGACCAAGCGTACATGAGGTCAACAAAGCCGACTACGTCAAATTCATGCTTTTGTACGCTGACTTCGAGTCAACGCAGACTTAGCTGTGCAGCAGGCACGGATCCAGGGGCCGGAGCGAAGGAGAGACCCCCCCCCGCTCCTCGCTTCAGATCTGGTAGACAGTTACGGAGGGGGTTGCGGCGACTCCCCAGGATCCTCGAGTACACCCTACTCCCGATTTTTAAGGCTTTATTTTCTTCTAGAATATCATTATGTTTCTAATCGACTTTCATGCATTAATTTTGAAGCTTTTTCGTAAGGTTCGTTTTTCCGGTTGCACCTTCCAAACGATTATTTTAGCATAGAACCGTAGCTGGTAACGACGTAGTGGGAGAACTTGTTTTTGTGTTGTTCCTTGACCGCCGCTGTTTGGAACTCTAGTAGTAGCTACTACATGTGGTAGCTCAAGCTACTCATTGTGGTCTACACCACTAAAAGTATTGATTATTCTAGTAATCAAGTAGCATATGCTTGAGAGCATACTTTACTGCTCATATTTTTTTTATAATTCCGTTGTATCTTGAATGTTTCCATAGGTAAAGCACCCTAAAATAAACATCGCGTTTTGATCGTTCTGCGACTAACAAGAAAGGAGTCCGGAATCAAAATAGATATTAGTAGTGAAATCACCGAAACAGCATAGCAATTATCACTGAATGTACATTTCCGCGGAATGGTGGGTGGACGAGGATGACAGCCAGCCCAGCAGTACAACTTCGTCACAAATTTCTGAAATTCAATATTAACACGTGCACTGGAGAGGGGGGAACCCGCCCACCACTCCGATTTTCGTAAATAACTCACGATTTTACCGGCCGATATACGCCATTTTCTGCATACCTGCTTAGAAATATTCGGCCCATCGCTTAAAAGAAGAAAAACGAACATCAGCAGACATTTTTTTTTCGAGTTAGAGGCCGTCAAAGTCAAAACATTTCGTGGCGTCAGACTACAAAAATCGGCGTTGATGCGCTTCCCGTATATCGTCAAAAGGGAAGTGTAGTATTGCAAAAGGCAACACTAGCGACTTATTTGATGTATATTGTTATGCTATATTATTTCAAGATCATGCCAAGTTACCGCGGTTAACTCAGGTCAAGTTCATGACAGGTCAATGGAACCAAACTTGTTCAACTGGAAGGTTGTTATACACACAAATGACAGTCATGCGATTTATGCCATTTTACATCTTACACCCTACTGAAAACATCAGTTTTTGTCATTGTGAACCTAAGCGTTTCCATACATCATTCATGTACTTCAGCCCTTTGTTCGTGAAGCCGATTGCGCCGGGCCGCCCGCCGGTCCCGGTTCCGGCAACTGGAATTGGTAACTGACCCGATAAAGTGCTGATATATAGGTGACCTGAGGTCAATTGCCGGATTTATCATTTACATTGCATCATTAGTTATGTCCAAAATATCACTGATGTCCATTTTGGAGCATTTAAACACAATCGTAGCGATCCATAACCATGTCAAACCAAGCTACGCAAAACAAGCTAAATATGACATATGTGATCTCATTTGACCTTGAAGATATTGACCTAATGTCATGAACCTTGTACACAATAGAGTTCACCACCATACCCATGTACCCTGAAAATTTCGCAACACTAACTATAATAGAAGCTGAGATCTTAGGGGAGGGGGCGGAATCCGCCCCCCCTCTCCAGTGCGCGTAATTTTCAGAGGCCCTCCAGGGCGCGTGTTGGCTCCTCTGACACCATACGCTAACCTCTTCGGTCTGCCTAGGCCTGCCGCTTCGCGCTTTAGGCAGCCAATCTAGACGACCAGACATAGTCTCTGGCCGTTCTGTGTGAGCCGTCAGTACTCGGATTACGTCACACAATTACCGAGACGTCGACGCCATGCGGGAACAATCACAATACCGGCGGCACGCCAGCGGCCGGGAAACTCGGAGCGAGCTGCGGCTGGCCACACTGCACGAGCTCGGCGAGCTCGTCAGACTTTCTCCGCTCTGCCGGCCTGAGTAGGCGCCATTGTTTCCTGCGATTCACCAGGCACCTGCTCTGCGGGGCCCAGTGTGCTTTCTCTGTGATTTGTCATAGATTTGTGATTGATTTGTGATACATTTGTTATAGATTGTTGCCCATAAACATACCAATACCGGATATTGCGCAGTCGTGATATCATGTTACCAACGGTCGCATGTCAAATCATGTCTGCGCAATTCCACTCGATAAAATGAAATATTCAATCGCCCTTGACACTATGTATACAAATACAGACAGGAAATGAAGTGAACATTCTCATAGGAGTGCCAGACCGATATTTCTCACAATTTGCATATGACACGCAGACAGCCTGAGGGCAAACTCGTCCATATATAACTAATGTTAGCTCGACATGGTCCGAGGGAGGGAAAGGGGGATAACGTGCCAATATCGCTGTCTTCGGATTGCTCAATGATCAATAATCGTAATATTGCCACTTCGCAATATAGTGGGTAAATTTTAACACGAGAAAGCAGGTTATGTCACAATTATTAATAATTGCCCTCTTACTTGAGGTTTGACGTCATCAATGATCCCAGATGTCCACACATTTTCTGAAGTATTAATTAAGACCACACTATCCGGTAGTGTGGTATTCTCAAGATTAAGACCACACTATCCGGACGTATTAATTATTGTCATCATCACATCAATCCATTTTCACAACTGACACAATTTGAGAGAAAGAATTAGATAAGATCTTATGTTTCCACAGCCTTCTATTTAATATCTCTCGACCTGACGCATGACGTCATCATCCACCTCACAATACGTGGTTTTCTTCCTGGTCAGACTCGCAATATCCCGATCTATGGAGCATCGTCTAGGTCAGCTCGATCCCTTGGCTAGCTGCTGAGAGAGAAAAACAGCAATGATTTGCACTTCTGCATAATTATCAAGCTGTTCACCTAACCTGACCTGTCGTGTGAACTATTATCCCGAGAAGCAAATTTGTGTACTATTTTCATTTCACCTGTCATGTACATTTGACCTTTGATCAATAGCTACCAATTTTAAGCTGCTGTACCCTAAACAGGCATGTCACGCGGTTATCAATCGCCCATTCACTCCACTCGATCCATCCAATGATGGTTGGCGTAGATGCAGGAGTGTGTGAGCTACGGTATATCCCTGATATACTAACCGCACCATCCACATCAAGAATGTCAGCTTACCAAATGCGAACCATAAGAAAATGTGCAGATTATGTGTTGGGGTACGAAAAAGATGGTAATATTTTGGGGGTAACAAACCTATTCCAGCATTTATGGGATCCTATCCGATAATATAATATAACTCTTGGGGAAAAGATCATTGCAGTTCTTACTCGTACTCTGGGGCTTGAAGGGAGCATTGTAGGGACAGAGCAATACAAGTAATGCCACTTGTAATGACCACTGCATGCTGCGTATGTAGGGGACAGATTAAATACACCTGAAGGTGAAATGGATTAACCAATCGCCAAAGGTAGGAAGAAACCCTGCACTAGTGAGTGAAATCGTGCCTGTCCATATACGACAAATACCATCGCTGCAGGAATGATAGCCTGCTAGTGCAGGATTTCCTGACGAATTGCACATGAATACGCGGAGCAACAACGTCTTTTTTGCACTGCGTGTCCTGTACACAACGGCCTTACATGTTTTGCTGCCGGTGTTTGTTGCGGTACTTGCAGCATGATCAAGCACGACGTAGCTCCATCCGATGTGATTTGATACAGGTGGCGAACCACAGTACGAGCTTAGCATGAGGATCGTTAATCTGCAATTATTCCCCGCCATGCGATGCGATATTTCAGCCAACAGTAGAAGACTGCACGTCGCATGACGCCATCGTTTTGCATGCAATTTGTGCGAGTTTTCGGTTGAAATTTCGAAGTGCCGTGGGTCGTCGAGTTATGATCCCATTTCGAAGCACATGCTCTGCATTTTTGCTGGAGTTGTGGAATTTATCAGTTTTACTGCCGTTAATGTACTCGTATGATCAAACCTTAATGTATTTGGATCTTCGCGTGCAGCATCATCCAACATGTAGCCTTATCAATGTCAAACGATGTCAATAACTTTGAGTGACCTTGGGTGACACTCTGATGCAAAGCACACAATGCAGGACGGCCTAAAATGTGCATTCATTATATACTTTACTGCCTGAATTTCAGCTTGGTGTGGTTTTCACCTTTGTGAAATCCGAAGTAGTCATTTACAGGCTTGTACAAGACGGTATGATCTGGCCTGTTCAACTGCCTACGCGCGCTGAACAAAACTGCTGATATGCTAACATGACACACATGGCATACTGGTAGATTGGTAGGAAGCGGAGTTGCACTTGGGTGCTTAATTAGCGGCTCCATTCCAAATAAATTATGTGTACGGTTTGGATCAGGTCATCGATGCGTTCCGGGATATTCTTGTGCGTTTAATCTGCCCTGTGAGTCACTCGGTGACCGAAAGTATACACCCTGGGTACAATCCACTGGACTCGTCTCTTTGCCAACAACACACTCGTTATTGCTGAAATTGAATGACCCCCACCCCCCTCTTCTCGGATGACTCAGATGAGAAGTGTCCAAGCACGCTCGATACGCGAGGGTTAACACTCACAGTGGGAAGACAATAAACTCGCCTTGATTCATAATTAACGGACGGAAGCAATATTATTGTATTACTTTATTACTACTTTTGCATTATTACTTTTACTTTTACAAATTATTACTTTTACATTGGCAACTTGAAGCTACTTGCGAGTCGAATGGACCAATAATGTCTAGCATCTGTTTGAGATGCTATTAACCGCCCTTCCATTGCCAGGGTGGTAGGTAAAATGCGATCAATAGCAACATTTTTGTCATGTTGCTACTATTCAGATGTGGATGTAAAGACCAGACTGACAGCATGCAACATTTGCGATCACGGATATTTTAAATAGTGATGTCATGTCAAAAGGCATGCTAGGTCCTGCTAAGAATGTCTAAATGTGACTAGCTTGCAAAGTTCACATCGATTAATCTACTTCTTATACATTGAACTGTGACCTTCTCGAATTCATAGCAGAGCGTTCTCCTGACCTCCGACAACCCTAAGAGTTCGCGTCGCTAACCATCGCTTAATATCCGAGGTCATATAAGTGAGAACCAAAACCATCACCTCCCACAATTCGCTTCTGCGAGGCTTCCTTCGAAGCTATTCCAACAAGCAGAGTAATCAGCTGGTTATCATTGAACGGTTCTATTTCGATTTAGGGTGAAATTTCAGCACATGCCAGCTAGAACATCACAAGGCACACCTGTAGTTTCAGTACCTTATGTCGAGGGTTGGATCCTTTTACATTAAAAGATATAGAAGTACTTGAGGCAGGTGGAGATTATTGTTAATTCGCTACCCAAGCTCGTGCACAGCATTTAGGCATCTTCCACAGTGCAAGCGGAGGGTCAGCTTCCTTAGTGTGTCCAAACGGAGAGCGCTAGTGTTGTGAAGCAAGAACTACAGCATACTGCAGGTACGCGAACTTGTGATCCACAGCCAAATTATGTACTTGGTGTTGACTTTCTCATGTCGGGTTGCATATTAATTGTCACAAAAATAGAGAAGCTTCACGTTCAATCGTCACCTGCGTAGGAGCAATAACTCATTTGAAGTATTCAGCATAATATTCCTAATTATCGTGGGATACCAACAATGTGCGATTTGTTACCTTTTAACAAAACAGACCAAGATTCAGGTGAGATCGAAGGGTGGACCTCACGTCGGAAGCTTCCTAAGCAGCGCCCTAATCAACTACTATTTAGCTTTAGTTTATGGGCGCTGTACAACCAATGCAGCTGATGCGCCCTAAAACCCTAATAACCAACCAACTACTATTTAACACGCAGGGTGCAAATGGACGCTGAATTCATTTTCGGCGTCAACATTAACACCAGCGTACCTCATGAACGGAACAAGATTATCTGAGGTCGGATTGTGACAATTATCTCGAATGGCCTTGGGGAGATAATGCATAAGTAAATAGGTTAGCAGGGATGTTCATCACGATACCAACCCACATTATTCATTCCATGGTAATAAGCAAGGCGAACTGCAGATAAATTGCGATTTCGGTGAGAGAAAAAACCAGCTGAACTTGGTTTCCCCTTTCTCCCTACAGGCAAATGACCTGACACGATATTATCAGCAGCTTCTATGACATTGGTGGACAAATGATGTCTATCAGCTACAAGTATTGTGTGACTCCAAGAATCCAGAGCACATGTTAGCATGCCGCACCATGTATCATTTGTAATAAAGCATGACTGTGCAGCATTTTACATTGCAAGTGCAAATTAAGTCCAGAACAGATGTGATCGAGTCGCGGGCCAGAGGTGGACATGATGCGCGATTGTTATCCTCTGCATGCAGCGACATACTCAGCCAACGTGTCTGAAGGTCATTCGCGAGGCCCATGACATCTTCAGCAATCGACTGGCCTGTCGGCTCAATGGTGGTCAGCTGACTCACTCAGCAGTATTTGTGTTCGCCGTTAAATCACTTGGCCGGTGGCTTGCGCCGGTAATGAAGCTGGAAGCTGAGTCTGATGGATGGCTCACGGCCGATGTAGCAGTCCACGTGAACAGTTACTCAGATATGAGATACACATTGATTAGTATGCAAATTCGAACTGCGTCGCTGCATTTCAGAAGCATCATTTCCATCCCAAGCATGGGTACATATAGGAGGATTTGTCCCCTGCTTTTCCCCTTACGACTCCCATTGATACAATGGTAACTCACAAACCATTGATATTGCCGCATACGATTACATGATTACCGCATGCAAAAAGTAAATAGTTAGCAAAGGTTAATTCTTATTTGAAAACACCACTTGTGAAAATTTCGCAAACGAATATATGCGCGTGCATGCTATGTTGGCTGTTGCGCAACCCGTATATCACGATCGGAGGTGAAGGAAATAATTGAGGCATCAGCGCCCATCTATGAACACGACAGGAAGCAGATCACCTTCAGACAGGCAGATCACTTCCAGACTAGCCGATCACCACCAGACTAGCAGATCACCCCCAGACTAGCAGATCACCCCCAGACGAGCAGATGACCTCCAAACTAGCAGATCACACCCAGACTAGCAGATCACCACCAGACTAGCAGATCAACTCCAGACTAGCAGATCACCACCACAGTCTACAGCGGCAGACGCGGCCACGTCGGACCGCTGTACGACGACAACCTACCGCAGCGAAGCACAGCCAGCAGCAGAGCTGACACCACCAGCGCCCTCATAGTCTCGTGTGCAGCGGCCACCCGTCGGAGCACAGCCAGCTACGTCTGATACCCGCGTCGCGACTGTGACCGGCGGCGGCGGCGCACCGCATTTGTAGACCGGCGCACACGCGGCAGTGTGCAGCGCTGTGACGTCATCACACTGCCCTGCAGCGCCGCAGAAGTCGGTGCTGGCAGCCGAGCTGGCTGGGTGTGGGTGCCGATGTCGGCGCTGGCAGCCGAACTGCCTGGGTGTGGGTACCGATGTCGGCGCTGGCAGCCGAGCTGGCTGGGTGTGGGTGCCGATGTCGGCGCTGGCAGCCAATGCCTGGGTGTGGGTACCGATGTCGGCGCTGGCAGCTGAGCTGGCTGTGTGGTACCGATGTCGGCGTTGGCAGCCGAGCTGGCTGGGTGTGGGTACCGATGTCGGCGCTGGCAGCCGAGCTGGCTGGGTGTGGGTACCGATGTCGGCGTTGGCAGCCGAGCTGGCTGGGTGTGGGTACCGATGTCGGCGCTGGCAGCCGAGCTGGCTGGGTGTGGGTACCGATGTCGGCGCTGGCAGCCGAGCTGGCTGGGTGTGGGTACCGATGTCGGCGCTGGCAGCCGAACTGCCTGGGTGTGGGTACCGATGTCGGCGCTGGCAGCCGAGCTGGCTGGGTGTGGGTACCGATGTCGGCGCTGGCAGCCGAGCTGTCTGAGTGTGGGTACCGATGTCGGCGCTGGCAGCCAGACTGCCTGGGTGTGGGTACCGATGTCGGCGCTGGCAGCTGAGCTGGCTGGGTGTGGGTACCGATGTCGGCGTTGGCAGCCGAACTGGCTGGGTGTGGGTACCGATGTCGGCGCTGGCAGCCGAGCTGGCTGGGTGTGGGTACCGATGTCGGCGTTGGCAGCCGAGCTGACTGGGTGGGGATACCGATGCTGGGAGTGGCAATGCTGCACGGACATCTGAGCAGCTTGGATGCCGCGGCAGCTTTCATCTGATTATCTCCATGCTGCTAGAATACTGACCACCCCCCACCCGGTGCAAGACTGACTGATGCTCAGTGGTGATGCTGACGTTTGCACTGTCTGAGTCTTATTGGCTTCGATGGCAAACCATGGGATCTTTCTATGACATTGACCTCAGCCGATGACTTCAGCAGTATCCGGACCTCAGTTCAGTGTGGAAATCGGCTACGCTTAGTTGATGCGGGCATTTACAGTCACTCAGCCCAAATTAGCCGTTTGCACAATAGCGGCAGTTGGCCATTTCATGTTCGACGCTACAGTCGTATACGTAGTATTGGCACAATAATTCATAACCTTAGCGTTGGGATTTACCTTCTATATTAGGAGTATTCTACATTCACATCTCTTACGACACATGGCATATTTTTCCGCCAAATATACCCCATACTACTATCTGGAACTGGCTTATGGTCAAGGCAACTCTGGAAGATTCGCAGTATATTCAATGTCGTGAAAATATGAATGTCGCTGCGCATTAGCATACATAATCCAGGCCAACTGACAACAATACCATGTAAACCCAAAATCCCAACACTTGGCCTGAGTCGGACTCGTCAGTGCAGACTGACTTATAACGTGCGCATGGTACGTGTCGCACCAGAATCACAATCCATCACTGTGCCGTTATAGGACCATCATTAAGGAACCACCATCACCAGCCGATCCTGCTTGCATTTTCGCCACAGCGAGCGCCTTACATGTCCACCCGAAGCGTCTGCTACCAGGAAAATGTACCGGACACCGCATATTTTGTATTGTAGTTGGTTTTCCCGATCAGTCTTGAGCCGTGCAGGAAGCTTGCTTGGAAGACGTGCCGGGTACAGTAGCTGTCGCAGGATCACTGCTCGTATATGTAGAGTGCTTGGAAGACATGCCGGGTACAGTAGCTGTCACAGGATCACTGCTCGTATATGTAGTGCTTGGAAGACGTGCCGGGTATAGTAGCTGTCGCAGGATCACTGCTCGTATATGTAGAGTGCTTGGAAGACGTGCCGGGTATAGTAGCTGTCGAATGTTCACTGCCAGCATATGTAGCGTGCTTGAAAGACGTGCCGGGTACAGCAGCTGCCACAGGGTTACCGCTCGTACATGTTCTCGTCTGTTCATTGTGATTCATTGTGATTAGACGGCGCTGTGGACGTCCTTGTGTTCAGCATCCAGCCCTTGTTTTACTCCGGGCGCCCATGAACAGGTCCATCGAACAAAAATTTGCGCGGGAAAGAGAGGAAGAGAGTGAGAGAAGTGGGATAACTATTCGCACAGCCAAGACCTTACCAACAAGAGAATGTTCTAGATTGTGCGTTGCAGTAGTCAGTAATGTTGGTCCAGGTTTTCGAAACACGATCTGTATGCTTACTGACTTCCGACTATACATTTTGCGACGTTTCTAGTTGCCCTATGTCTTCACTGTCCATTAATCTGCAACTTGTATGGGATGTAACCATCTGAGACATGCTAAGGGACATATGCTGCATATTTGCCATCTTCGGAACCAATCTCCACGCCTAAACAAATTTTCAATTGATGTATGCGGAGGAGAGCCTTATGCATCACGCGAACCAGAGGGGAGGGCAGGTGGTAAGATTCCGCCGTCCTTAGATTTCTGAAGGTGCTAACACTAAGCCACAACATTTAGTGGAGGAGATTAATGCTGTCCCCTTGTATAAAGCTGATGATTCTAGGGCAATGTCTTCAGAGTGAAATAAAGTCAAGTAGGTCACGTTTTGATGATTTCGTGGTCGATAGCTTCTGTGGGTGCCGTCCATGAGCACACAATTGGGATGCTGCTCACCGAACATAGGCGTAGGGGTGGTCCATAAGTGGAGGGTCAGAGCAGATCCTTGGGCAATTATTTCCAGTCAACGACAAAGAGTCAATGGCTAAGATCGAAGAAAATTGTGAGTGTGTGTGTGAGGGGGGGGGCATGGTCCTCTGTATTTCTCCCCACCCCCACCCATGTTCCTACGCTCATGATTCCGAATGCCAAAAGGTGTATGCATTACCTGAAATAGGATACAGCAGGGGGAAAAGCGTTTTAGCGGTCCATCAATATATTTCGAAACATTGGAAATGTTCTTCAAATGGAGTTTCCGAATCAGTGTATAAGCAGATTGACCACCGAAGTACAGACATAGCATATCGCACAGAACAATGCGTGCAATAGCATCCGGTCAACATGTTCGACGTCGGTTGGTAAATATTGGATACACAACAATCACTTTTCAGTCATTCAGGCCATCCAGGTTCCCGGGAAGCACAAATTGAAATACAATTCACCGTGTCGCCGAGAGTGCATGGTGACCAATGATGGTGCTGTCCAGTGTTATCAAAGCGAACCTAGGAAGCGAACCTATGAAGCAAACCAATGAAGCGAACCCATGTAAAAGATGCATTCAGTATCACTACAGTGCGCGTTGGGTGAATTGCCTATCGACATCGCAAACAGCTGACGTCCGACTATGGCGGACTCGGCAGACGCGTCGCGCCGCCACTACTCCGCCTGGGTTTTCGTCACCAAGCCGACCAAACCTCAGTTGCGGCCGCTTGAGGCTGGTCCGTCGATTTTGCACTCCGCAGTTCCTGTAATTTCCAAAGAAGTTCAAAGCTTCCATTTGTATGAATTTTAACATAGTCGCACAATTATATCGCAATGCCCCTACCCATGTGTGAAATGTCTGGGAAAAGCAGGACGGGCGGGTGGATGCAGGCCGCACCTGCAATGCGCGTGTTGCTATTTCAGGATCATATGGCCAAGAAATGTGCATTTTGTCAATTCATGTGCTGTATCCAAAGCCGTAGGTCAGGGCATACACTTACGATGTGCCAATGGCTATTTCTTCTTTCAGTTATTTTAACGAAAGCTAACTATTCCAAATCCACCAGTCCGTCCATTACACCTGAAATCTTATTGATATTTTCTGCGATCATTCAAATCACCTTTAGCCGCCGAATAACTTGAAAGGAACACCACTTATAGCGGCATTGCTCAAGCAATGCGTGTCGAACAGAATATGCGTACAAATTAATAGTTAATCCTCCCAGTGTTGGGGATGGTCACCTTGACCCCCTGATATTTATCTGGTGTAACCACTGAAGCAATCACACTATCGTTCTGCAAGTTGATTACCTTCAGAAAATTAATGCGCTCACATTGTGGCAAAAATCATTGAGATCTAGACTCTCAAGATAGTCGTGCTAGGGTGGTTGAATTTCAGGTAACGACCTCGTTTCAATGCGATTCTCATAAGACACACCTTGAAACATTTTTCACAAACAAGCCATACAAGATACAGTCGAAAGAGAAGCAGAGGTGCATAGATAAATGATCGGAAGGAAGTGATAAAAATGTGGTCTCAGGTTAGGCCCCTAATTGTCCAATAAGGGTAAAAGTTAGAAAAATGTTCTTAATGCATGCCTTGGTTGCTGAGCAACATTATCGAGAACCCGCAATATACGTAGTGCAATTTGTGACCTCTATAAGCGAACCAGTATTCAAATAAATTATATTTCAAGTCACTCAGATATATCCTGCACCGTCCAGTAAGATAAGACCTGCACCATCCAGTAAGATATTATCTGTACCGTCCTGTAAGATACATGCACTCCAGGCACTCTAGCTAGAGGTTAAAATACAGATTATCAGGAAGTAAAAATGGCTACACCAGGGTGGTGTTGTACATCTAGTTAAATTATGATGTGATTGGTGTTCTGAATTTCTATTTGAACATGTAGTATTTTTTCTCTATTTTCTCTCAACATATTTTGGTTCTTCTCGATAATTCTCAATTGGGGTGAAAAAAACCGCTGCATTTTGATTGACGACGCTCAATACCTATTCCTGTGTGACGTTTCTTTCGAGAACTCTCACCTTCAATAATTCATAGCAAATTTCCACATTCTTGACCTTGACGGGATCGGTGACCCTGCCTTTGCTCATGTCACCTGTGCTTGTCTACGTCTTCAGTTTGCATACCATAAATATTGAAGCACGGAATCGCATTTGTTTCATAACCAGGGTTCGAAAACTACGGCGATGATAGGTGACTGCCGCACACCTACAGTGACTTACTTGACCTGATCTGGAAGGTCAACCAAAAGAGATACAGAGAAATACTTCGAGTTACTCTAACAGATCAAGGATGCACCATGTCGTTTACCGTATCTCAATCCTGCTTGGAATGCAAGTTGGTGGAATTGGGGCGGAGGTCAAGTTGACTCCCTCCGCACTGCGAGGGGTAGAAAATTAGCTCTCATTGCCAGGATTAAAATGAATGAAGTGAAAGCGGAATTGACATGGCACAAAAAGTTACCTAATTGAAGGTGTTTTTCTAGCATTGAGCGATGCATTGCAAAGGGCTGATCTATGTACTCATGATTTGTCTTCATAAGCTTCTTCTCAAGGCTCCATACTTATCATAAGCTCATGGCTCCATACTTATCGTATTTTTCGTCTCATGGCCCGTGCTGGCAACCACTAAAGACCGATTAGCGAGTTTAATATGCATATCAGAAATTCTCCTAAAATGGTTGAACATCCTAGCTTATCCAATTTCACGTCTTGCAAATCACACCCCACCAGTATTCCAATCACACCGTCCTTCCTCCAAGTATAGTCTTACACCGTCTTGCCTCCAAGTATAGTCTTACACTGTCTTGCCTCCAAGCACAGTCTTACATCGTCTTTCCTCCAAGTATAGTGTTTCACCGTCTTTCGTCCAAATATAGTCCTACACCATCTTGGCTCCAAGTATAGTCTTACATCATCTTGCCTGCCTGCAGTTAATTAGCGCAAAGCCACTACAGGTCAATTTCAAGCGAGTTTATGTCCGCTTTAGCAGTGTTCCTTAATTTCGTTCCACATTGTGCAAGTCGTTGTTTCTGACGTGCAGCCCACTCTGGATTCACAGTCCCGGCTGCGGCCCCGCGTCAGTGCTCGTGATCCTGCAGCGATCTCGAGAGCGGCCACTGCAGTTGCAATGTCAGCCCTGGACAGGGCAGGGCGCCACGAGGCCGCTCGTTTGGCGTCACTGCAGTGTCTGCAGCACGCCACAGGGGCCGTGCAATCGCAGCACACAGACGTCATGCGCTAGCCTGAACGTCTGCGGCTGTAGTAGTCACCTAGGACTGCCAGGAGATGATTAAATTGACGGCCACCCCCAACCTCGGGATTCCACACACTCCCTAATCGACATGTGATAATGACGCGGCCTGTTCAAGGCATGTTTGTTCCGTAGCATTTATCTCGAGAGTCGTTCGCCATTTGGGAGCGAGAGGCGCTTCCAGCTTGAATTACAGTAAAGGAGGATTGTTAGCACTCACGCCGGAGGGCCTCTCACATAACGCGCATTGGATGGGGCGGATTCGGCCTTCCCTTAAGATCTCCGAAACTACTGAGGCTAGAAGCACACAATTTGGTGGGCAGATTACAGCTTTAGTTTTCTCCCTTCAGTATAAATTTCATGATCATAAGTAAGTGAGTCCAGGGTCAAACTAGGTCAAGATCTGCCAACACACAGCGCCACCGCGCCATCGCACCGACAAAACACTTGTGACCTTGAACGCTCGGCGGCCAGGTGGCTGGCTGATCGGTCGACTTTGTAGCCACGCAGTTCCTATATTTACAAACCTAGTTCAATTTTTCCATTGGATGCGCTTATCAATTTTGAGCAAAGTAACATGTGATTATAATATTCTCTCTCGTTTATGAGTTAGCGTCAAAAACAGGATGGGTAGGTTATCCTCCACACCTTCTCCGGTGTGCATGTTCACTTGCATATTCGGTCAAAGAAATTGTGCAAGTAGCCACTGAGGGAGACAGTTCGGTAAAAGTCAAGCTTTTACCAGGTCTTTAGGTAGGTGTGATTGGTACTAGGGGAGTTCTATGTCTCGAGGAACGTGCATATTGTGCTTGTGCATGTTGGTGAGTCTGTGCTGAACAGTGTTACTGTGCTGGTGGGATAGTACTGGCGATATCAGTGTATACTGTGCTGGTGGGATAGTACTGGCGATGCTAGTGCTCGCTGTCTGAATGCATTGTTTGCGTGCAATTGGGAAAGTAGGTGGGGTGGCGGTTGCCGAGATACTCGCGTATATATACGAGTATAGTAGCTAACTAATTGCTACAGCTAATTCCAAAAGTGCGTCTGCCTGACTGGCGGGTGGGTCACATGAGGATCAGGGCGTATGTGAAGCAGACAGGTAGGCCATTGTGCGTCGATGATTGAGGCTTGTGGTCTGACTCGCGTGTGCTGTTGTGACTGGGAGGAAGGGAAGGGAGAGGGATGCGCTGTGGTGACTGTTGTAGCGCAGCCGTCGCCCGGTGTGGTGTGTCTGTGGCGCAGCCGTTTCCTGGTGTGGTGTGTCTGTGGCGTAGCCGTCGCCCGGTGTGGTGTGTCTGTGGCGTAGCCGTCGCCCGGTGTGGTGTGTCTGTGGCGTAGCCGTCGCCCGGTGTGGTGTGTCTGCTGTGTGGCGGTCTCCTGGTGTGGTGTGTCTGTGGCGCAGCCGTCGCCTGTTGTGGTGTGTCTGTGGCGTAGCCGTCGCCCGGTGTGGTGTGTCTGTGGTGCGGCGGTCTCCTGGTGTGGTGTGTCTGTGGCGCAGCCGTCGCCTGGTGTGGTGTGTCTGTGGTGCGGCCGTCGCCCGGTGTGGTGTGTCTGCTGTGTGGCGGTCTCCTGGTGTGGTGTGTCTGTGGCGTAGCCGTCGCCCGGTGTGGTGTGTCTGTGGCGCAGCCGTCGCCTGGTGTGGTGTGTCTGTGGCGTAGCCGTCGCCTGGTGTGGTGTGTCTGTGGCGTAGCCGTCGCCCGGTGTGGTGTGTCTGTGGCGTAGCCGTCGCCTGGTGTGGTGTGTCTGTGGCGTAGCCGTCGCCCGGTGTTGTGTGTCTGCTGTGTGGCGGTCTCCTGGTGTGGTGTGTCTGTGGCGCAGCCGTCGCCCGGTGTGGTGTGTCTGTGGCGTAGCCGTCGCCCGGTGTGGTGTGTCTGTGGTGTGGTGGTCTCCTGGTGTGGTGTGTCTGTGGCGTAGCCGTCGCCCGGTGTGGTGTGTCTGCTGTGTGGCGGTCTCCTGGTGTGGTGTGTCTGTGGCGCAGCCGTCTCCTGGTGTGGTGTGTCTGTGGCGTAGCCGTCGCCCGGTGTGGTGTGTCTGTGGCGTAGCCGTCGCCCGGTGTGGTGTGTCTGTGGTGCGGCCATCGCCTGGTGTGGTGTGTCTGTGGCGTAGCCGTCGCCCGGTGTGGTGTGTCTGTGGCGTAGCCGTCGCCCGGTGTGGTGTGTCTGCTGTGTGGCGGTCTCCTGGTGTGGTGTGTCTGTGGCGCAGCCGTCGCCTGGTGTGGTGTGTCTGTGGCGCAGCCGTCGCCTGGTGTGGTGTGTCTGTGGCGTAGCCGTCGCCCGGTGTGGTGTGTCTGTGGTGTGGCGGTCTCCTGGTGTGGTGTGTCTGTGGCGCAGCCGTCGCCTGTTGTGGTGTGTCTGTGGCGTAGCCGTCGCCCGGTGTGGTGTGTCTGCTGTGTGGCGGTCTCCTGGTGTGGTGTGTCTGTGGCGCAGCCGTCGCCCGGTGTGGTGTGTCTGTGGCGCAGCCGTCGCCTGGTGTGGTGTGTCTGTGGCGTAGCCGTCGCCCGGTGTGGTGTGTCTGCTGTGTGGCGGTCTCCTGGTGTGGTGTGTCTGTGGCGTAGCCGTCGCCCGGTGTGGTGTGTCTGTGGTGCGGCCATCGCCTGGTGTGGTGTGTCTGTGGCGTAGCCGTCGCCCGGTGTGGTGTGTCTGTGGCGTAGCCGTCGCCCGGTGTGGTGTCTGCTGTGTGGCGGTCTCCTGGTGTGGTGTGTCTGTGGCGTAGCCGTCGCCCGGTGTGGTGTGTCTGCTGTGTGGCGGTCTCCTGGTGTGGTGTGTCTGTGGCGTAGCCGTCGCCCGGTGTGGTGTGTCTGTGGTGCGGCCATCGCCTGGTGTGGTGTGTCTGTGGTGCGGCCATCGCCTGGTGTGGTGTGTCTGTGGTGCGGCCATCGCCTGGTGTGGTGTGTCTGTGGCGTAGCCGTCGCCCGGTGTGGTGTGTCTGCTGTGTGGCGGTCTCCTGGTGTGGTGTGTCTGTGGCGCAGCCGTCGCCCGGTGTGGTGTGTCTGCTGTGTGGCGGTCTCCTGGTGTGGTGTGTCTGTGGCGTAGCCGTCGCCCGGTGTGGTGTGTCTGCTGTGTGGCGGTCTCCTGGTGTGGTGTGTCTGTGGCGTAGCCGTCGCCCGGTGTGGTGCGTCTGCTGTGTGGCGGTCTCCTGGTGTGGTGTGTCTGTGGCGCAGCCGTCGCCCGGTGTGGTGTGTCTGCTGTGTGGCGGTCTCCTGGTGTGGTGTGTCTGTGGTGTGGACGATGCGGATGGTGCGAGAGCCGTCGAGTCAGGTTTTGGTGGCGGTTGCTGCAGACGGCTCTGCCTTGGTGGGCGTTGTGGGGCGGAGCGGAGTGTTCCGCGAGAACGTGTGTCGGGGAGGGGGTTCCCTGCCCGTAGTCGCGCCAGAGCTACGTCCGCTCAGGTTCTGACACCCGCTGCCTCGCTCAGTTCGACCCCAGCCTTCGATATGAGTGACGCGGAACATCTCCTCCTCGGCCGCCCGTCGAAGGCCGTACCGTTCCGACGAGTCGTTCCCTTGCCCACAGCCGACCCAGTTCCGCGTGGTGCCTGTGCAGGGTATTCGTCTCGTGCAGGTGTAGAGGCGTACGCTATGTGTGGATGGGGAAGATGCGACGATGCCAGCCCCTACACTACGCATGCTAGCGGCCAATGCAGTGCCATATCCCGCTTTTCCGCCTGCAGTAGAATCAATCAGATGCTTCCATGTTTCATCTTGCTGAAAACCGGGAGGCATGCCGTAAGCTTTGTGATGACATCTTCTTGTCAGGGGACGAGCATTACTATATTCTTAGAATAGTTCTTGTAGGCTATGTTGCTGAAGAATGAAATTTCAGGTGGAAAAAAATAATAGCCCACTGCGAGTGGTTGCTTATCCGGATGGATTTATTGTCGATCGGTTCCTACGTAGTTCTGTTTTCCAGCTATGCACGTCAAAAACGCACATGATAGCATGCATAGATTGACCCTTGTCTCTGCAGGACGCGAGTTCACAAAACACTCCAGCTATGTACGTCAACTACCGCACGTGATAGCATGCATATATTAACCCTCGTCCCTGCAGGGCGTGAATTCATGAGACTCATGCTATGTACGTGAACTACCGCACGTGATAGCATGCATATATGAACCCTCGTCCAATCATGCAGACGTGAACACCCACGTGATGATGCATATGAACCCGCGGGGCGTGAAATTATAAACTCCAGCTATCTACGCTAATTACCACAAGTGATAGCACGCATACATTAACCCTCGTCCCTGCAGGGCGTGATATAATGCGATACTGCGTTTTCGCAACCACAAAAAAGCGGCGCGCGTCAACGTGCCGCCGCTGATCTATCTAATAGAGCATTCTTCGCCCATGTCATGGCGGGAGAAATTCGAAAATTCCTGATCCAGATAACTCAGCGTTGGCGTCATCACGAGGAACATTCAGTTCTGAATGCATTTGTAAATGCATTAACGCAACAAGCTCTGCTTAGTAATATAAACCTGAGCCATAAATCCACCTCAATATGGATTCGCACTCAATTTCTAAATTTCTGAAGTTTTAAAATCAGAATACCATGAAAGTTCATTCATTTGTGCCACTTCACAAAAACAATGTAGAAGTTGCATGCAATGCAAAAGCAAAGCAAACAATGCACATTTTGTCATTAAGAAAAAATACTTCCAGGGTTCATATTTTGTTCGATATGGCCTCTGATGGCATCATTATCGGTCACAATACAAATGGAAGGCATGTTTCAGGCCTTTCGTGATCAGGGCGGTGGTAATAGCGGTGCTTTGTATTTTATCCTAGCTTACGTAATTCACACGTTAGTAGAAGGCTTTCAAGGCCCCCTTCTGCCCTCCCACGGCCAAACAAAGATGGATTTGCCGGCTGGCTGGACTCCGGTTAATGAACCCCAAGGTAGCAGGCTACAACACCAGAACAATTTCCGTCGACGGTCTGCTATTTTCCAATTACATAGAACTGCTCGCGAGAGCCCCTAGACTGCCAAGTATCGCTGAATTTATCAGCTTCAACTGTCACGATCTTCTGATAATTGCATGGTCGTTGCGCGTGAGCGTATTCACCACCTTCTACTTCAATACACATCGACGAAACCGAGCGGGAAATTAGCTGCACTGACGAGCTTGCACACTACAGCATTACAACACCCACCCATCAGGCATAAAGCGCACAAGTGCGTGTGACGCCATAATGAAAGTGTGGCAGGATACCGTGCCGGTTACAAAACCGTGAGAGCCGGGCCAATCACGGAACATACGCAGTCGGTTCTGTCCGCAGCCAGCGTGGGGATGCTGGTAGTCTCCGCATGTGCGCGCACAAGCCTCTCAGTATATCAGCACACCTCGGTGGAGTGCAGCAGTGGACGCTCCTGCTACAGACCATGACGTCGACTCCCTTGGGGTTGCAGTAGAACATGTCGGTGGGTTGTGGGGCGCTCCGGGCCACAGATCGGCTGGACGCGCCTCCAGGGAAGAGTGTGACAATGGACGCCTCTGGGCTGGATCAGGTCGCTGAACTGGGTATAGGATGCAAGGGTTGCATCACGTGCGGTCGGCGTTCGCCGTAAAATGATCGTGCGAGAGCTCTAAGTAACAGCTGCGACGAAAATGATGAGGTTTTGGCTGCAGAACTGAAAAGCGATGTGCCTACTTCATCGATAACTCCAGTGGTGAAATTACCCTCACAAAACAAAGCGGTTCAGTAGACTTAACAAAATGAGCTTCTACTAGGCCAAATGTTCCCGTCAGGCTAGAATTAACACGCCCACTGGTAGGGGAGCAACTGTTTGGGCATCGACAGGAAGTAACCTGCAGTGGTATGAACACAGTTCACAAGGACTGCATAGGACGCAAATCACAAAGGGGTGGCTCTCCAACGTACTACCCTTTGGTGCCTCGACACAGTCCCTGACTCAGAAACGTCATTCATCCAGTTCATGGAAGACCTGCGAGCCACATGCCGTTGACATTTGGATGTTTGTTTCCTGTTTACCTACCGCGGAGAGTCCAGAGGCAGGGGTCACAAAATAATGTCCGCGGCAGCTCAGAAGCCGGATTGCTAGTCAGGACACTGGTGAATGATACATACACAATACATATAGTAATAATACATTATATATAACAACAAATACATAATAATAATCCAATAGCACTCATTTTTCTTCAAAAAGTACCATCTCTTACATAAATGCTGGATTATATGCTGCAGGAGACCAAATGAGCTGTATTCTACTGAAGTTCTCAACACGAACGGACATGAGCCGCAGTCAGTGGGACGAGGTCGAACCAGTGCAACTCCACGTGGAGTGTTGCCGTTTTCCTCGGCTACATCCTGGATGAACCCCTGCGCATGCATGACAATGCGTAGCGCACACTCATTTCCTCACAGCCATTTCGTAGCACTTGATATCGCCTGACGGCTGCGATGTCGGGAGTCGTCCACAACTGCTCGATGATCCCTCCGAGGATCTGGTGAGGTCGCCAATGACGTATGCTGCTGCTCAATTGAAACACTGCACAATTGGTGCCATCGGACATAGCTAATTGGCGGCACACGTTGTCGAATAGGTTTGCTGCTCCGTCGTGTGTGCAGCTCCAGGAAACCGAGTGCGAGTCCCAGCTCGCACGGAAAATAGCGACACGCTCAATAGCACTCGACAACATGTTGGGCATGATAACTTGGTCTGTGCTCAAGCATCAAGCAGTTGAGACCACCAATAGATAGGGTGGTATCCGATCCCCAATGTTTATTTTTGTGGGAATTGCTTCAACAAATAATCAGTGCAGAGCGCTGGTTTTAGGTTTAATTTCCAATGATTCTCGTGCGTGACGATTGAAGGAACGACAATTGGTTGTATCTTTTAGGTGTACCCTTCCATGCTTGAAAACAGCAGTGAACAATATCTGAAATGCAAGGAACTTCTACACACCCATTCATCTTTCCGAGATTATTCGACGCCGTTGACCAATATTGACCTGGATACGCGCAAGGGAGGGGTGGAATCCGGCAACCACCTCTCCAGTTTTTCGACGATATCTCATAAACGAGCGGGAATATTGTAGTGCAATGTTGTGACTGTTCCAAATTGATAAGTAAGTGCATCCCATGAAAAAGTAATTTGTGAAATTCCTTGGCAAATATAAGAACAACAAGGGCGCAAATTATACCGAACAGCCGCCCGGCCGCCAAGCGTTCAAGGTCACACAGATTCGTCGGCGGATAGAGAGGTTGTTCCGACCGATCTCGACCTCATCTGAACCTAAAGACATCAGAGGTCACATAGATACAGAGGTCAGGGCATCATCACACAGCTATGAATATATATTGGTCGCCATATAGCTGTAGATGCAGAGGTCAGGTTACCAAACAGCTACAGACAGATGCCTGATCAGCACATTACTGTACATAGGTCACCACACAGCAGGATGGAAAGAAAGGTCAGTACACGATTATTGGCACTGTGACGAAATCACATGCAAAAGATGCGCCTACACGTCAATATAGGTGGCACCACGATATGAATATAGGTGGCACTACGGTATGAATATAGGTGGCCAGTGACATAAACACCAGTGAAACAGACATGCATCAACTGATGAGCACGCAGTCATCAGTTTTAATCAAGGCACTGGTCATTTATGATGCATACCAAGAAGGAAGCAGGGTGCGATCGAAAGAGATGCCCACTTATGTCGTCATACATTTATCAGCGATTATGTAATATCCATTCCACGATCCTGATTTGATCCACCATTTCCGGTCGCCACGGCAGGCGGTCCACGCCGGGATGCCGCGGTGGATCCCTGTGACGGCAGGGCACACCTTGCGTCGGTCGTTCTCGGCGTGCAGGCGCAGCACGTGATCGCGCTCCTGGCACACGTACACCTGCATGTCGCCGACGGCCAGCTGCAGCTGGGCCAGCTCGACGTCGCGCTCAGTCGGTCGGCTCTGTAGCTCGGCCGCCTCATCCACAGCCGCCTTACACCTGCCGGCAGCATTGCAAACACACTGTGGTGCACACATCTACCGGCAGTGGTACAGCAGACTGCGGTACACACACCTGCCGGTGACGGTACAGACAACACTTGACGGCGGCCACACAGATAGATAATGGTGCAGACATCTGCCGGTGACAACACAGCACATATCAGTATGGTGCGCATACAGGGACGCTGGACGAGCGTGGGCAAGTTTTAACAGCGTAGGCGATCACCCGCAACTTAGGTTGAAACTGGCCTTTGTGGTGCCCTAGCTCCCAGCTTTTTTAAGATCTTGCTTATGTTTTAATTATTGTTATTAATTATCGGAACATGACATTTCAAAACATTAGCTTTGCAATATATGACTTCCTCATGACAATTATATTCATTTTGAACAGTAAACGGTACCTAGGGCAGTGTTGGTTGGCTCCAAGAGCACTGAGCCTCCTCACCACGTCACGGTCCCGCCCATCGAGGAGGTCCTAACTGTGGCGGTCCACCGCTGGCCGTAGCGTGCTGTCCTTCGCCCCGCAGCGGCCTGTCGAGCCACGTAGTGGGGCAGCAGGATGTCATCCACCACAATCCCGGTGCCCTCCTCCGCCGTCACTCCAGTCTAGTTGGGTAATAGTGATCACAACATCATACGCTTCTCATTGTATGTTGGAAATGTAGGAACCAATAAGACATTGATTCCAAATTTTGCTAAAGGGAATTACAATGAGTTCAGGATCTTCCTGAATTAAATTCATTAGGAAGACTTATTGAAAGGCTTAGATGCTTATGAAATGTGGAGAATGATAAAATATAAACTATTTAAAGGTCAGGATAGGTTCATTCCCAATAGGCAAATTAGATTAACCAGGGTTAAGCACCCTTCATGGCTGACCAGGGAAGTAAAGCATTTACTGGAGTCAAAGAAACAGGCATTCAAGAAACTAAAGTATGCTAACTCTGAGGTAAACCTCAAATCACATAGAATAGCTAGAAATAAAGTTAGGTGTGTTAGGGCATATCAAAGACTGGCTGAAATCAAATTAGCTCGGGAATGTTCAGCAGGTAATGCTAAGAGATTCTTTAGTTTCTACAAAATTAAGCCTAAAAAGTGTAGTGTAGGACCACTGGAGGTAGATGGGGAATTAGTGGTTGATGATTGTGATATTGTGGAATCCCTAAGCAAGCAATTCTTATCAGTCTTTACTAAAGAGAATTCTGGTAGAATAGAAACAACTGAATCGTATGCTATGACAGGTGATAGCAGGGGTGTCGATTTTTTAAAAACATTGGGGGGGGTCGGCGAAATGTCAACGCACTTAATACCAACCAACCAAAAACTCATCGGATTTCGCCCACTATATTTTCAGACCTCAATAATTCTGTTCTTTTAATTTCACGATGTGTATGCTTATGTTTATTCAGCATCCTCGCCAACGAGCAAAATCGCCCAGTAACAGGTGAAGTCACATAAGCAAAAGAGCAGTATACTGCTCTTTTCTGCTGTGCTGTGCTATGCTGTGCTGTGTATACACAGCACATGTCAACACAAAAACTTAGCACAGCAGTCATAGCATGCGGCTACAGTGTCATACAGTGGACTCGGGTCCGTCGTCGTCGTCGTCGTCGTCGTCACCCACCCCTCACTCCACACACCAACAAACACACACCGGCTTAAATAAAATATTTCTGCGCCCATATGCAGGCTAAAACACACCGGCCTTGATGGAGCATCGGAGCACAGCAGGCATGAACTATGATGACGATGGGTGAAGCTATTTCCTTGGTGCCTAACATTAGGGAGGGGCGAAGCCAAAGTTTTGGTGGGACGAATTCATGGTCGGGGAGGGGGCACAGCTTCCACAAAAGCATATAAATAGAAAACAATGTCCTCTGATCAAACATGTGCATTGATGTAGTCATCGTGATCGCCAATTCTAGTCAGTCACCACACACGACACCAATCAAATTAAAATGCACAACGGATCACAGACATCAATCAGCGCAATCGTCCTACTATTTTTTCTTACAACAGTCTAAAAACCCCACCCGTACCCAATGGCGCAGCCAAGAGCAAGAGTAGGACACACTGGGTACATGCCTTTCCGGTCACGGCCAAGGAGTCCGAAAAGGTCAGCCCAGGAGATTCCCAGAAGTGCCATCCGGTGGAATCGGTGGAAACTGGAATGGGCCCCGCACCAGTTGTGTCGCAACAGGAGCATTTTCACTGCAACCCTGTTAGTACTTGTAATCCTTTCCTTCCAAAAGGTAGTGCGGATTTGTATATATCTTTGGTGGCGCTTGGACCCCACCATATTTGCCTTCTTGACCTCATTCACCAATTTGATTTATAATTCCCCTTGAAATTGACTTGGGATGGACCAAGGAGGATAATATCCCAAAATCTCCAAAATGCCACCATTCGCAGTAATTGCAGCATAGCAGCACCAAATCCAGATCATAATGTTCTTTCATCAAATCAAATAACTACTTTCCCAAAATTTCAATCAAGGTCAAGGTTACTAAACGGAGGTCAGGTGAAATTATCTCTTCTTATCGCAGTAAGGGGAAAACTTTTCGTGCAGAACATGATATAAGAATGATATAGACATTCTGCTTTCAAATATGTGACAAAGTCAATGGTGTTAGGTCAGGTCAAGTATTATGGATATTCTACACTGCCGTCTTGTGTGGAGTTGGGATTTGTGTGCGCGTCCGCTGCCTTGGCGACATAGCGGCCGCAATGTCAGCTTATGCCGAATGCTACCGTTCCTTGTGAATTGAAATTTTAATTTGGTTTTAGAGCCACCTAAGTAGTACACCATGACATTGTGTGAACAAACAATGATCCTAGATGACCCGACTTCGTGTTTCCGGACCTTATTATATAAAGCAAATATAAAGCATATAAATATAAAGAGGTGCAAAATGTCGGACACT
>JAOTOM010004806.1:312500-480836 GCA_034440615.1 Ashinkailepas kermadecensis | reverse complement strand
CCATCGCCATTTCTGAGGGACTGTAGTAGCTCCTAGGGGACGAAGCCCTCAAGTGCCCATCCCAATGCTCAGGAACATCTCAGTTCAGTCACATCTGGCTCTTGGGGGACATATTCATCCATTAGCCCTCTCCAAATTCCATGGTCCATTCCGAGTCCTCGACAAAGTTGTCTAGCTTTCAGGGACATCCTGCAGCTCCGAGATTGGCCTCACAATTTGTCTTTTTAAGCATCGCCAGCTCTCGCAATTCTCATTAACTATTAGGTAGATCTGTTCGATCCTAGCAGCAATGACATTCTGGCTCTGAAACTGGTTCTCAGTATTCCCTACAACCATCGCTTGCCCTAAGGGACTCTCTTTGGATCTCAGGGGGCCCTGTTCTCATCGAAACCCCTTCCAAGCCTCTTGGGAATCCCAGTCCATTCCAGACCTCTCTAGCGCTCAGTGAACATTTTCAATCGTCAGGGGCCCTCTCCAGCTGCTAGGGGCCCTCCCCAGTCCTTGATAGTCTTTCTAGCTGCAAGGGCTTTCTAGTTCTAAGGGGCCCCTCAATATTCCTCACAACCATCGTTAGTTTCAGGACTCTCTTTAGCTCTCAGGGAGCTCTGTTAGCCAACAGGGGCCTATCAGGTTGCTAGGAGCCCTTCCCAGTTATCGACAGCTTGTTTGGCTTTAAGCACATTCTTTTCCAGCCAGTTGTCGGCAGTCTACAGGGAATCTTTTTGGATCTCAGGGGCCTTGCTCATTCATTATGAGTCACTCTCAATCTCAAGAGAATCTCAGTTCAGTATACTGACTCTCAGAGACGCCCTTCATCCATCAGGGCACTCTGCTGCTTTTAGGGACCCATTGCACTCCTCAAATCATCAATAGACACGGCGGTTAGGTCTCATCTCGGAGGCATTTCAACTCTGAGATTACCCTCACTAGTCCTCTTCAGCTTTTATCTGATAGCTTAGTAACAATGCTCGTATCCTTCTAAGTTCTCCCAGATGGGCCCCTGTGGCTCTTATTAAGCCTTAATACTTTAAATACTTAAGTTCTTCCAGCTTTCAGCTTAAGTCCCTGCTGGTCCGGCACATGCTGGTACCTGCGGTATGTAGACATTATTTTACCCTTGGACGAATGCAGGCAACGCTCTGTTTCTGCATCGACTGACAGGACCTGTCGTGTTGGCATGTCAGGGAAGCAGAGCTTCATTGCCTTGATCCTTACCGCATGCACCATGATTCCACTGGATTGTCCCGTGGCGGTCGCGATGCTTTCTTGTGTCGTTTCATGGTGTTGTCGTGGTGTTCAGCCGCTTGTCGTGTGCCGAGCTGAAGATGGCGCTGAGTCTGGTGCTGGTGATGGCCCCGGTGCTGCTGACGCCCTAGTTGCTGTTGTTCTTGTTGTTGGCGGCGGTGCAGCTGATGGGTGGTTGTTGGTTGTTCGCCCACTACGGCACACCTCCCGTTGGATGTTCTGCGACTCGTTGATCCGATATCGCTGGCTGCTCGGCTTGATGCTGCTACTGGAGGTATTCCTGGTTGTGCTTGATGTCCTTTTCTGGGAGGGTTTTTCATCTCAAGGCGTGGTGGTTCCGGTCTAGATCAATCTAAGCATTTCTCAGTACGCCCGGTGTGACCTTTTGAGCCGAGGTAAACTTGAGACTCCTGGACAGCAACTTAGCTAACGGACCACTCACCATTTTACTCGACATGTTATGTTCTGATTTGATCGGACTTGGACTGGTTCTGGCCGAGCTCACGAGGCTCGTGGCCGGTGCGAACGGCTTGCTTCGGGTCTGTTCCGCATAGCGGGCAGACTGAACGGGTAGGACGACAGTCCCTCCAGCCAGTGACCCGTATAGCGGACGGACAGGACAGGTGGGAGAACGGCCGTTGCTGGTCCCTCCAGCCACTGGCCTGTATAGCGGGCAGACGGGACGGGATGGGAGGACGGCTCCAAACTGCCGGTCCCCTTGGATGGGAGGACGGCCCCAGACTGCCGGTCCCCTCGGGTGGGAGGACAGCCCCAGACTGCTGGTCCCCTTGGATAGGAGGACAGCCCCAGACTGCCGGTCCTCTTGGATGGGAGGACGGCCGCAGACGGTTCGACCCCTTGGATGGGAGGACGGCCCCAGACTGCTGGTCCCCTTGGATGCGAGGACAGCCCCAGACTGCCGGTCCCCTTGGGTGGGAGGACGGTCCCAGACCGTTCGACCCCTTGGATGGGAGGACGGTCCCAGACTGCCGGTCCTCTTGGATGCGAGGACAGCCCCAGACTGCCGGTCCCCTTGGGTGGGAGAACGGTCCCAGACCGTTCGACCCCTTGGATGGGAGGACGGCCGCAGACTGCTGGTCCTCTTGGATGCGAGGACAGCCCCAGACTGCCGGTCCCCTTGGGTGGGAGGACGGTCCCAGACCGTTCGACCCCTTGGATGGGAGGACAGCCCCAGACTGCTGGTCCCCTTGGATGGGAGGACGGCCGCAGACTGCTGGTCTCCACAGCCGCTGGCCGGCTGGTGGATTCGAAGCGAGCTAAAATGCAACACGACTGGTGATGCATTGCTTTTACACTCATGATGTGACGGCTTGTTTATCGCCCAGCGTCTGTCAGATCGCTGGCGCTCGGCTCGTCTGGAATGTATGTCATATGGTGTGCGCCACATTGTTCGCGCGCTTGACGCAATAACCGGGGTACCCTGGCGGCAAACGTGGACACTAAAGTCCATAGCGACAGCCATAAACAGATAAGTATTGAAGGATGTGCTGATGATTGTCAAAAAGTCACATTGCTTTAATGAATAATCGATGCTGGCCGAATTTTACCGTTCGATTGCTAATAAGACTGCCTGCTGGGTGGTTCACTAACGCGTACTAACATTGTTTGATAATTTGAATGGTTTTGCAGACTTTGCACCACTCATTTACTCACTCACTCGTTCTTCGTTCACCTTCTGACTTTCCGCATTCAACCTAATAATTGTATTCAGGCATAGGCCTAACGTAGTATGCGATAACATACAAAACCGTTTTGGGCAGGCAGAATGCGTACTTGAATCTTATCAAACGCTACTTCATTCCAAATGGATTGGCAGTAAAACATCACATAGGATGTTCATGCTCCTTCCGAAATTACTACGTGGTTAAAATAGACATCTCTGGAGAGCACGTCAAAACGCGAATTGTGAACTCAGTATAGAAGAAACGTACGAAGGCCAGAAGCTACAGCTTTTACAGCTTTTAGACAGTGAGGCTAGATACCAATGCTTAATCCATAATTCTAGCGTCTGGGATCTCATCATTCCTGATTCCTGGATACATGAAAATACAGCTAAATATACCGCTTCTAGACAATGAAGCTAGATGCCAGTGATTCATCCATTATTCTAGGATTCATGATTCATGATTCCCCTATGCGTTGTTGCAATATTGTAAGCCTATCAAAAGCGCAATGGCCAGGCTAGCTAGGACGGCCATTGCGGCCATTATTTCTGCTTTTGAAAGACGGCCCTCTCTCAGCGTTCGGCCTCGCTCAGAGCTAATACTGGAAAAGAAACCTTCATTGCTTCTTTTGATAGTTGCACCTCTGATCGATGTCTCGCAATGATGCTAGTTTGCTGGAACTGCATGCTTTTCTTTGGCATATCGCATCTTGGACTGCATTATTGATTGCAAAGGAACACGGAGAACGCCGTCCACCCCGATCGTGTCGGAGTATTTGTGACGCGCTATGTCGCCTCGCAGAGTGCTCCGTCCACCCTAATCGTGTCGGGACATTAGTGACGCGGTATGTCCCCCGCAGAGAGCGCCACCGTGTCTGACGGGACCACTCTGTGTCACAGGCCGGACGGCTACCCCGACCCTCTGTTTACCACGGTGTCTGACCGGACCACTGTGTGTCACAGGCCGGACGGCTACCCCGGCCCTCTGTTTACCACGGTGTCTGACCGGACCACTGTGTGTCACAGGCCGGACGGCTACCCCGGCCCTCTGTTTACCACGGTGTCTGACGGGACCACTCTGTGTCACAGGCCGGACGGCTACCCCGGCCCTCTGTTTACCACGGTGTCTGACGGGACCACTCTGTGTCACAGGCCGGACGGCTACCCCGGCCCTCTGTTTACCACGGTGTCTGACGGGACCACTCTGTGTCACAGGCCGGACGGCTACCCCGGCCCTCTGTTTACCACGGTGTCTGACCGGACTACGCCGTGTTGCAGGCCGGACGGCTACCCTGGCCCTCTGTTTACCACGGTGTCTGACCGGACCACTGTGTGTCACAGGCCGGACGGCTACCCCGGCCCGAGGCAGAAGGCAGCGCTGTTCGGAGTCACCAACACAGACACGGCCTGCAAGGACGAGTACGAGTGCGACTTCTCCGTCATGGACATCATTCTCTACGTATCCAAGTTCGTCAGCATAGAATCGCCCTACTGATCGCGCGCGTCTGCGAACAGGACATCGAACTGAGCCCAGGTCACTGCTGCCGTCCGTGGGACTTCGACTGACCTCCGGTAGGTCACGACCTCAAGCGACCTCGAGTGAGGCGACCGGAGCAGAAGAGAGCGGCAGCCGGCGGGGCAGACGACCGCTGGCATTATGAACGCTATGTGGCTTAGCAATAATTTGGTGGCTGCACGTGGGGCATCAGTTGCGTGGCAGCCGACTGGCTGCCGACGGCTGCAACGCATTTGCGCACGTGCGACCGGATCTGGGCGAGTGTGACCGAGTCTGGCCGAGTTTGGCGAAATTTAGCCAAGCTTGACAAAGCCTAGGCGAGTCTGAGCGAGGGGTGTGCATCTGTTAGCCGATGCCGTACTAATGTTGAGATGCCGTACTAATGTTGAGTTCGCGTGTGTCGCCCGGCGCGGGCTGCGACTCGGCTGTCAGGGTTGTGCTGAGCGGCACACAGCTGTGTCGCCGCCAGCCAGTGTGCGTGCGATCATGCCTAGCGTGTCCGTCTGCGACTGGTCTGTGACGTGCTTTAAGCTGAGGGGCCGAGTTGAGGACGGTGGCCGGGAGTAGTGGATGGGCCGAGCTGAGGACGGTGGCCGGGAGTGGTGGATGGGCCGAGCTGAGGATGGTGGCCGGGAGTGGTGGATGGGCCGAGCTGAGGATGGTGGCCGGGAGTGGTGGATGGGCCGAGCTGAGGACGGTGGCCGGGAGTGGTGGATGGGCCGAGCTGAGGACGGTGGCCGGGAGTGGTGGATGGGTCGAGCTGAGGACGGTGGCCGGGAGTGATGGATGGGTCGAGCTCAGGACGAGTGGCAAGCTCGAGTGTGACACATGAGGAACGTCACCAGGGGGGGCGAGCGAGACGCGAGTGTGAGACATGAGGAACGTTAGCAGTAAGGAGCGAGTGTGAGACATGAGAACCGTCGACAGGAGACACGAGTGTAGAGGCCGGGTCAGTGTAATGCTGGACGCCCAGCGGTCGTGTTGATGTGCATCGTGCACCGGGACCACGGTCGGATCTGATGTTCCTACGACTTGTTCCCTTGTCCCGAGCTGCACATCATGCGCGACATTTTCAACACATGAGGGGGAACCAGGCTGCGAAGCATTGCCGCTGTCAGTGGTAAGTGTTTATCGCAAGTGCGACGGCATTCTCCACACATCGTACAGGTCAGGCGACTTTCCGTCGCACGCTATGCACCTGGATTACTCGCGTTCACTTGCATTAAAATTTACGACCCCGCAATCCTGCTGCATATCACGACCGGTGCCGTGTATTTGCATGGTGCACCGCCGCGCGTGGTATTGGACTGTATGTGGAATAGCGATGTGGTTCTCCAAGGCCAACGGCCCGACCAAACTAACCTTGAGAGCGGTCGTGCCCGACCGTTGATTTGCGATCCACCAGTGGCCCTCAGAGGCTACGTCGATCCCAACTGATGTGCAATTTCTCAGCAGGTGGCGATTACATGTGCCGCGCCGGCACTTATGCTAGCATTTCCGGCGCACTCACCCGCGATCATCATGCTCATAACATTAGTGCAGTACGAAAGTCCGGGCCCGGAGTGCCAGCAAAAGTCAGGACAGACAGCGCGTCGAGTCAAGCATAGCGAGTATAGCCACTGAATGTTTGAAGTGATGGGACTCGGCTGAATCTCCCCGCGGTGCGAAGTGCCCAAGACCACCGCTGCCGCCGCGGCGCCTTGCCCGGCCGGCTGGAAAGTGGCCGAGTTGCCGCGCGGCAATCGTGTGTGCTGCCCACGCAGCATCAGGCATTGACGAGCGCACAGCACCGCGTTTTCCGCATGTGGAAATTATCAGGTAAACAATATTATACTGTTAGGTGGTGTAGTACTGCCTTGCCTCGGCTGGCAGCCACCTCTGCATCCTGACGGCCTTATGCGGCACGTAGTGGTATGAGATGGGTTAAGATGCTTCGATGCGGCCCACAGCACTGCCTCCGGCAGGAAGATCGATAACGTTGGGTTTTCTTCTTTTCGGAGTGTTGTGCCTTGTTGTTGTTACATTAGCTCATCGTTGGGCATTGCTCGGGGTTGTCCGTTGCCTTACAAAGCTACGCTGTGTTACTTTGTTATTTATTATAATCTGCGGATATTTTATAATGGTTTAATATGTATGATGGTCTGTTCATGAGGATTTCTGTGGCATTGTTTTCTGTGTCACTCGAGTGTTTTACGAGGTGCGTGTACGTCCACAATTATTAGGCAGGTGTGTGTCTTGTTTCAGGTTCCAGTGAACCACTAATACACGCTAATATCGTATCATGTATCTGCATCCATCGCTCGGTGCTCTTATATGGTATATTATAATGAAGCGGAACGATATCTGCAGATGACCGTGACACACCGTACAGTCGAACCACTTCGCGTCAGGGTCGAAAAAGAACTCATCGAAATAGTAGAGTATGCTACGCAAATATCATAGTAGACGTCTGTATTGCAGTTTCTGCGGCAAACAATCTTTTTCTGTGGCAGAAAGTTAAAGTCGTTCGAACTCGCGGTGCCTAAACCTTGGTAGCACCAATTGATACCGGCACTGTATCTCACAGACGACCTCTCGGGATACCGTCACTGTGTCTCACGGACGACCTCTCGGGATACCGTCACTGTATCTCACGGACGACCTCTCGGGATACCATCACTGTATCTCACAGACGACCTCTCGGGATACCATCACTGTATCTCACAGACGACCTCTCGGGATACCATCACTGTATCTCACGGACGACCTCTCGGGATACCGTCACTGTATCTCACAGACGACCTCTCGGGATACCATCACTGTGTCTCACTGACGACCTCTCGGGATACCATCACTGTATCTCACAGACGACCTCTCGGGATACCGTCACTGTATCTCACGGACGACCTCTCGGGATACCATCACTGTATCTCACGGACGACCTCTCGGGATACCATCACTGTATCTCACGGACGACCTCTCGGGATACCATCACTGTATCTCACGGACGACCTCTCGGGATACCGTCACTGTATCTCACGGACGACCTCTCGGGATACCATCACTGTATCTCACAGACGACCTCTCGGGATACCGGCACTGTATCTCACAGACGACCTCTCGGGATACCGGCACTGTGTCTCACGGACGACCTCTCAGAAGTATGCAAAACAGCACCCATGCATTCAGTATCCAATCATCTGTAAAATGTTCTATCATGTATTTATAATCATACCATTACTACCAGATTCTGATAACCAAAACTGTGGTAACCCTGAAAACATATTTGACCACCTTTAACAGTGCGACCTCTCTTTCCTGGTATTTAACAGGGGTGAGCCCAGACTACCACTACTTACTACCTGTAAAACTAAGTACTTGTTTATTTGACTGTTTCGGAATAGTTACCCTAACCCGATTACCATTCTTCGCTAGAGGTACCATTCCTCTATAACCATGACAAACTGGGCAACTGCTCAGTGCCATGCTGAAAACTACCCTGCATTTTCCCTGTGGTATACTTCCAGTAATGCTCTGAAAAAGAACGTTCTAGAACCATCTCTGCAAACTTCCTCTACAGCAGTAGGACTCCGCCATACAGCCTGGCCAGCTGTATGGCGTGGGCCCATTCGTGGGATATGTGGTACACTTGGCTTGAAGGAGAGCAAACATTGCCTTTGGTTTGCGTCGCACAGCAGATCAAGATCATTGAGAGATGCGACTGGCTGCCTCAACGCGAACTACAAGACAAAATAGTCATCTTGCAAGGCAACCACATCATGCCTTGCACATAACGACCATAGTGAAATAAGCACGCCCCCACCGTTCCACACCGGGGCACCAGTTGTAGCGCTAATTCGCAAGCAAAGCACACAGCCGTTGTCTGATATTCCGTACCATTTATCTCTGGGCACGTCATCCATTCTACCAGTTGCGAGAGCCTGCGGGGACCGACTGAGTGGGTGCTTGCGTGCAGCATGAATGCTGATAACCGGCCATAAACGTTTGTGGTGGCCAAGCCACGTATATAAAACTTTGCCAGAGTTTTCGGTCTGAATATGCTCTCCACTCATTTGCGCATTTTCATCGAAGGTCACAACTAGTTCAACGATGGGCATACAACAATGAAAAAGCCCGAGGAGGCAGGCGGCAGCACCAGTTTTTATCAAGTCAAATCAACATCGAACGCGCTAATCAAGTTGGCCTCGATCGCTCCCGCGAACCAAACGTACACCTCACCTAGGATCAGACCTCTACATAGCTTCTGAAGGAAGCTACGGTCCACCGCTATCATAGGACGGTCCAGCGTTGCCGACGATCGGCGGCACCGCTACCGGCGGACTGTCCACCGCTACCGGCGGACTGTCCACCGCTACCGGCGGACTGTCCACCGCTGCCGGCGGACTGTCCACCGCTACCGGCGGACTGTCCACCGCTGCCGGCGAAATGTCCACCGCTGCCGGTGGACTGTCCACCACTGCCGGCGGACTGTCCACCACTGCCGGCGGACGGTTCACCGCTGCCGACGGTCGGCGGCACCGCTACCGGCGGACTGTCCACCGCTGCCGGCGGACGGTTCAGTGCTACCGGCGGACGGCGGCACCGCTACCGGCGGACTGTCCACCGCTGCCGGCGGACGGTTCAGCGCTACCGGCGGACGGTTCAGCGCTACCGGCGGACGGTTCAGTGCTACCGGCGGACGGTCCGCCTGTAATACATCCTTATTAGGTCCTTAATACAATATGAGGAATCCGTATAATGTTTGTACGGTTAGGAAAAACAAATTAATTGAGTATGCTGAGAAGGATCGCGACCGGATGATAAATCATACTCAATGATAATGCAATTCCGTAAACAGGGGCATATCCAGAAGCCTGGCTTTGGTGGGGAAGATCAAAATATACGATTTGGGGAAAAACACTGATCAGATTTGCACTGCTAAAATTGCACTTGCACTGCTCGTCCGGCCTGTTTAAAACCATGTCATGAAATGTTCTTGGATTCCGAGAAAATTATGTTTTAGCGCAAAATTTCAGCAAAACTCGGTCTCCTGGGGAGAGGGGACAGAGCCCCATTGCTCTTTCTTGGATGCGTCACTGACAGTAACTTTTCACCATAACTGAATATTTTTTATCTCAATATCTGTCACCTACACTCGTAGTCAATTAGCAGGTCTTTTCATCTCTGACTAGCAGACCTAGCCCACCAGTTTGAGGGGGGGGGGGGGGCAACTTTCGGCGCCGGCCCAACCCTGCCACTCAGTGATGTACCTAGGATTTGCGCCAATCTAGGTATCTAGATCAAGTGAGGTCACTTCCAAAATAGCTCAGCCAGTCATCACGTTTTAACAAGTAAAGATATTTGAATGAAACGTTCAGCGTTTACTTATCCTCAGTGACGTAGCAAAAAGCACTAGGAAAAGTTTGATTTTTTTGTTTTTCGTGACTTATTTGCTTTGTATATTTGCCATTAGAGCTAAAATCGAAGATTCTGGCTAAAGTAAGCACTATTCTTGAGACTAAGCTTACTTAAAGCAACGTATCTCGGTGCACTCAACCCATTATAAAAAATATAAAAATCACAAAATCAAAAATTTTAAATTTTAAAATTGAAAAGATATAGTTTAATTTTTGGGTGGAGGACAAACATTTTGGGACAATGATTCATTTCTCCGTCCATTTCTGATTCCAAATAAGCTTTGTTTTTCAAATCTTCCCCAACACGAACTCCCCGGAGGCAAAAAGATGACGACAGTCGTGACCATGTATACCCCTCTAGTAATGTCACTTTTTGAGGGGATATAAATTTTGTGTTGGTTTTTGGCCATACTCGTCGAGCACTTTCCGATGACACATGTTTCGTTTTTGTGCGACGCCTAGTTTGGAGATCAGAAGGGGTATATAATGATCCTCCCCCACGAGACGGGGCATGAGGATCTGACCGGGAAAACGAGGAGGGCTAGGGTTAGTCAAACATTTTCTAGTGATTCAAGAAGTGCATACAGTATGCGCCCTTAAGGTTAGTCAAATAATGTTGTTTTCTTCAGTGATTCTTCAGCCTTCAAAGTAGTGGCCCAGGGTCGAAGGTGAAGTCCCCCCCCCCTGGAGGGTCGGAGGGGGAGCCTAGGCCAACATGAAGGGCCCCTGGACCGGCGAAAGAGCCCCGGGCTGATGGAAAGGGTACCGGGCCGGTGAAGAGGACCCCAAGTCAACGGATAGTTCCCTCGGGAAGATGTTGAGGGCCCTTAGCTGTACTAACGTGAAGGGATTCTAAATCGACTGAGGAGGCCCGGATCGTTGGAAAGGCCCCCTGGCTGACGGAGAGGACCACAAAACGCGGGAGAGCACTCTCTCTCTCTCTCCATCTCTCACTATTTAATATATATATATATGCCTTCTCTTCCTTCTTTCTCTCTTATCGATTATGGGTTCCTGGAACAATTAGTATTTCAGCAAAGTTATTACCGTGACTCTACGTGAACTGAACTAAGAACGCCTAGAGTGAATGTCCGCTTGGACATTTCTTTCATGTCTACATGTTCCTTGACCATCTCTCGGCTGACATTTCCGAGCAGGAAGTTGGCACACTGTGCTCCACCGGAAAGGTGTCTAACTGATGGCTTGCCTCATCACTCTGCTTTATAAAATGCAAAGTTTCGAGAGACAAAAAAGAATGCTTAATGCAAAACCCACGGACCAATCTTCAATTTCATAAAAGCTTCCAACATAGAGTCGATCTATGGTATACACCCGAATGTCATTCCATGGGGAAAATTTCAAACCAATAAGATTGCTAGCTATTGTCCCTACCTTGAGTTCAGCACCTAAGTTGATGCTAAGTGCTAAGTGCTGAACTGATGGACTCGCGCCGGGGTTGCAACTCAAGCTGTGACATTACCATCAACGGCCGATGTAATGGTGCAAGTTGCAGACAGCAAAAGTGGCGCGATCGCTGTCGCATCAATGTTTAACTACGTGTGTTAAAAGGCGGCGAAGCACACCTTGCATGGTGGCACGATATATCGAGTTGTTGTCACAGTACACCATAGCGACCGGAGCGAATGCCAGAGGGGTGCGTGGTGTGGCGAAGATCTTACCTGTGCAGTGATCACGCCACGTAATGCTGTTGTAAGACTGAGTGAATTCGGCACTCCTTTTACTTCACGTCCGATGACAACGCTGTGGAAGGCTCCAATGGGGACTGATCACTACAACAAGGCACTACTTGCTGGTTGCTTTAAGAACTGAATAACTAACATACTTAGCATATCTCAGTTATGCAATTAAATATTATCGACACAGGGCATGCCAAACGGTATGCTGCCTGATAAATGGTAGGTAAAGGGATAGAGGATCAGACAGTAGCCATGGATGGTAAGAGACAAGGTTCGAATTAGTAGCGAGCACCATTTACTCGTCAGCAGAAGCTACTGCGAAAAGGTTACTCTCTGGTATGGGGTAACTCTGAGAAAAGGGTAACTAAGAAGGATAGACCCGATGACAGGTGATGCATGGTATGGTAATACACCCTTTCACATTTTGTCACAATGTCACATTTTATCACAGTCAGTCACATTTTGTCAGTCACATTTTGGTGGTATAAAAACTTCTGCACGCACCCTATCAAGCAGGAGCAGGTTTAAACTTCCACAAAGGGTGCACAATATTTCAGTGATTAACGTTTCTGCAGGTTCAGGACAGATGCGGGTACACGAGAAGCATGTTGCGGCTTCTTCTGCATCCTATCGACGCTTACGTCTCTTATTACCATAAGCATGTTTCAAGGAGAAATTATGTACCTAAGTGCACTGACTGAGATAGGCGCAAAATTAATCTTGTGCATCTTCGCACCCATGCCGTTGCTTTGGCCTTCCATTTGGTGTGTCCTAACGTACACGCATGCTGACATCATCATATTTGAATGTAGAAGTATTGGAACGAGCGTGCAGAAATACTGCAGGAGAGTTCTGTTATCCTGGCTGTGATAGTCTAGGTCAAACCTCGCTCCGCGACAACTTCTTCGAAATGCAATGGCCGTTAACAGGGGTGAATCCAGGAATTGGTTTGGGGGACATTTGTCTGGAGGGATGCCATTTCTTCGATGGGGCGCTACCTGGAGGATCGCCTTTTCCTTCCGAAGGACGCCTCTGGCTGAAATATTCGAGGGGGTTGCACCCGAGACTTCCAAGAGGGGCACACACTGGAGGGACACCACCTTCCGTGGGGAGGGGGGCACACACCCTCAGTGCCCCACACCCCCATCTGCATACGCCCCTAGACGTTAATTGCCCTTCTATTAGCGGGACTTATGAGATTGAATACGGCGACGGCTTCTCATACGACAGCTTCAAGAAATGTTTGGGCGCGTCTTTCAACAGTCCGTGTCTGCAAAGTTCCTCCGGGCACCGTGACAGTCCATCTTCCAAATGCCACGTCTGCTCAGCTCCGCTGTCCGTGCCGTCTGCTCTGACCAGTGGGCACCGTACCCTAGCATACATCAATCATGTGCCGGTGCCACTCATTGCGACATACTTAGGGGGAGCGGCTCGGTCGACGACACTCGCCAAGTCACGCCCCACATGTGCAGCGGTTACAAACTACATGGCGGAAGTCCAGTCGCATGTCACATGGTGGTGGCCCAACACCGCCGGCCGGCCGCCGGCACCGGAGCTGACCGAGCCAGGACTTCCGGGCGACAGTCGGGACGCGAGGCGTGCTGGAACGATCCGCGCACCGTCAGACGTCAACTGCCGACGCCACCGTCAGACGTCAACTGCCGACGTCACCGTCAGACGTCACCTGCCGACGTCACCGCCAGACGTCAACTGCCGACGTCACCGTTAGACGTCACCGTCAGACGTCACCTGTCGACGTCACCGTCAGACCTCACCTGCCGACGTCACCGTCAGACGTCACCTGCCGACGTCACCGTCAGACGTCAACTGCCGACGTCACCATCAGACGTCAACTGCCGACGTCACCGTCAGACGTCACCTGCCGACGTCACCGCCAGACGTCAACTGCCGACGCCACCGTCAAACGTCAACTGCCGACGTCAGCGTGAGCCCCGGCGCCGGCCGACGGGCACAAGTTTCTGCTCTGAGCCGGGGTCCATGACAGGACCCGACCAGGCAGAACACATAGGTGTAGCTCTACTTATATCGTATGTTTCATTATTAATAAGTGTCAGTAGTTGCCTTCGTTACAATGCCTTCAGCATCCATCAAGTGTTATGAAGAGTCTGAATGCTACATATTTCAGCTTATACATATACATCTGCAAGACTTGGCTCTTCCGACCGGCAGGGCAGTGACCAGCCGGATCAGTACATTCAGCGCTCGAGTTGGTGGTCACATGCGTAGCGGTGTCAATTTCAGATCGGAAGTCCCTGAGAGCACGGAAGTGGCTGCTCTGAACTATAAGACTAGCGGCAGCTGCGACCCGCAGGCAAGGTATGTGGACGTGCTGATGTACGTTGAACTAGTAACGTACCAGTTTTTTCAATTGTAATACAATCTACTCACTGTGATATTATCACGAACGCAACGTAGTTTATTGACGTACGTAGGTTATAATATAATTACATAACCTATTGACGTAGGTTATATAAGTATATGATAACTAAGTCCAAATCATAGAAAGAAAGCGGTTCGAATATGAATAAAATAGCCAGGTCCGAGGAGCTGCTAGTCATTCACGACATTCAGCAGAATAGACAAACCGCATGTTCCCCATAACGTCAGACCAAGCTCAGGCCACACCATTGAGAGGCATCAGTAGCACAGCATAACGCTACTGACACGGATACTTTTGCTGCTCCTCAGGATCAAATGTTGCTTCTGGGGAGCAGTCCTTGCCCCAAGTGCACGGACAATGTTGCGCACGGTATCTAAGCTGCAGACACTTGCTAGCAATGTCACCTCAAACTTTCAACGCATCCCTGACATGTTCCGGACATGTTCCCTGACATGTTCCCTGACATGTTCCCTGACATGTTCCCTGACATGTTCCCTGACACGTTCAGGACATGTTGCGGACATATTCAGGACATGTTCCGGACATGTTCCCTGACATGTTCCCTGACATGTTCCCTGACACGTTCCTTGACATGTTCCCAGACATGTTCCGGACATGTTCCGAACATTTTCCCTGACATGTTCCCTGACATGTTCCCTGACATGTTCCCTGACACGTTCCTTGACATGTTCCCTGACATGTTCCGGACATGTTCCGAACATTTTCCCTGACATGTTCCGGACATGTTCCCTGACATGTTCCGGACATGTTCCCTGACATGTTCCGGACATGTTCCCTGACATGTTCCGGACACATTAGAAGCGCATTTCCAAGTGCCGGATTCGCTTTCTCTTCTTCTTAATTCAGAACCCTTACTGTTGTAGTCTATTATTAGCATTGCTTTTCATGTATATGACAAATGGGCAGGAATTCCGGTTGTTTGTCAGCTGTGTTTAATAGATATTTATCGCAGGATTTCGGAGATAATAGCGGAGAATGTCACTAATATCCGGTGCTTAACAGAACCAAACTTAAGACCCAACTAGGATGATGGATCCATCAATTATATCGGTAGAAAATCGACCAATACACCAGAACATTCCCAGATGCAGTCACAAAGCTTCGCAAAAGCCTACCACCACCTGGTACTCCTCCCCGCGCCCCGCTCTTTCAAGCATCGATATTGGTTGGTTACTGGCTTTTACGACGCGTTGACTGCTGGCTCACATGGCATCGCCAGGGCAAAGAGTAGCGACGGATGAGACCCACAGCCTTTCGGTTGGGAGACGGGTACCTTACCCCCTAGACTAGCCGGCCGCTTATTCCGCCACCACGCCCGGTGTGCCGCCGACCGGGCAGCCGGCCGTCCGCCCAGCACGGCCAGCACAGCACACGCAGCACACGCAGCACACGTTCCGCCGACGCATGGAGCGCACACCTGGCGTGCCGGTGCTGGCCGCCGTCGACCTCGACACCGATCGGCGATGGGACCGTGCACGTGGCGCTGGTTGACCGTGACGCCGGCACTGCCGCCGGCGTTACTACACGTGGCGCCACTGGCCCCGCCCGGCGCCCGCTCGTTCGGTACATCTCGGAGGGGCGCTCGTGCCAGATACATGGGGAGAGTTTCTGCCGATCACTGCCGATGCGACGGCATACCCCGGACGACAGAGTGAGATAGCGAGGGGGCCCGATGGAGCGAGATAGAGCGAGATGGAGTGAGAGAGAGTGAGATAGCGAGAGGGCCCGATGGAGCGAGATAGAGCGAGATGGAGTGAGAGAGAGTGAGATAGCGAGAGGGCCCGATGGAGCGAGAGAGAGCGATATGGAGTGAGAGAGAGTGAGAGAGAGCGAGATGGAGCGAGATGGAGCGAGATGGAGCGAGAGAGAGAGAGAGAGAGCGAGAGAGAGAGAGAGAGAGAGAGAGAGAGAGAGAGAGAGAGAGAGAGAGAGAGAGAGAGAGAGAGAGAGAGAGAGAGAGAGAGAGAGAGCGAGAGAGAGAGAGAGAGAGAGAAAGAACGAGAGAGAGCGTGAGCGAGAGAAAGAGAGAGCGAGAGAGAGTAGAAGCGAGAGAGAGAGAGAGAGAGAGAGAGAGAGAGAGAGAGAGAGAGAGAGAGAGAGAGAGAGAGAGAGAGCGAGAGAGAGAGAGAGAGCGAGAGAGAGAGTGAGCGAGACAGCGAGAGCGAGAGAGCGAGACAGAGACGAGGGAGACGCGAAGAAGACGTAAGTGGAGAGGTGAGGGAGAGGCGAGTGAGAGGTGAGGAAGAGGTGGGGGATGTTAGTTGGTTATTTTAGTTTTAGGGCGCATCGACCAGGTTTGGTCATTTAGCGCCCGAAGAGGTGGGGGATAGGTGGGGAAGTGTGAGGAGGCACATGGGCAGAATACAGCAGAAAAGAGGGAAAGCATGAGGACAGGCGGAAACAGAAAAAGAAGGTGAGAAGGTGTGTACAGATGGGGAGATATAAGGGGAGAAGCGAGGGAGATGACGAAGAGATGAGGAACTCTATATCTAGCTCTAGCTCTTTCTATCCCCTAACTCTCTCGCTCGCTTTTTACGAGGAAAACAGAGCAAATAAACAGTACTAGAAACACCAAAAGCACAGAAGCTTCCCTGACACGAGCAGTGCAGGACAGTCTTCCGCCTGTTATGCAACAAACACCTGCAATCCTGAGCCCTGAGCCTCGACCGTTCTTGCTCCATCTTGTTCTACATTAAACTAGCTGTGTGTCTAGTATATCTATACCCACTGATGTTTATGGTTTCTTTGTGAATAACCCCACTGCGTGAATAAACAAATGGTTAAGGACATGCAATTAAATGAAACTTGTGTAGCCAATCGGGATCCATCACATAATTCAAACCTTAACCTTTACCAGCTACGTCACCGGCAGCACTTGACCCCGTTGACATTAGCGTCCCGACACTTTACGAGACGCCGTATCCATGGTGTACGCGGTACAACAGCTGCACACAGCGGCGGTCGGCACCTGGGTACTAAGTCGGCACGGCCGGTGCGCCCGTCCACACCGAGCCAAGTGGCCGCCGGTGGAGGATGCGGCGGTGCACGTGTGAGACGATCCTGTGGCTGCTGGCGGTCGCGGCCGCCGGCGTCGTGCCGGCCAGCAGCTGGTTGCTGCACAACCTCGCCGGCCGCAACCACTCGCATCCGCTGCTGGAGACGACGACGGCCGCCAGCGCCGTGCAGTGCGCCCTCGCGTGCGCACACGTCGCCGTCTGCGTCGACATCGCCTTCGCGGCCGCCGGCAGCTGCCAGCTGCTCGACTGCCAGCCCGGCTGGACGGGTAGCCGCGGCAGCTGCTACCGCGTCGGCACCGACACGCTCATCTGGCCGCTGGCGGAGGCCAAGTGTCGCGACCTGTGGCCGACTGGCCGGCTGACTTCGCTGCTCTCGGCGGACGAGGTCGGCTTCGTCGCGGATCTCGTGGCGGCCAGCGGAGTGAACTGGTACCATATCGGCATGCACCACCTGCCCTCCATGGCTGACGGCGAATTCCAGTGGCTCGACGGTAGCGCCATGATCTTCAAGCACTGGCACCCGAACAATCCCGACATGAGCATGGAAGAAGAACTGGGCAGCTACATTCGATCCGAGAATAATAACATGTGGCGCGATATAGGCACAAACTACGCCTTGGCATATGTCTGCAAATATATCGACTAGACCTGCATATAAGCGCTGGCGAAGCTGACGGCTTCACCGATCAGGTATATATATATATATATATATATATATATATATATATATATATATATATATATATATATATATATACAGGTACCTGTAAAAGCAAATGTAAGTAAGCGGGAATGTACATTAATTCAAAAGTACGTGAGTGCAAGTGTACATTTGAGTGAATGTACGTACATTTGCGTATACGCACCTACATTCGTGCATTCGTACATTCGTGCATGTGTGCATTTGCGCTTAACTACGGTTGCGCTTGTGTACATTTGCGCTTACCTACCTTTACACATACGTATATTTGCACTCACGTACTTTTGCGCATACGTATTTTTGCGCTTACGAACATTTGTGCATACATACCTACATATGCACATATACTTGTGCACTTGCTTACAATTGCACACTTTGTACAATTTGCATCATAACTGAGGTTACTCCTATGGTACCGTCAAAAATTATATTTATCCCACAAAATTACAATTATTTGTGCATCGTGCATTTTCGCTTAAGTACAATTGCGCTTACGTGCCTTTACGCTTACGAACATTTGCGCAGACGGACAACATTTAGTTACGCACATTACGTAGTTACGTACGTACATTTAGTTACGCTTAATTACATCTGCCATATATACATCTCTCCTACGTACATGTGTTCTAGAATCGATAAGTCAGCGAAGCAGCACAGTATACATTGTCCGGTGTCCTGGGCCGGCAAAAGGTCAACATGCCATGAGAAGTCATCTACCATGAAACATACCGCATTTCGAAGGACATGGCGAGCGTTGGCGTCCGCTGGAGCGGCAAGGCTGACAATTTCTTCCTGGACGCCGACAGCTGCAAGATCAATTCAGAAGTCTACATACAGCTTCTTGGCAGACTCCTCCCCACCTGCAGGTGTATGTACACCCGAAGGCCGATGAGACTACATTTTCCAGCAATACGGAGCCCTGTCGCATTGCAGCCGTCCGACTGAACCTTCCTGACCGAGAAAACGTCAGATTTCATCGGCAACGACGAACTGTCAACCGACCCTCGGGATCTGAGAAACTACTTTGTTTATATTATACCCATATGTACTTATATTATATATTATAAATATGTTCTTCATATATATATATATATATATGTATATATATATATATATATATATATATTTATATGCATATATATACTATACTTATATATACTTATATATATGTTAATACTTTGTTTGCTTATAAAGGCGGTTTCTTGTTGCGACTCTAGGTCTGCGCTCGAAGCAATATTAAAGTGCCACGACAATTCCCATCCTATTACAGATGATATCCAAAACTACTGAGGACCTATTCAAACATCGATATCCATTTTCTGTTTAAACCGGGCCACTGTGGGATAGCCGGCATTGAAAAAGCACATAAATGAGCAAAAAATAGCCTAACATTTCCACTTCGTCCTGTCCGTTCATATCCGATTCCTGGCACACCTTCAATTCCTAACCCTCTCCAGAGTTTCGTCCTTCAGAAGCAAGGGAAACAATCACCTCACTCGCACTTGCTCCCCATTAAACGAAACATATAACATTAGCAGACGGGGCAACACAAATCCCGATTATTTGAATACTTCTGGCATGATTTTGATCGGGTGATACTAAACCACCATTTTGTATTTGATCGCCCGATGCGCTCGCCCTGTCTGCGATCACTGCCACACCCCACTTACTATCGAACACTTTATGTTGCGCTGCCCACTTCTTGCTCCTCACCGCCTGTCCCTACAGCGAGTAGCTGGTGGTATAAACATTGAACTCGATTCAACATCCTGCTTGGCAACTATCACCCAGATCTACCGTAGCCCCCATTCTCTTGTCTAATGGATTCCAATCTTATCACCGGCATTTAGGTCAATTGGACTTTGCCCCTATCAACGGTTTGACGAATCGTGCACAGGGCCTTCCCAATCTCGAGGGCAATGTTTTCTCTTGTTTATGCGCACAGTTTCAGACTTGTCTGCTGAATTGTTTGTCAGAAATATAACTGAATGTGTTTAGAACTTGTCTTTGTTTCGCTACGTCGAGAGGCATAGCACAGGGTGATCAGACCGAGTGTTTGTCGGGCGCTGGCGGCACTGATCCCTGCTGAGCTGCGTTGCTGCCATTACCTGCGATACCGTGGGCTGACTGACCTGTGGTGGGTGTGCTGTGCTCCCTCCACCAGCTTCTGATGTTGGACTTCGTGGTCGGTTAGTTAGTTATTAGGTGTGTCGACGCCGGTCGTCGAAGTATGGAGTGCGTCGATGCCGGCTGGATCACACTGTACCCATTACAAGCTTATCTTGAGCCATGCATTTCTTAGCTATCCAGAAATTCTGAACTATACGCGGGCATATATATATTGTTCGGAGCCGTGCTTACTTCATGAAGCGGAACACCGATCCGTCATGAACATAGCGTCAGCATCACAGAGTCGATGGATCATTATTAGCTTGTGGGAATTGCTCCCAAAATAAGTTCTTCTGTCATTTCGCATAGCATGGGCAAGCTACTAAAGCCCGGTACACTGCCAGTGGGGCGTTACATCTTTCACACATTGGTCTCGCGTCATCACTTAATATATATATATATATATATATATATATATATATATATATATATATACATATATAAATGTGCGTGCGTGCGTGTGTGCGTGTGTGTGTGTGTGTGTGTGTGTGTGTGTGTGTGTGTGTGTGTGTGTAGCTACTAATGTTCATCTGAGTCTTCGAAGGCAACATCGAGCCATCTCGTTCATCCTGGACTGCTTGACGGACGAGAGCCGTGGTTCCAGACGTGGCCTTTATTTGCTTCAATTCGTTCCATTTCTGTCCAGTCTATTCTTGGACTAGACATATGTTGTGCATCTCCCCATCCTGTCATGCCATTCTTGGTCGAAAAGGGCGAGCTAACGGGATGTGAGTCTCCAGCAGGAAGCGGCAGCACGTGGTGACGAGACGCGCGCTCCGCACACCTGGCAGTCGATTCTGCCAGCTCGTTGCCGCTGATGTCGATACATGCTGATTTCTGACAAACCTGTTCTCTGCACGGCGAAGCGATGTAAGCTGCTATAGTACATCCTGTACAATGTGCTGTTGTGCGTTAAAGCTGCTTAACGCTGCAAGGTTACTGAGGGGCTTTGTCAGGATCACTTGCAAAACTTGATCGGAAACGTCTATGTAGTTCGGAGTTTTGCTGATGGCGACTAATCAAGCGGCCAGAACAGTATGAGCAGGTGACGGCAACGAGGCAACCTTGTGACCATTCCACTGATGAACGCGCTGCCGACTGTGACCATTCCACTGATGAACGCGCTGCCGACTGTGACCATTCCACTGATGAACGCGCTGCCGACTGTGACCATTCCACTGATGAACGCGCTGCCGACTGTGACCATTCCACTGATGAACGCGCTGCGGACTGTGACCATTCCACTGATGAACGCGCTGCCGACTGTGACCATTCCACTGATGAACGCGCTGCCGACTGTGACCATTCCACTGATGAACGCGCTGCCGACTGTGACCATTCCACTGATGAACGCGCTGCCGACTGTGACCATTCCACTGATGAACGCGCTGCCGACTGTGACCATTCCACTGATGAACGCGCTGCCGACTGTGACCATTCCACTGATGAACGCGCTGCCGACTGTGACCATTCCACCGATGAACGCGCTGCCGACTGTGACCATTCCACTGATGAACGCGCTGCCGACTGTGACCATTCCACTGATGAACGCGCTGCCGACTGTGACCATTCCACTGATGAACGCGCTGCCGACTGTGACCATTCCACTGATGAACGCGCTGCCGACTGTGACCATTCCACTGATGAACGCGCTGCCGACGTCGGCACCGAGGCACCGAGGCAACGAGGAAACGAGGCAACGAGGCAACCTTGTGACCATTCCACTGATGAACGCGCTGCCGACTGTGACCATTCCACTGATGAACGCGCTGCCGACGTCGGCACCCGTTTTTGTATCCGTCTGTTTAAGCGATGGTGTGACCGGTATGAGTTAAGAAAATGTGTTCTATTGAACGCGAAAACAGCTTCCCCTGTGCAACACTTGGCATGTGGATGGCCGACAATGATATGCTTATTGATGGGAAGGTCAACTCATGTCAACTGATGGGAAGAACCACTCGCACGATGCGGAAGAAACGACTGCATTGAATGGGTGCGTCAGGAATTGACGAATATTGCATGCGAAATGAATATCTCATATTTTCCGCCGTGTTGATAGCTGCCAATAGGCTTTCTGTAGCTGAAGTACGAAATGCTTCCGTAATTATGCGAAGGACTGCGTGATGTACCGGCTCCAGAATTCCCTTCGTGGTAATCACCATCATATACAAAACAAGCATACTGAAATTTCAAACGAATCAAGCTGCGATACAATAGGAATAAAGTGTTCCTATCCGCGCCACATGACATGCTAGTCACGGTATTGCCAATGCCCTAAAATACCCATCTCGTACGGTTTTCATGTGCTTTTTGTATTGCAAGCGCTGGCCGAGATGAATCCCAAGAAAAAGAGTAGCTTTAACTGAAGGAATGTTTTCTCCGTAGAGCCTCAATACCATGTCAGGGTAATGATGTCCGTGACAGAAGTGAGTTGCTAAAACCTAGCGGTAGAAAATTTGAAGCCAACCTACTGATGTTATATATCGAGTAAAACTTACGGATGTTGGGTCACTTAGCGCGCGCCCTGGAGACCCTCTGCAAATTACGCACACTGGAAGGAGAGGGGCGGATTCGCCTCCACTAAGATATCAGCTCCTATAACAGCTAGAGTTACACAATTTTTAGGGCAGATGGGAACAGTGGTGAACTCTATTGTGTGTAAATATCATGACGGTAAGTAAATATCTTCAAGGTAAAATGAGATCAAATATGTCACATTTTGCTTGTTTTGCGTCGCTTGGCTTGACATTGACATGGGTCGCTGTGATTGTACTTAGGTACACTAAAATGGGTACTAAAATGATGTTCTGGGCCTGACTAATAATACGATGAATATGATAAATGCGGCATTTGACCTCAGGTCACTTATATATCAGCACTTTATAAAGGTCAGTTACCGGTTCCAGTTACCGGAACCGGACCACCCGGTCGGTCGGCTTCACCAAGAAAGGGCTGAAGTACATGAATATAATATAACAAATAAAATAAAAGATATAGAAACGCCTAGGTTCACAAGGACAAAAACAGTAGCTTTCAGGATGTGTAGGGTGTAACATGCGAAATGGCATGAATCACATTGCAGTCATTTGTGTGTATGACAACCTTCCAGTCGACCTAGTTTGGTTCCATTGACCTGTCATGAACTTGACCTGACTTCACCTTGATGACCTAGCATGACATTGAAACTGCATAGCATAACAATATACATCAAACAAGTCGCTAGTATTGCCAAGAACACTTTCCTTTTGCCGATTTACGAGAAGCGCATCAGCGCCAATCTTTGTGGTCTGGCGCTACGAAATGTTTTGACTTTGACGGCCTCTATCTCAATAAATGTTCGGCTGATTTTCGTTTTTCTTACTTTAAACGACGCGCAGAGCATTTTGAGACAGGTCCGAAAAAAATTACGTATAGAGATATTTGCGTAAAATCGATAGATATTTGCGCAAAATAGGAGAGGTGCGCGGATTTCGCCCCCCCCCCCCCACCTCTCTTCAGTGCGCGTGTTAAACCATATGGATATTCAATTGTGTATGTGTGTATGTGTATGTGTAGTTGGGATTTTCGGACGTGTCAGCTGCTTCGGCTATATCGCACCCATAACTAATTTGCTAAATGCACTTCAGGAGATAAAATGAAATGTGCACAAAAGCGATGACAGGGAAGGCGAGTAAAATGCAGAACCCAACCAGGACAATCAAAGCAATGGAGATGGTGCGTGGTAGATCATACACAGGTCAATGTGTCTAAGCCCTGCCAGTTGTGTTCACAAAGGCATTTCAGGCATGATTCACAGTGCTACGACGGTCGGGGGGGGGGCGGGGCTAACCTAACCTACGCCAACCCTACTAGCTGCCGGTGGGACGTACACAGCATGCACTTTAATGAAGTTCAGGAAATTTCAAACATCCGAGATATTCACGTTCCAAAAATGATTGTATGTTTGATATATGTGGCCAATGCGGAGCCTACACAGCGTAACTCCTTCTCTTCTATTTTTCTAACCGATGACTGCCAATATCCTACAGGTAGCTTAATTTGTTTTAGTATGCACAGCCTCTCTGAGAACCACCGATATTGAAATTCTACAAAGATTGCTGAGTTCTACATAACGAACAAAATTGTTGCAGGTATATTTATACTAATTGGGGCACAGTTCTGATGCTGCCTTGGCAGCAGCGTCTGTCTTTTCATTACCATGAACTCCAGCATGACTTAGCACCCACATAAATCTGATACGGCTTTGCATGGTCGGCACAGACGAGATCGGTCAGTCTATTTAAAATGCGTGACACTAAGAAAGATGAATGTGGTGGGCCGATGAGAACATAGAGCGAGCTCGCAGTCTGAGACGATTAATACATTTGCATACTGGTGCCGATAAATACAACATAGCATCTTCCATAGCGTGAATGGCTTTGCGGTAAAGACAGAACACTCAGCAGGTAAAGCATACTGCTCCACCTTGTCACTCACAAAAGCGCAGCCTACATCATGCTGGGTATTTGACCCGTCGGTGTAGAAAACAGAAAAGTCGGAGTATTTGGAAATATTACGCATAGCTAGACCGAGGACTCAGGGGGAATAGCTTGAGATTTCCTATGTGTTAAGACTGAAAGATCGATACCGTAGGGCGGCGCCCGCCAAACCTAGACTGTGGACGCTTCAACACGCGCAACTTGTTGAACTGGTAGCCGCATATCTCTCACCCACTGAAACACGCGCACACAAATTGGTGCCGCTGAAGACCGATGACCAGACAGGACTGCTCTGCTAGGCACTGGCGGATCCAGGGGGGGTGGGGGGCATTCCGGCCATGCCCCCCCCCAAGCGCTTCAAAGGGGGGGACCATAGTGCCTTTTGCCCCCCCCAACCAACAAAAGTAAACTGAATTAAAATGCAGTAACCTTCGCTGAGGTAAACAAATAGCGTTCCGGGTGAAATAATCTCCAATTTTAAAGGTATTTTGCTATAATTGTTTGGAAGCACAATATGGTAGGATAGTAGATTCTGACACATCGAGGGTTCTATGCTGTTGAAGCTCTGCTTACAGCAAGAGATGACGAAATCAGCAGTTTCCTTATTCCTTCGTCAGATAGGTTCATGAAGTTTGTTTAGCCAGTAACGGGCAAGCGGACCCAGTGAGCCAGATTTCGAAAGCGGAATTTGAAGAGGATGTTTTGTGCGAGTGACCAGTTGAGCAGCATGTTTCGTATGTTGGTGTTGGGGTTGCTAAGATGAAGAGACAGGCTACATTGACTGATTTTTTCAAGAAGAATAGCAAGAGGAGGTACACTGGCGGATCCAGATTCTGACACACATCGAAGGTTCCATGCTGCTCAAGTTCTGCTTACAGCAAGAGTTGCCAAAATCGGATCCGCCAGTGTGTATACGTGCACGAACGTTGACGTGGTACAAGACGTTGAACGTGAACATGAACGTTTTGGTAAACAAGAACACAAATCCGATAACATAGAAACCGTGGAGGTAGGCTGGGGCCCCTACACAGGCAATTATGTTGTCAATTTGTATTTCATTTTAATTTTGTTTAAAAAAAAAATTAAATGGGCCCCTTTGCCAAATAGTGGTCGAAATCCGGTGCTTTTGACCAAAAATAGTGGGAGAATAGGCACCCTCCAAATCCGTTCGACCCCTCCCCTGACGCAATTCGTACGTACGCCACTGGGGGAGGGGGAGGGGAGGGGCTGACGCCGAAAACCGAAAGTTGGCCCCCCCAAACCGGTGGGCTAGATCCACCAGTGCTGCTAGGTGTGCGCTAAATATCGGCCACCATGCGATGGGTGGTGGAGCAATTGTGAGATAGGAAGTGCGTATTTTAAAGTCAAACACTTTGGACGGATATCTAGTGTGAGTTGATTCGCTTCAACTAAGAGGCATGCTCTGCGAGAAGTGCGGAAAGTCCCTGTGCAACTTCGAATAGAAGCATCGAGGACAGTGTTCAGGGTCTTTTCCACCGAGGAGAGTGTGGAGCGAACGATCGAACGAATTAGCGTAAACGAACTATCGTACTATCGTAAACGATGCACGAGTAGCCAATAATGGAGCGAACAAGAGCACCGCATACGCTTAGCAATGTTGTCATATCAGAGCCATTGCTCATGCGGGCCACCTTGTCCAGTGTTGCGGGTACCACTTCGCAGATGTGATTAATAAAAATGACAAACAGGATCGCACTTAGAACAGATCCTTGTGGAACTCCGCTTAGCTGTTGTTAAGTCTTGGAGTAGACACCGCCAAATCTCACGCGGAAGTAACGATCCCAACACTGGCGGATCTAGCCCACCGGTTTGGGGGGGGGGGGAAAAACTTTCGGTTTTCGGCGTCAGCCCCCACCCCCTCCCCTCCCCAGTGGCGTACCTAGGAATTGCATCAGGGAAGGGGCCGAGCGGATTTGGAGGGTGCCCATTATCCCACTATTTTTAGTTAAAAGCACCGGATTTCGACCACTATTTGGTAAAGGGCCCATTAAAAAAAAAATTAAGGACAACATAATTTCATGTGTACGGTGGAGGTACGGTAGAAACGGTAGAGGTAGGCCACAGCATACCTCCACCGTTTTTAAGTTACCGGACTTTTGCTCTTGTTTACCAAAACGTTCACGTTCACGTTCAACGTCTTGTACCACGTCAACGTTCGTGCACGTGTACACACTGGTGGACCCGATTTGTCAACTCTTGCTGTAAGCAGAACTTGAGCAGCATGGAACCCTCGATGTGTGTCAGAATCTACTATGCTACTATATTGGCTTCCAAACAATTATAAAAAAATACCTTTTAAATTGGAGATTCTTTCATTCCGACGCTATTTTTAACCTCGGCAAAGGTTACTGCAGTTTAATTTAGTTTACTTCCGTTGGTTTCGGGGGGGGGGGGGCCAAAAGACACTATGGCCCACCATTTTAAGCGCTTCGGGGGGGGGGGGGCCATGGCCGGAATGGCCCCTCCCTGGATCCGCTAGTGATCCCAAATAAAACTTGCAATGAAGTTACCCATTCGTCCTAAAATTCAATATGGAAAGAGCTTGTTGAGAATGCCATTATGTCACGCTGTAAAATACGCCTTTTCGATGTCGAATAGTGTATGATGCAAGTGTATTGTTTGTGAATAAAAGATTCACATGCCGCAATGTCCAAAATTACAAGGTAATCAGTTGTATTTCTGGTGCGTCGTAAATCACACTGGGCATTGGCAAGAATTAAATTCGTCTCCAGATGCCAAGTAAGTCGAACGTTGATAATGATTTCTAATAACTTTGAAAAAGCTCAAGTGAGAGAGATGGGCCTGCAGTCCAATGTATCCGTGCCCTCCTTCCCATCTATTTTAATCGGAATTACGATGGCTTCGCGCCAGCTGTCAGGGTAATCGCCACTGGTCCAGATGAGGTTAAACAAATTTAAAATTGTACATAATGAACGATGGTGTAAATTCTTCAACAATTCATCGTGCATAAGATCAGAAGCGGGTGCAGTAATTTGTAGCGTTGCCAAAGTTTGCCGAAGTTCCCTGGACGTAGAAGTAATATTATATGTCAAATGAGATGACGTGAAAAAGGACCCGCCTTGCGCTCTTCGCGCTCCCAATGTCGTAGAAATATGTGGTCTTGACAGCCCTCACGCCAGCGCATCTCTAAAGCGGTTACGAAAACGCCCGCGACTTATAAGGTGTCCATTGGATCCTAAACAGGCGTTGTCGTTGCCAGGCTACGACCATTAACTCGACGGATACGTCTTTACACGTCTCTGACAAGAGCACAACTATTAATGCTGTTTATATGGCTCTGCCAGGAGCAGCGTTTGGCGCCATGGACACTTCGCCTTGCCTTTGTCGTCGCTCGTTTATCAGTGATGAGGTTTGCTGTTGTACATGATTTGTCAGAACATTTCAACGCCTTTTTTCGTTCCTTAATGACAATCTTTCAGGCATCCGTTCATTACGGGACTGGAATACGCTGAGGGTTTGATGAAGTAAGCAGAATGAAACTTTTGTAGACGAAATTATGACTGATGTGATGTGTTGTGTAAGAATATTAACGTCGTCTCCGTCGAGAGTGTTACAACAATAACGCATGCCTCTATGAAACACGGCCAATCTGCCTCTGCAGGTTCTACTGAGGCATGCAGGCTTCTAAATGAAGAGCATTGATGGTCAGCCATGTTAGGAAGTGATCACTACCTCCTGAGGAATTGTCAACGTTCCGTGAGAACCTGTCAGCCATGTTTGGGGAGCAAATGGATAAGTCAATTGCCGGCTAAGAGCCCGATGGTGAAGAATGCGTGTGATATCCAGTGTTTAAAGAAATGAGACTATGTCAGTGAACAAAATCCTCTAGCTGTTTGCCCTTCCTGCTGGACGACACGCGTCCCCAGACCGTCTATGACAAATAACGTCGCCGAGAAGCGTGGCTGGGGGAGGAAGCTGCTACAGAAGTGCTTACACGCCTCTGACATGGAGGCTCCAAGACAATGGTAAATATTTTGATACTAACATAATTGCCTGCAGCCTGCAGTTGGGTATTTATTGTGAACATCCTAAAGGGAACAGAGCATGCAATGTGCATGAGAATTGCAACGCCACCGTCAGCCAGTGTTGATGGCGGCAATTCACGACGGGCAGCTGTGTAGTTGCATGAACTATTCCAGCTATGCCACCCCTCTCCCCAAGTGATCCGCAAAGTGACAAATCTGAGAAGCGTCGAATTTGAACCAAACTTGCGAGAAAATGGACAGTTGTTAAGTGCCCCACTCGCATCGTACCGAATGGAATAAAATTGTGACCCCCCCCCCCCGGAGGTGGTGGGCCTCTTGCGGGCTTCAGAGGTTGGCCGAAGGGCCGTATCGGGACCCAAAAAAATCGCGTTGGGGTCCGAAGCACTCCACCCGGGCCCGAAAAATAGTGCTAAGCTTCAAAAGAAATCGTGCGGGCTGAAACAAGTCACCATGAGGCCACAGACAATCGAGCCGATTTCACAAAACATCGCACCGGGGTCCCAAAAATCGCACTGGACCCAAGAAAAATCGCGTCTGGGGCACACATAAACACCACGGGCTCCTCCACCAGTACATGCCATGTATATTAGTCATCTTCATTCAAAATGTTACCCTTGAAAAATAGTGGTTGAAATCCGATGACGGTAAAAAGGAAGGGGGAGGGGTTGCGCCCCGTCTGAGTATGTTTGCCCCTCCCTCCATCTCCTGACACAAATAATGGGTAGGTACTATACTGGCCCATACCCAACCAACCAGTCTAAATCCACCAAGTATTAGCCTCCCGACGTGTGAAGGTACCATTTTGGCGGCCTTCGGGCGTCGAAATCTAGCTGCTTTGACGCGTTGGGGTCAGTGGCAATTTGCGCTCGGGTACTATAAAAGGCACCCACCCCTAAAGCGCACTGGAACGCCCAGAGACAAGCAAGGAGCCTGAAAAGGCGCCAGGCTTCATAATAAAAACACACTGAAGGGCATCGAAGCATCCTGTTGTTCCTTTAAGCACCGGGACCTTTGGCGTATTGAGGGCTCACCATGGAGTGTGTTGTGGGTCTTTGGAGTAATTTCCCCTAAAGCGTGTTAAGGGTCCTATGACGTATTGGAGGCCAAAGGCACTTTGGAGTCCCTAAGACGCTTTGCCTCTAGTGTGTTGAGGCCTCTAAATACGTTGACCCAGTTAAGGCGTAATGGAGTTCCCTAAAGCATGCTGTTAGTCCCTAAAGCATGATGGGGCTCTAAAGCACGTTGGATGACCCTAAAGCATATCATGAGGCTTATAATGAGTGTTGAAGGCTCATAAAGCACATTGGGATCCCAAGAGTGGGTTGGAGACCCCAAGGTTCAAGCTTCAGGTGCCGCAGCACATTTTTAGGGTCTTGGTGTGCTTTTAATGGACTTCCAGCACGTTTTAGAGGCCCCCTCCACAACACATATCAGGGGCCCAGCATGCTATAAGAGCCCTCGGCATGCCTATTGGAACGGAAACCTAGTGCACTAGACAGACCTTAGCAGGCTTTGATGCTCCCCAATGGCGTACCTAGGATTTGCGTAAGGGGAGGAGGCCCACCTATCCCCAGTTTGTGTAATGATCACGGATTTCGAACATTATTTGTTTCGAAGGGGACATCTTTTATTAAAATATTTAGCGACAGCTTAATTTTCCAGTGGAGGAATAAAATCTACCACCACCATTTCTAGCTCAGGTCCATGGGAGTGTGGGTGGAGGTCGAACATCTGAAGAGGGCTCCCTACCTAACGATTCCCCCCACCGCCACACACACACTATTTTCCGGAACTCCTCGGATTTCAATCACTTATTTGCGAAAGATCCATCGAACTGATGATATATCTATCTATCTATCTATCTATCTATATATATATATATATATATATATATAAAATATATATATATATATATAAATATATATATATATATTACGGCCGCCCAAGCTTTTGAAAATTGGATTCCGGCCGGATGGAGAGGGTCTCAGAGCTGACAGCGGACCTCAGGCCGACAAAGAAGCATCCGAGCTACAGAGCGATCCAGGCCAAAGCGGAGGGTTCCCGGGTCTACCCAAAAAGCATCTTAGCCCATGAAGGGACCCCGGCTGTTAAAAAGCAATGGCGTTTCCAAACCCTCGGAAACGCTACTGCTGTGAAAGGGCGCTCGTCCCCTGGTGAGTCCGATGGATCCCTCCAGGCGACCCCCTGAGGGGCGGAGACATAAACGAGGAAAAATTAAAACGCATCTAACAGCTTGTGTGGAAAGGGACCTTGATAACCGAGTCCTGAGGGCTGGCAACGGCTGTGAATACAAGAGAGGGCTCCCGATATTTGGTATGCCCATGCCAGCTGGAAGAAGCAATCTTAGCTGGAATTGGTCGCTAACAGCCTGAGGACAAGAGAGGGCAAGGATGTTTTTTGGGTTTTAAAGGGTCACTGAGGAATGAACAAGACCCCTAAGGGCTGAAGAGGACTAGTGAGGGCCCATCCCAGATCGGAAATGCCCCCGAGATGTCAGCTAGACAGGCCGTTTGAGGACTGTGGGTCCATAAAAGTGGGAGAGGGCCTTGAGGGATGAAGAGGATCTCGTGAGGGTCAGAGAGGACTGGACCGGGATTCTCCTGAGGTTGAGACGGCCCCTAATGGATGAACAAGATCCCTGGGAGATTACAAATCCATTTTGGCTAGGGAGTGATGTGAGGAATACCGATGGCCAGCCTCAGACCTAGGACGTTCTTGAAACCACACTGGCTGTCGATAAGTAGGAAGTGCCTCTAGCAGCTTGAGAGGGTCCTTGAGTGCTAACAAAGCCCCATGGGAGCTAAGTAGATACCCTAAGTATAACGATGGTTGTGAGGAATGCCGAGTGCCAGTGCGAGAGCTAGAAAGCCCTTGAAGCTACTGTCAGGGACTGTGAAAGGTCCCTAACAGCTGGAGAGGACCTCTGATGATTGAAAATGGTCACTGAGCGCTACATAGGAATGAACTGGGATGCCCAGGAGACTTGGAAGGAGTCCCTACGAGAAGAACAGGCACACCCTGAGATCTAGAGTCCCTAATCCATCGCTGGCCTGAGGGCTAGAGACGGTTGTAAGGAATGCTGTGTTCTTGCCAGCCCGAAAGGCTGTCGAGGACTGGGGAGGTCCCCTTAAAGCTAGAGCGGACCGGACTGTGATGCTCCTGAGGCTTAGGTGTAACACTGAGGGATGAGATGTGATAGACCGAGACCGAGACCGAGACCGAGACCGAGACAGAGACAGAGACAGAGACAGAGACAGAGACAGAGACAGAGACAGAGACAGAGACAGAGACAGAGACAGAGACAGAGACAGAGACAGAGACAGAGACAGAGACAGAGACAGAGACAGAGACAGAGACAGAGACAGAGACAGAGACAGAGAGAGAGAGAGAGAGAGAGAGAGAGAGAGAGAGAGAGAGAGAGAGAGAGAGAGAGAGAGAGAGAGAGAGAGAGAGAGAGAGAGAGAGAAAGCACACACACACACATATATATATGTATATTTATTTGTGTATGTGTATCTATCTCTATTATTCCAGAATGGTTCAATACGTTGGAAAATAAAGCACCCAGAGTGGCCAATGCGAGGCCCGCAGTCAAGGTCCAACAGTCCGGTAAAGGTCCAACAGTCCGGCGAAGGTCCAACAGTCCGGTAAAGGTCCAACAGTCCGGTGAAGACCAGAAAGGAAAACAAACTGTTTAGCTGCCGACAACAACCAAGAATAGAACACCTGTTACGGAACATAATGGGACATTAACCTATCGCCAATAAAGGCGTGCATTTCAAACGTCAGCACGCGTCTCAAAACGAGGCGCGAATACCAGTGGGAGAATGAGGCGTGGATACTACTTGGCCGAGTCTCTGTTGTCAGTGCCCATGTGGTATGTTCTACACTATATTACGCGCACCTAGGTTGTTTCGGAGTATTTCGTTGCGAGATATTGCCAATTCCGAAATATCTGCACGTAGACTTGCATCTGAAGCCATATGCTTTTAAACTAAAGTATCTTATTTTAGATTATGGATACATATTTGAACACTTGGAATGTAGTTTCAGCTATTTTTGCGGATAGGTCGGTACAAGGCATTTATAAATCACGAGATAAACACAGACGTTTAAAAGTAATGAGCACATTTGACCTCATATAATCCTGAAGATATTGACCCGGTATCATCAGATTTACGCGGAAGAAAATTTGCCACAGCCTTAGCATGCCACCCAATTTTCGTGACTCTAGCTTTAGTAGTTTCAGGGATGGGGGGGGAGGGAGAATTTGCCTACCCCCTTTCGTTCGCGTTATGCGAGATGCTATTCGGCACGCGTGCTGACAGTGCAAGGATTTGATAACCTTAACCTTATTTAGAAATACTGCAATCAATGCCTCCAAAGAATATTTTCAGGAGTCGTCACGTTGGCCGCATCCCATGGCAGCCTCCAATCAACCTGACACTTCCAATATATTAGTCTTGGTCCAAAACAATGACAAGAAGCCCACAGTACGATTCAGCAAGTTTTTCAGAAACAGACCCACCATTCTGTGATATGGACACAATCTGGCGCGCGGCGGGAGCGGCTGACCACACCACTCTGCTCCCAGCTCTGGACACACAACGCTACGCCGTGGCATTCTTCATTACGCAGCATCACAGCAGGTAATGCCGTGTCACCACAGCTCATACCAGTCAGGTGGACCTGAGGCAGGGGCAGCACTGCCCCCTCCCACCCAGGGAGAAGGTGAGGGATCGGTAGCAGTAACGCCGTTGCTCTCTTCCCACGTGAAGAAGGAGACCAGTGGCAGTGTCCTTCTTTCAGGTGAAGCGGGGCAGTGGCAGTGCCCCCTCCTCCAGGTGAGACAGAGACCAGTGGCAGTGCCGCTGGCGCCCTCCAGGGGAGAGAGGGGGACCAGTGGCAGTTCCCCCTCCTCCAGATGAGGCAGAGACCAGTTGCAGTGCCGCTGGCGCCCTCCCGGTGAGGCAGAGACCAGTGGCAGTGCCGCTGGCGCCCTCCAGGGGGGGGGGGGGAGAGGGGGACCAGTGGCAGTTCCCCCTTCTCCAGATACCAGTTGCAGTGCCGCTGGCGCCCTCCAGGTGAGGCAGAGACCAGTGGCAGTGCCGCTGGCGCCCTCCAGGTGAGGCAGGGACCAGTGGCAGTGCCGCTGGCGCCCTCCAGGGGGGGGGGGGAGAGGGGGACCAGTGGCAGTGCCCCCTCCTCCAGATGAGGAAGGGGGACCAGTGGCACTGACCCCCTCCTCCAGATGAGGCAGGGACCAGTGGCAGTGCCGCTGGCGCCCCGAGGGGAGATGGGGACCAGTGGCAGTGCCGCTGGCGCCCTCCAGGGGAGAGAGGGGGACCAGTGGCAGTTCCCCCTCCTCCAGATGAGGCAGAGACCAGTTGCAGTGCCGCTGGCGCCCTCCCCGGTGAGGGAGAGACCAGTGGCAGTGCCGCTGGCGCCCTCCAGGGGGGAGAGAGGGGGACCAGTGGCAGTGCCCCCTCCTCCAGATGAGGAAGGGGACCAGTGGCACTGACCCCCTCCTCCAGATGAGGCAGGGACCAGTGGCAGTGCCGCTGACGCCCCGAGGGGAGGTGGGGTCGGTGACAGTGCTGCCATCGTCGGCCACGGAGAGTGGGGAGTGGGGGTGGGGGTGGGTCATCACATGCAGGCATAACGACTGCATCAGATGCAATACATCACAACACTGAACCATTCGCAGCGGGCACAACGCACATATAAATAGTATATCTAAAATATTTCACTCGGTGATTGCTTTCAACAGTTGTAAAAATAATCTCGCCATATCCCTACGAAAAGCCAACCGAGCAGGGGACAGTCGCTGGTCGGGAATGTGCCGAGACTCCGGACCGCTGGAAGTTGAGGTGATCAACATCGATACAAGACCGGCAAAACGCCCTACGAGAACAAGAACATGTCGAGCACACTGTAAAGTAACAGCTCCGGATGCACAAGCTTCACAGAGTTCAGACGTCCAGCTCTTCAGTGAGCAAACGACACACGCCCGCACACTTGCACGGCAGCACGGCTGTCAGTACACTGACGAGGGTCGCACAAAACACCAACAAAAATAGGCATGTTTTGCTCACGTTCACACGAACAGACACACCGGGTGGGTGCATGTCTTAAATTCAATTATACCGTCTGGAAGTAGCCGGGTGTGGTTGCCATGGCACCTCCCGCGACACACCGCCCCACGATGCGCGCGCCGCGCCCCCTGCAATCACTCCGTCACGTCACTCACCAACGTCTGCAACACAGCTGACTATACCTGGTCCACCCTGCTCCGAGAAGCGCGGCTGAGCACGCACTTGGCACCGTAAGGCTGGTGACACCACACTCTGCCACCTTGGCGTGGCCGGGGAATCGGCAAACAGCAATATCCTGTCGCTCCTCGCCACCGCTCTCGGCCCGATCAGCTGACAGCAGTCAACAGCTGACGACCCCGCTCTCCAGTCATCAGCTGACTGCCGGCGTCAGCGTGGTGTTGACGGTCGCCGCTGCCGCCACGGCCGCAGAGAGCGCCTCCGTGACGCCGGCCAGGGCCGGCAGCACGCTCTCCGTCAAGTTCACCAGTGACGTCATATTGGCGGCGGCGACCACCGTCCCAGTGACGTCAGCGCCAGTCCCGGTCGACAGTGCAGCCGAGACGTGCTGCACGGTCCGACCAGTAAGCAACAGCGCCTCTGACGGTGGACCGGTAACTTCAGGTTCCATCGACATCCGAGAGAGGGCGTCCGATGTGGCGATGAGCGCGCCCACCATGCCGACGCAGATGAGGAAGACGTCGAAATATTTCTCTCGGGGCAATATCGATCTGAAAGGTTGGATATATTGGCAAATTGAAATCAAGATCGAACATATACATGATACGGTTGTCAACGGGTTACATTTTCCTGTGCCCAACTTTCATAGAAGAAACCCCAAACCATTTCGGGCGAACCAGTTAAAAAGGGCATTATTAACGAAGTTGGTACATTCCGGAGAAAGAAAGCATGCAAATATGGTGTCGTTCAGCAGTACATCTCCAAATGAATTAAAATAAAAACAGGCATGAAAAGATTTTGGAGGTAGGCGTGCCGCATACTGCAAAGGCCCGGAAACAGGCTCAGAAAAGCTACTGCAGCTAGGCGCACAGGACGAGTTCTAATACCCTCAGAATACGCCGTTGTTGTGGTGGACAATGAGTCCTACTTGTGCTTGCACGATAACAATATCGAAGAGAACAAGTTCTACTGCGTGTTTGCGAGAGAAATGCCCGGATGAGGTGCGCTTCAAGACCAAGGCGAAGTTCGCCGAGAAGTCGGTCTGGATCGCAATATCCGAGAAGGAGCGGGCTAGCCGGTGTCCACCGTGAAAGAGAGCGTGAATTGAGAATTATACCCGACCAAATGCATTCTACCATTGCATGAGTTCATCAGCCCCAAGCACAAGAAGGGTCATTTTCTGGCCGGACAGGGCTGTGTCACACTACACAGCCACGTTCAGAGCTCACATTATACAGCCAGCGTAGAGCCCACATACAGCCAGCGTCCATAGCTCACATTACACAGTCAGTGTCCATAGCTCACATTACACATCCAGCGTCCATAGCTCACATTACACAGTCAGTGTCCATAGCTCACATTACACATCCAGCGTCCAGATCTCACACTATACAGCCAGCGTCCATAGCTGAACAGGCTGAACATCACCGTTGTAAAAGGGCTCGCCCGCCGGGACTCCATCCGGCCCAATCGAAAACTTCTGGAAGAACCCCAAATATCGGGGCCGGGAAGAATAAAGGAACACCTCCGGTCTTATGCAGGAAATCCGCAGAAAGATCAAGACTTTGGACGTGAGTGATTTGAAGCCGGCCAATGAAATGAAGCCAGTGTTGCCAGATCGCTGGCGCGGCTGACGGTAAACGAGTAACTGCAGGGTCGGCAGGCGTCATGGCTGCGCCCACTGTTTGTGTGAACTAGGAAAACAACACTCACATGGACGGACATATCATCGACAAGTAAGTAATATAAGGCGTCTTCAAGAATGGAAATGCGCTATTGATTCTTGTGTCGCCTGACATGAGCCGTCAAATTACTAAATGAAAATAAACTAAACTAATTGCACCACTTGAGTCTCGCTTGCACCGTTTACGCACAAACCGAACACAAGCCGCTGACGGCCTGCTGACGGCAGCTGATTGTGGTGGAGCTTACTTGGGCTGACGACGACACCGCAAGGTCCACAGGTTGTGGCCTGAGGACACCTGGGTACAAACATGTGACGAGGGACAGTGGCTCGACAGTCGGCATCTGGTAGCCGAGAGGACACCTGGGTACAAACATGTGACGAGGGACAGTGGCTCGACAGTCGGCATCTGGTAGCCGAGAGCAGTGGCGCATCCAGAGGGCTGGTTTTCGACCGGTTCGGGGATTTAAATTGTTTCGGATTGCTAAAAACTTAATATTCGAACAGAACATTTGGACATTTGACATTTGGACACACTTGGACATTTGAACATTTGGCGGGTCCGCTTAAGACGATATTTCTCCAATACAATATTTCTAGGCCTCGATAAAATACCAGTTTAGTTCACACCATCGGAAAATCCGCGTTCGTGGGAGCGGGGGACGGACCCCGTGCCCCCACCTAGATCCGCCAGTAGCCTAACGCTGCGACAGGGTTGGGGTCAGGGCCATGGCAAGGGCTCTGGCCATGTCGAGGAATCTCTGCTCCAGGCTCAGATATCACAGTCACGATCATCCCAGCTCAAGGGTCTGCCACCAAAGGCCTGTTCAGTGGATTCCGGACACAATGGCGTGTCTTGATGTCCCCGACTGTGCCACCAACTCTACCACCAGCACGTGGCATGCCACTCACCCTGGCCCTGGTCCTCCCGGCCGGGGCGGCGGCGCTGGCTACCAGCGACGGCGCGACCCAACCAAGTCCTCTCCAATATATATTATGCGGAAGTTCACGTGAGCGGCCAGACACTATCGACACGCCTTTGAAACCGCAATACCTTGTTTTCGGTACAGGGTTGTGTTGTAATTCCTCCACTCAGGGGCAGACGTGTTTTCAATTTTGCTTTCTTCCAATTTTATCCCAATATTGTTCATGAAGCGCTCTTAATATCTGTTAACGGGAAGGATGGAAGCGACATTTCCGCTTGCAGGATGGTTCGAGTCTGACCTCCGGGCAAACTTGTCCTCGGCCGACTCCTACCCAGGAGACGGTAGCAACCGGGAAGTGCTCGCCGTGACACGGCACTGACGCTGACCGACCAGCGCCCGCGGCACCAGGTTTACGGCGAATGATCTGCCTTTGAACAGATCCCTCCGTCCGGTGTCATGTCTCGAGGGCATGGCCTGACCTCGTGTCTCGAGGGCATGGCCTGACCTCGTGTCTCGAGGGCACGGCCTGACCTCGTGTCTCGAGGGCACGGCCTGACCTCGTGTCTCGAGGGCATGGCCTGACCTCGTGTCTCGAGGGCATGGCCTGACCTCGTGTCTCGAGGGCACGGCCTGACCTCGTGTCTCGAGGGCACGGCCTGACCTCGTGTCTCGAGGGCACGGCCTGACCTCGTGTCTCGAGGGCACGGCCTGACCTCGTGTCTCGAGGGCATGGCCTGACCTCATGTCTCGAGGGCATGGCCTGACCTCGTGTCACCTGGGCAGTCATCTGTTCACCGGGTCCGGAAAATCGGGATGGTCGGCCATGTGTAGAATGTGCTACGGCCGGGGATCTAAGAGCAAGCGTGTGAACAAGACTGTCCCAAAAGGGTGCCAAAAATTAAACCTCTGCCGTATACATGGCGTGCATGTGTTCTCTACAACAAACCCGGAGAAGGTGACCAGAAAATAATGTTGAAAAATCCGCTCGCTGGTAGCATTCAATAGCGATTCACAGTGTAAATAATAATTTCAAGTTCTAATTTTCTCACTCAGAGCCCTTTCTGTTCTTTTGATTTTGAGATCTACCAACTTCCATCACATTACTTCTTTTGAAGTGCACTCAATTTGTGTTGAAAGAAAGGGGCTTGTGGCGGCATTCCCGCACGCGGGCAGCTAACCATAGATCTCGCACCGCAGCCGACACACGCCATCAGTGCCGGATGGTGAATGGACAGTCTTTGGTTTGTGTCCCCAGAGTCAGGGCCCAAGAAGAAACCTTTTCATTTCTGCTTTTCATGAATATATCGCTCTGAAATCAGTTTTGCTCTGCATGCACGTGGCTGCATAAACACTAAGGCCTAAGGTGACTGGTGCACACGGATATTTGACATAAACACTAAGGTAATGAGCCTAAGGTGACTGGTGCACACGGATATTTGACTTCCCTCGCGGTCTAACACTTGCCCTCGCTTGTCCAGCGCCCATATATGAGCCTCATATTGACATCAGAACAGCTCGAGTCGGGGCTGGGGACGATATCAGTGTAGGATCGAACCATAGCCGAGGCTGAGGACAGAACCGTGCATTTGCACTTTCGTACATTTGCGCTTGCGTTAATTCCACATACGTGCGTGTACCGCGCGCGCATCTGTGCTCACGCACAACTGTCATACATACATTTGCTTTACGTTCACCTGTGTCGGTCCAGTTGTATACTAGACAGAGCCATTGAGTGGCCGATCGCCACATCTCGGCCGGCCACGTCCGGACCGTGCGGCGCGCCGACTGACCTGCGTCTCAGCTTCAGGTGGAACAGGCCGGGCAGGATGAACGCCAGCAGGGTGCAGCACGTGCCGCCGATGATGGCCATCAGGTTGGCGAAGTTGGGGATCATCACCACCACCAGACCGGACGTGGCCACCAGCACCAGCCGCAGCACGTTCTGGTGACACGCGACACAGGATCGGTCACCATCATACCGGACGTCTCCACCAGACGCTCCCACCAGCACCAGTCGTCGCCACCAGATGTGGCAAATCAGTCCATGTGGCACTATCAAAGGGCCATCGCCGGATCCATCCACAGCAGGACGCTCTGACTCCAAGCTCACCCAGTAGTGACTATAAATCGGTTACATGGGGCACTGACCAAACCCGAGGTCTGGAACAGCTCGGGTTTGACCGTAATATTAACACACATAACTGTCATAACTAACCCGACCAACACAGACAACACAGCCTTGCTCCAATCAGCACACTAACCACACCTCACCACCGTCCAGTCACAACTGACCCAACCAACACAGCCCTGCTCCAATCAGCACACCAGTCACACCTCACCATCGTCCAGTCACAACTGACCCAACCAACACAGCCCTGCTCCAATCAGCACACCAGTCACACCTCACCACCGTCCAGTCACAAATGACCCAACCAACACAGCCCTGCTCCAATCAGCACACCAGCCACACCTCACCATCGTCCAGTTACAACTGGCCCGACAAGCACAGCCCTGCTCCAATCAGCACACCAGTCACACCTCACCACCGTCCAGTCACAACTGACCCAACCAACACAGCCCTGCTCCAATCAGCACACCAGTCACACCTCACCATCGTCCAGTCACAACTGACCCAACCAACACAGCCCTCCTCCAATCAGCACACCAGTCACACCTCACCACCGTCCAGTCACAAATGACCCAACCAACACAGCCCTGCTCCAATCAGCACACCAGCCACACCTCACCATCGTCCAGTCACAACTGACCCAACCAACACAGCCCTGCTCCAATCAGCACACCAGTCACACCTCACCATCGTCCAGTCACAACTGGCCCGACCAACACAGCCCTGATCCAATCAGCACACCAGTCACACCTCACCACCGTCCAGTCACAAATGACCCAACCAACACAGCCCTGCTCCAATCAGCACACCAGCCACACCTCACCATCGTCCAGTTACAACTGGCCCGACAAGCACAGCCCTGCTCCAATCAACACACCAGTCACACCTCACCATCGTCCAGTCACAACTGGCCCGACCAACACAGCCCTGCTCCAACCAGCACACCAGCCACACCTCACCATCGTCCAGTCACGACTGACCGAACCAACACAGCCCTGCTCCAATCAACACACCAGTCACACCTCACCATCGTCCAGTCACAACTGGCCCGACCAACACAGTCCTGCTCCAACCAGCACACCAGCCACACCTCACCATCGTCCAGTCACAACTCCGAATACAGTCCACTCCTTCATGCTCAGCACCCAATAGCAGGCAGCACCGGCATAAAACCGGTGACGGAGGTCCGCCCAGCGAGCAGGCGTTTGCGGGGAACAAATTACCTGAAGGGGAGTCAGTGATGGTCTTCCTGCCCCCGGGATTCGTGGAGCAGGGGTTGCCGGCGGAGGGGGACCAGATTAGCTGAAGAGGAGTCAGTGCTGGTCTTCCTGCCCCCGGGATTCGTGGAGGAGGGGATGTCGACGGAGCGCAGCGACTCACCCCTCGTGTCGTGGTGAGGAAGCTGGCCGGCAGGCGCTTCTCTATGATGGTCACCACGGGAAAGATCATGAGCGGGTAGGTGAAGAACAGCGAGAAGCACAGACAGCTCTTGACGATCATGGCGAAGTCCACCACACCATCGCTGGGCGGCAGGTTCAGCGTGATGATCTCCCGCGTCTCTGGAAGGATATGCAATGTTATCTCTTGAGTTTCTGAAGAGTTGATGTGGTGCTACCTCTTGAGTCTGTGAAGGTGAGCTGTGTGTATCTCCTGTGCAACCCGGGTTGACAGACAGGACAATTTTCACGTGGTAGTTTCGGCAGGTTTTAGCCGTGGCTTAAATGGCTGATAAAAATTAGATGGCTAACAGGATAACCGGCTTAAACTCATTCCCCTTTCCAACTTCTGAGTTTCAGCCACTTTGCCACGAAAGTACACAACTGAGATACACCACCACAAATCCACCTATCCATTACCTGTCACATTCAACACATTCAACGCCCGCCAGATTTTTCCAATTATCTGATTGTTTTCGCAAGTAAGAAAATAAATGAAAATAACTTTGTTGGCATTCGCATGTTACCTACCAGGTTACATAGTTACAGTTGCATAGGTAGTTACAGGTACATAGATCGTTACATAGGTAGTGTTTTATTCATGCAATGTCACATGTAACTGCTGGACGTAATTTACTAGGCACATATGTTGAATTCAAGTCAGCTTCAAACGGTTGAAGCCAGATTCAGTCACTACATGGCCAAAACTGATCTCAGTCACTACATGGCCAAAACTGATCTCAGTCACTACATGGCCAAAACTGATCTCAGTCACTACATGGCCAAAACTGATCTCAGTCACTACATGGCCAAAACTGATCTCAGTCACTACATGGCCAAAACTGATCTCAGTCACTACATGGCCAAAACTGATCTCAGTCACTACATGGCCATGCCAAAACTGATCTCAGTCACTACATGGCCAAAACTGATCTCAGTCACTACATGGCCAAAACTGATCTCAGTCACTACATGGCCAAAACTGATCTCAGTCACTACATGGCCAAAACTGATCTCAGTCACTACATGGCCAAAACTGATCTCAGTCACTACATGGCCAAAACTGATCTCAGTCACTACATGGCCAAAACTGATCTCAGTCACTACATGGCCAAAACTGATCTCAGTCACTACATGGCCAAAACTGATCTCAGTCACTACATGGCCAAAACTGATCTCAGTCACTACATGGCCAAAACTGATCTCAGTCACTACATGGCCAAAACTGATCTCAGTCACTACATGGCCAAAACTGATCTCAGTCACTACATGGCCAAAACTGATCTCAGTCACTACATGGCCAAAACTGATCTCAGTCACTACATGGCCAAAACTGATCTCAGTCACTACATGGCCAAAACTGATCTCAGTCACTACATGGCCAAAACTGATCTCAGTCACTACATGGCCAAAACTGATCTCAGTCACTACATGGCCAAAACTGATCTCAGTCACTACATGGCCAAAACTGATCTCAGTCACTACATGGCCAAAACTGATCTCAGTCACTACATGGCCAAAACTGATCTCAGTCCACTTTTCTTTGCCAACTCGGTGCGTAGCTCACGGGAATGTGATGTTATCTCCTAGGCATCTGAGAGGGATATCTGGTTGAGGGTGCTATCTTCTGTGTAGCTCACCGATAATGTGATCGCATCTCCTGTGTTCTCTCTCTCTCTCTCTCTCTCTGTCTCTGTCTCTGTCTCTGTCTCTGTCTCTGTCTCTGTCTCTGTCTCTGCTCTCTCTCCCCCTCCCTCTCTCTCCCTCCCTCTCTCTCTCCCCTCCCCCTCCCCTCCCCTCTCCCCCTCTCCCTCTCCCTCTCTCTCTCTCCCTCTCCTCTCCCTCTCCCTCTCTCTCTCTCTCTCTCTCTCTCTCTCTCCTCTCCCTCTCTCTCTCTCTCTCTCTCTCTCTCTCTCTCTCTCTCTCTCTCTCTCTCTCTCTCTCTCTCTCTCTCTCTCTCTCTCTCTCTCTTCCCTACCTCTCGAGCTGGTCAGTTGGCTTGAGGACATCCACGGCGGAAATGGGTAGGCTTCACAGTGGCAGTCCCTGTCCCAGTGTGGGGACCGGTGAGGATAGCCACACAGATCAGGATCGAGGAGCACTGCTCTGGTACCTGACGAGGTGTCGGGACCGGTGAGGGTAGCCACACAGGTCAGGATCGAGGAGCAGGACTCTGGTACCTGTCGAGGTGTTGGGACCGGTGGGGGTAGACACACAGGCCAGGGTCGAGGAGCACGACTCTGGCATCTGTCGAGGTGTTGGGACCGGTGAGAGTAGCCACACAGGCCAAGATCGAAGAGCACAGCTCTGGTACCTGTCGAGGTGTTGGGACCGGTGGGGGTAGACACACAGGCCAGGGTCGAGGAGCACGACTCTGGCATCTGTCGAGGTGTTGGGACCGGTGAGAGTAGCCACACAGGCCAAGATCGAAGAGCACAGCTCTGGTACCTGTCGAGGTGTTGGGACCGGTGGGGGTAGACACACAGGCCAGGGTCGAGGAGCACGATTCTGGCATCTGTCGAGGTGTTGAACAGGAACAGGTGACGGCTTAGGCAGAAACCGGTCGATAATCTGACCGATACGGACGCTTGGTTGGTTGGTTATTAGGGTTTAGGGGCGCATCGACTGCGTCGGTCATGCAGCGCCCGACACGGACGCTTGAAATGACGATATCGAGCACATGCCACAAGATAGGCACAACAGGAGCTTTCAGGGAGTTGCAATGCTATCAAAACATCGGTTATAAACAGTAGCGCAGCCCGGATTATTTTTCCGGAGGAGAAAGTAGGACCCTGCGTAGGAGGGGGTTCCACTTCCCTGTGGTGCTTCTTTCTTTCCGTCGGGGCGCACCCTACGAACCTTCCAGAGCATAAGCTTTGGAGAGCAAGACACGTGTGCTATGTAATGGGCAACAGTTGGGGCACGTGTAGTCGGTGCTGTGTAAGGGGCCATCAGGTGGGGGCACATGTGGTCGGTGCTGTGTAAGGGGCCATCAGGTGGGGGCACATGTGGTCGGTGCTGTGTAAGGGGTCATCAGGTGGGGGCACATGTGGTCGGTGCTGTGTAAGGGGTCATCAGGTGGGGGCACATGTGGTCGGTGCTGTGTAAGGGGTCATCAGGTGGGGGCACATGTGGTCGGTGTTGTGCAAGGGGTCATCAGGTGGGGGCACATGTGGTCGGTGCTGTGTAAGGAGTCATCAGGTGGGGGCACATGTGGTCGGTGCTGTGTAAGGGGTCATCAGGTGGGGGGTCGGTGGGGATCAGTGGGGATGGTCGGTGCTGTGTAAGGGGGGGGTAAGTTGTGTAAGGGGTCATCAGGTGGGGGCAAGTGTGGTCGGTGCTGTGTAAGGGGTCATCAGGTGGGGGCACATATGATGTGTTGGCGTGAACTTCACCAGGCCAGATCATTCATTGACAGGTAGAATACACCAGGGGTACGGATTCAAGAATTATAATGGGAAGGAACCAGGGGCGGATCCAGGAATTGTCACGGGGACACATGTCCGGAGGGGCACCACTTCAAAAGTACCCGGAGAGCGCCTTTGCTCCGAGGGGCGCCACTAGCTTTAAAAAAATGAGGGGGATGGGGTCAGGGGTGTACTTGGGCCGTCCCAGAGGCGCCTTTTCCCGGCCAGAGGGGCGCCACCTTCCCATGGGGGGGGGGGAACATACCCCCAGTAACCCCTTGTATCCGCCCCTGGGAGGAGCACATTTCCTCGGACGGGCGCGTTCGATGAAACAATCTGGGCAGAGGGGGGCGGGGGCGTGCACCAGAGCACACTGAAGGGGCACCTTCTCCTCCAGCCTTCCCGAAGGGGCGCCTTTTCCGGCTGGAGGGTTGCCACCTTTCCATGGGGACATGTCCCCAGTGCATCCTGATCCTCTGCGTCCTGCCCCTGGAGTGAACCGACACACGTGAACGCAGCCCCGCCCTCCGAATCGATTCAACAGCACGCACCGGCCGCGCCCCGACAGCTGGCCAGACACAACACGACTGAGGAGAGGCCGGTCAAGTGTCGCCACGTCACACCAGCGCCACATGTCGGAGCCGGTAGCAGACCGCACTCAGACTCGGCTACAGCGGCGGAACATAGGCGTGGATTTTTATTGCATCTAGAACATTATCTTCTCCAGAAAATTATCCTCTAATTGTTCTCATTTTGGTGGTCGAAAAATGTTGATAATGAACTGGTACCTGAGTGCTCAAGATTCACTGGAAAGTGCAAGCTGAAACTCTGTTGTCACAGGTTTTTAGACAAATATTATCTCTGCATCAGATTAACGTAAAATTTTCCTCTGCACAAACATAATTACGAAGTACAAATCCAATCCTGCTCGGATACTCTTCTCGGCACTGCGGCGATCCATTCGAAGTTTCGACCTCAAGGGTAGCTCGCGCGAAGACTGGAGGATTATCCCCTGCCGTGTCTGCTTTCCTCTGCAGCTGTATTCGTTCTGTTGTCTGTTCTTTTCCATTGTCTGTTCTCTGATCCATGGTGTGTGCTTTCCTCTGTAGAGCCCGTGTTCTCCGTTGTCGGTGTTTTCTTCTGTTGTGTCTGTGTTCTCCTCTGTAGTGTCTGCTGTCCTCTGTTGCCTGTGTTCTTCCCTAGTGATCGTGCTGTCATTTGTCGTACTGTGATGTCATCTGTCGTGCTATGCTGTCCTCTATCGTGCTGTTCTGTGATGTGTTGCGCTGTCTTCTGACGTGCTGCGTTGTCTTCTGACATGCTGTGTTGTCTTCTGACGTGTCTTCTGACCCTGTGCTGTCCCCTGTTGTGCTGTGCTGTCCTCTGACGTGTTTGAATGAAGGCTTATTCTGGCTGGATTAATACCGTTTATGTCCGCATTAGCCTACGTCAGTACATTTGGGGAGTCCAAGTGTGAGAATTGTGACCACATGCTATCACCACCACCACCACCACCACCTCCTCTCTCCTGCTCCTGACCGCCCACGCCAATGCCGTGATTGCTGTACAATCAACGCAGTGGACGAAACATTTCGACAGATAACTAACGCAGACTTGGCGCATTAGGCGCTAGTTGGTTGGCCAGTGGATTTAAGTCACCCCGCCCGACGCTATGAAATGCAGGATTTGGAGATAAAAACAGTGTAGACACAAAGATAATCAGGATGTAATGTGGGTCGGGGCGGGATGTGCAAGCGCTTGAGGTCCAGCTGTGGGGTCGGGGTGAGGGTGGGATGGCGGTAAAGAATGTTTGTCACTCACCCGGCCCGAAGGAGCTGTAACCGGAACAGCCGAACACCACGTACAGCACCGTCACACACATCATCGTCCGCTGGAAGTACAGCTTGAACTTGGGCCGCACGTGCTCGGCCAGTGAGTTCTCCAGAGAGAGAATCATGCCGGCGCCCTGGTGACACATGGAGCCGGTCAGGTGGCTGCCCACATACCTGCGCCCTGGTGACACATGGAGCCGGTCAGGTGGCTGCCCACATACCGGCGCCCTGGTGACACATGGAGCCGGTCAGGTGGCTGCCCACATACCGGCGCCCTGGTGACACATGGAGCCGGTCAGGTGGCTGCCCACATACCGGCGCCCTGGTGACACATCGATAAATACTGGCGAGGAGTCATCCTTCCCTTCAGAACATGGAGAAGATACTTCAGATTGCGTAGCATCCCTGCGGGCTCCAGCAGGCCCCTCAGTTTCCTCCCAGACCATACGAGACTCGCTCCAATTCCTCTCTGACTCCGGGAGACTAACTTCCTTCAATTCCCCTCCAACCGCCGGAAGCTTCATTTAATTTGTCGCAAAAAGCAAGTCGCATAGCTGCTTACTGAAAACGCTTTGGTTCCCCCTGAATGGCTTCACGTGGCAATCCTGGTATGTTTCTGATATAATCCAAGTGTCAGTGCTGCAGAGGTCCTTTTTGTACTGTCCTGAACGGCGTACACAACCTGTATATGTAACATGCACTATGCTACCACTCCAACTTTCGAATTAGTTTAACAATACTGTCGGTGCTTGTCTGCTGAGCACCTTATGAACTGAGACGTTATTCACAGTCAGTCAAAGGGTCGCTCACGGTCTGGCGATCAGGAGAGGCCAGACCAATTACCAAACGGCACGAGCACCATGCGGTAACACAAAAATAAATTGTGAAGTCACCCCATCTTCCACCCAGGAGAGGCAAATAAAGATAAACACAGCAGAATAAGTAGTTGTTGGTTATTGGTTTTACGACACGTCGACCGTTGAGTCATGTAGCGTCGCCAATCTCTCACGCCGATTGGTCGCGGGCGAAGAGTATCGACAGGTGAGAGTCGGCAGAATAAGTGACATTTCAGTGCTAGCTAGTATTAACCCGCGCCGTCTCGGGGGGGGGGGGGTTTGATAGCGCCCCCCCGTAAGGTTTTCCGCGGATTGTGAAACAACGGCGCGCGGCAGCGCGCCGGAATTCGGCATACCTTTTCCAACATCAATTTGGCATGGTGTGTCAAAATTTTGAGTCAGGTCATCTAGGCCGTACACACCGGCCGTCTCTACACGGAGCCGGCCGGGGGCCGAGTTTACGACAATGTCAGACCGGTACACACCGGCCGTCTTCACACGGGGCTGGCCGGGGGCCGAGTTTACGACAGGGTCAGCTCGGTACACACCGGGGCCGGCCGGGGGCCGAGTTTACGACAGACTCAGCTCGGTACACACCAGGTCGGCGCCGTCCCGGCACCGGCCGCCGGCCGCTACCACGGCGGCGCCGATAACGCCGCCGCCGGCGCCGACAGAGATACTGTCCGGCTATAAATACCTCGGGCAGGGTCGGGGACGGCAGGTGCGGCGCCCGGAGCTGACCGACACCACCGCCAGCGACACCGACTACAGATCGCACACACATAGTGTGCAGCTGCAAACACTCACTGCACGCAACCCCGGCCCAACTAAAGCGCAACTGATCACGTTCAGGAGTCCTATCTACTGAGCAGATACTGAGGAAGAAAATCCGGAAACTTCATACTTAAATTGGACACCAACCCCTCACATAATCCTGTTTTGAGTCTCTGCAATAGAGTTCTGCGTCCCTGAAATGACTTTCGCGAAACAAGGACAGCATTCAACTGCAACAGTCGGTGACAATTTGGCAACATCCCGTGTTGTGGTTAATGTCTTCAAACAAAGATTGTTCCCCGTCCGTGATATTTATCATTTCTTCCCGACCGCTGATGAATTTTTACGTTTTGGCATGCTAATCTCCACTCCACGAAGAAAAAGCAATCTCAGAACGATGGCTACCACATGTGAACCACCGATGAGCCAGGCCCGGCTCCTCTCCCCATTACGAGGTTGATCGACACCGTCGACGGCGCAGACGTGGACCGACAGCGGCGGCTGACCCGTACCGCCCGGCACAGGCACCGCACGCCGCAACAGCCGAGCTTGAAGCAAACCAAGCTGAGCACTATGTCTGATCCCCGACTTCCAACTTCGCATATCTCTCTCTCTCTCTCTCTCTCTCTCTCTCTCTCTCTCTCTCTCTCTCTCTCTCTCTCTCTGTCTCTGTCTGTCTGTCTCTCGTCTGTCTCTGTCGTCTGTCTCTGTCTGTCTGTCTCTGTCTGTCTGTCTCTGTCTGTCTGTCTCTGTCTGTCTGTTCTTCGCTCGTCTCTGTCTGTCTGTCTCTGTCTGTCTGTCTCTGTCTGTCTGTCTCTGTCTGTCTGTCTGTCTGTCTTGTCTGTCTGTCTGTCTCTGTCTGTCTGTCTCTGTCTGTCTGTCTCTGTCTGTCTGTCTCTGTCTGTCTGTCTCTGTCTGTCTGTCTCTGTCTGTCTGTCTCTGTCTGCTGTCTGCTCTGTCTGTCTGTCTCTGTCTGTCTGTCTCTGTCTGTCTGTCTCTGTCTGTCTGTCTCTGTCTGTCTGTCTCTGTCTGTCTGTCTCTGTCTGTCTGTCTCTGTCTGTCTGTCTCTGTCTGTCTGTCTCTGTCTGTCTGTCTCTGTCTGTCTCTGTCTGTCTCTGTCTGTCTCTGTCTGTCTCTGTCTGTCTCTGTCTCTGTCTCTGTCTCTGTCTCTCTCTCTCTCTCTCTCTCTCTCTCTCTCTCTCTCTCTCTCTCTCTCTCTCTCTCTCTCTCCGTTTCATCCGTCCCGGCGACAGACCGACACGGCAGCCACGTGTCGCTCAGGTGTGAGCGTCATTATTCGTCACCAGCACATATACAGGTGCAGCGCACTCAGTCGCTCAGGCTATCAGGTGGTGGCAGCGCCGATCAATGCAGCAGTCACAAACCACACCTGGCCACTGTGCTGGCAGGTCGAGGTTCTCCTTACTCTCTCCCACCGACGGGCGGGCAGGGTCACACCTCCCGCCCACGGACGGGCGGGCAGGGTCACACCTCTCGCCCACGGACGGGCGGGCAGGGTCACACCTCTCGCCCACGGACGGGCGGGCAGGGTCACACCTCCCGCCCACGGACGGGCGGGCAGGGTCACACCTCTCGCCCACGGACGGGCGGGCAGGGTCACACCTCTCGCCCACGGACGGGCGGGCAAGGTCACACGTCCCACCCACGGACGGGCGGGCAGGGTCACACCTCCCGCCCACAGACGGGCGGGCGGGGTCATACCTCCAGCGCACAGACGGACGATTAGGTGGGGTCGGTCACACCACCCGCCCACGGACGGGCGGGCGGGGTCAACTCCCGCCCACGGACGGGCGGGCGGGGTCACACCTCCCGCCCACGGACGGGCGGGCGGGGTCACACCTCCCGCCCACGGACGGGCGGGCAGGGTCACACCTCTCGCCCACGGACGGGCGGGCAGGGTCACACGTCTCACCCACGGACGGGCGGGCAGGGTCACACCTCCCGCCCACGGACAGGCGGGCGGGGTCACACCTCCCGCCCACGGACGGGCGGGCAGGGTCACACCTCCCGCCCACGGACGGGCGGGCAGGGTCACACCTCCCGCCCACGGACGGGCGGGCAGGGTCACACCTCCCGCCCACGGACGGGCGGGCAGGGTCACACCTCCCGCCCACGGACGGGCGGGCAGGGTCACACCTCCCGCCCACGGACGGGCGGGCAGGGTCACACCTCCCGCCCACGGACAGGCGGGCGGGGTCACACCTCCCGCCCACGGACGGGCGGGCAGGGTCACACCTCCCGCCCACGGACGGGCGGGCAGGGTCACACCTCCCGCCCACGGACGGGCGGGCAGGGTCACACCTCCCGCCCACGGACAGGCGGGCGGGGTCACACCTCCCGCCCACGGACGGGCGGGCAGGGTCACACCTCCCGCCCACGGACGGGCGGGCAGGGTCACACCTCCCGCCCACGGACGGGCGGGCAGGGTCACACCTCCCGCCCACGGACAGGCGGGCGGGGTCACACCTCCCGCCCACCGACGGGCGGGCAGGGTCACACCTCCCGCCCACAGACGGGCGGGCGGGGTCAACTCCCGCCCACGGACGGACGATCAGGTAAGTCGTACCGTCCTCGCACGGACGGTAGGACGGAGTCATGCCATCCCGCACGGACGGTCAGGCGGGGTCGTACCACCCGCTCGGGGCGACCTGCAGATACTCAATCCCGCCTGCCCCAGGCGGTAGCCAACGCCGGAATCGCCAGTTCGTATTCCGTCTCCCGACATCCTTCTCTTCGGCAGACATCCGTACAACCAGAACTCCCAAGCGCATCGATTTCATGACAGAATATTCAGCAGACAGCGCATACTACGCTAACTTCACGCTCCCCTCCCCAGCCACCCACCCAATCCCGAGAACGCTCCGCCGACACCACGAGCGCGCACTCACCTCGTAGCAGTAGATGGCGATAGCGAAGAAGAAGGGGAACCCCCTCACGGAGAACTCCTGCGGATGGAAGCGCACCATCACGTGGTAGTGCTCAAAGTCGAACCAGAACACCACGGCGAACGCCATGATGGTGGACATCTGCGCGAACACACTGTCGGCACATGGCGGCCGCGCGTGTCAGTACACGTGATGATGATGAATTGGAGGTTAGAGGCGCGTCGAATGTAAAGGTCATTTTGCGCCCATAACTGTGTTTACAGAGTCTACCATGCTCCTACAGCGGTCAGTAAATAATAATCCTTAGGAGCGGCAATATACAACATCAAAGCGTGCCTGTTGAGTGCAAAATACACTTGACATGAATCAATGCAAAATACAACACGATCACATGCCAAATATGACGTTAGGATGGTTTAAGAGCATTGTCAGCGTAACCATTCAGTGAAGGACTGATCAGTTTTACACACACATCAGTGTGACATTCAAACGCATCCTTATACAATGCCTCGCCACGCACGTGAGCGGCGGCTCTGAAGGACATGTGTACCTGAAGATGGCCAGCTTTTCCAGCTTTCGTAGAAGGCAGAGCAGGTAGAGTGGCGGGAGGAAGAGGATGAGCCACTGCGCGGTGCTGACGCCCGCTATGTATGTTGACAGGTTCTCCGATATGAAGATCAGGTACGCACAGCAAAAACCTGCGGCAAGTGTTCGTCGCAGCATGACTGGCTGGCTTTTCACATGTCCACTAATTCCACGCGACGGCAGGGACTGGAGCGTGCACACGTAGTGTGTCCTCCAGCAGCCAACGGCTGCCAATACGGCCGGGTCACTCTGCTCGTCTCGTCTGAGTGGCAGAACCGTAAACAGCCCACCGCGCCGACACACAACAGTGCAGCACCCGTGTCGACGACGAATGCAGACGTGCCGTAAATAATAAACGCGCCAGCATCTGCGTAGTCTGAGCAGGCCCACGCTGGTCGATATGAGCTCACCTTTTGCGATTCCACACACGCGCCCTGCCTCATTGCAGGACAGCCTGGGCGCTCACCTGCCTGTGAGACCATTCCTCACACAGGACCTGTCTTTTGCGATTCCACACACGCGCCCTGCCTCTTCGCGAGACAGCCCGGGCGCTCACCTGCCTGTGAGACCATTCCTCACACAGGACCTTTCTTTATTGGGGTTTAGGATGGCATCGACTGCAGTGGTCATGCAGCTCCTCAAACAGGACCGCCCAAACGCTAACCTGCCTGTCAGCTCATTCTTCAGCCTGGAAGACCACTCCCCGCACAGGACCGCTCAGACGCTCACCTATCTGCGAGACCATTCTTCATACACGACCATCCAGACGCTCACCTATCTGCGAGACCATTCCTCACACAGGACCACCTATCTGCGAGACCATTCCTCACACACGACCACCCAGACGCCCACCTATCTGCGAGACCATTCTTCACACACGACCACCCAGACGCTCACCTATCTGCGAGACCATTCCTCACACAGGACCACCTATCTGCGAGACCATTCCTCACACACGACCACCCAGACGCTCACCTATCTGCGAGACCATTCCTCACACACGACCACCTATCTGCGAGACCATTCCTCACACACGACCGCTCAGACGCTCACCTATCTGCGAGACGACCACGGTTCCGTCAACCAGCCACCGTCCCTTGGCACCGTACGCGTGGAACCCTGCAGTCAACAACATCACGATCAGCATCTGCATCAGCACCAACTGTCGCCATGGCAGCTCAATGGGCCAGCACAGAGCCCACAGCGCTGCACAGATGGGTAGCCATCGCATGGAGATTCCTTTGTCGTAGAACAGAGGACATCACGCTAACGCGACACAACCCCGTCACGACGTCCAATCAGTGTTCAATATGGCAGGTGGCGGCTACGACGTAGAAGAAAGGTAGCCATTCTCAACACACATGGTTCATGAAATTCACGTGAAATGGGGTACGGAAAGAGTGACATTAACTACTGCAGCTAAATGGCATAGTTCATGCAAGTAATTCAGCTACCTGAATTAGGTAGTCAATGCTATGCTCAATGACAAATGTCCATCAGGTTTTGGTTTTGTCTGAGTCATGGAATTTCAGGACATCGGACCCGGGTAAGGCACTCATTTACCGCCAATTTCATCGTTGGACAACACACAGGCGCCGTGGGTAACTCAAACAGTCGACCTATGTGCTTCCAAAAATAATCACCTGACGTCCAGTCCAGGGACAACCAGTGTTGTCAACGTAATGACGTAGTTGACGATGAAACGGTATCTGTTGGCGGAGTGACGCCGTTGACGAGCGAATTATGTTGGCATAATGGCGCAGTTGGCGAGCGAATTATGTTGGCATAATGGCGCAGTTGGCGAGCGAATTATGTTGGCATAATGGCGCAGTTGGCGAGCGAATTATGTTGGCATAATGGCGCAGTTGGCGAGCGAAGATTGTGTTCATTGTGAGCTTGGATACCAACGTGCATCGTGCATCGACTATCGCCCATTTATTAATGGTTGGTTGGTTATTTGCATTTAGGGGCGCATCGACTGCGTTGGTCATACAGCGCCCATCTCATTAATTAATCACCAACAGGCCCTAATGCCCTATAGGTGAAGTCGTACAAAGTAAGCCTACGCTATCACGTGACACAAGTGGCATCCATGACAATGCGAGGCACGTCTGCGAAGCACATGCAGCCTCAGAGATTAGCTCTCGAAGTCGCCGTATAAGGGGCGACTTGCCGCTTCACTCGACCTATTGGGTCACATAAAAGGGTCGGTCGTCGATGAGAAGGGCATGAAGTAATTTGTGGTGCGGAGAGCGCACAACACACGATGTGTTATTTGTATGCAAACAACATCACACCGTACGCGTCTCACACGCAGAGACAGGGCATGATACAATCCTAATAGATACTCGTACTCCATAAAGTGGTGGAGAGTGGTAGTGGTTCCGTGTGGCGAGCAAGCCACAGCGGGAACTTATCGTGCACCCTCTCAACGCGAACGCCATGGCGTTTGGCGGCACCAGGCCAAATTACTGAGCAGTGCTGTGGGATATATCGAACGTTTGGCGGCACCAGGCCACATTACTGAGCAGTGCTGTGGGATATATCGAACGTTTGCGGCACCAGGCCACATTACTGAGCAGTGCTGTGGGATATATCGAACGTTTGGCGGCACCAGGCCAAATTACTGAGCAGTGCTGTGGGATATATCGAACGTTTGGCGGCACCAGGCCACATTACTGAGCAGTGCTGTGGGATATATCGAACGTTTGGCGGCACCAGGCCAAATTACTGAGCAGTGCTGGATATATGAACGTTTGGCGGCAAGGCCACATTACTGAGCAGTGCTGTGGGATATATCGAACGTTTGGCGGCACAGGCCACATTACTAGCAGTGCGTGGGATATATCGAACGTTTGGCGGCACCAGGCCACATTACTGAGCAGTGCTGTGGGATATATCGAACGTTTGCGGCACCAGGCCACATTACTGAGCAGTGCTGTGGGATATATCGAACGTTTGCGCTATGTGCGGCAAGAGATGCTCGCTTGCTCGGCTTGTGCCTGAGGAGGGTGACTGAAAATTCCGAAGGTTCAGCCCCAGCGCCCTGGTACATTTTGACACCATAGCACTAACTTGATCCGAAAAAGTGAGTTTTGGGTTCAGGATGACTCGTAATTCTCGCATAGCACTCAGGCTATGGAGGGCTGTGCCCTTTATTTGATACCAGGAAGGAAATTCCGAAGAAGGAAGGAAAGGAAGTTCCTCTCCAGTGATTTCAAGAATCTGAATTTTGAAGCATTTAGCTTGAGTTTCCATTCGGCCGCTCAGCGAGTTACTGCGTCAACGTCTCTCTGCGAGTGGAAAACCACTTATGCAAAGTTAGAAAAAGAGTGGAAAGTGAAGCAATAAATAAGTTGAATGCATGGCTTTAGAACAAAAAAAAGATTTCCTAGCCAATTTGAACACTCCCAATATATTCTGACGCATGGACATTTAATTTGCTCGCTGTGTTGAGCGCACAAGCAGGAAAAGATGTGTGGAAAATTATTCGCACTATCGGGAGGTACGAGGAGTACGTTATTTCCAGCAGTGTCATGTTCCACCCAAATCCAGAATTTTTTGGGACACTGCTGTAAAATATATAACATCTCTTCAATCCAAGATCATGTAACGCGATCACGCAAGTGGATCTGAATGGATACAACTACAACCTATACACCTGCAGATCAGCTGCCGCCACCTGTCGGCTGGACCGCCTGCTGGTCGGCTCCACCCAACAATGACACTGATAAAACAAGCAACATACATGTAATGTTATGTGTGTGTGGCGCATTTCGGTCCACACGCATGACACGCGCTGAGACTTCCACTTATGGTACGTGTTCCGGGCACCGCATGCGGCACACGTTAAGGTTCCATGTGGGTAGTTGTTCCGGGCACCGCATGCGGCACACGTTAAGGTTCCATGTGGGTAGTTGTTCCGGGCACCGCATGCGGCACACGTTAAGGTTCCATGTGGGTAGTTGTTCCGGGCACCGCATGCGGCACACGTTAAGGTTCCATGTGGGTAGTTGTTCCGGTCATCGTATGCGGCACACGTTAAGGTTCCATGTGGGTAGTTGTTCCGGTCATCGTATGCGGCACACGTTAAGGTTCCATGTGGGTAGTTGTTCCGGCACCGCATGCGGCACACGTTAAGGTTCCATGTGGTTAGTTGTTCCGGTCATCGCATGCGGCACACGTTAAGGTTCCATGTGGGTGGTTGTTCCGGCACCGCATGCGGCACACGTTAAGGTTCCATGTGGGTAGTTGTTCCGGTCATCGTATGCGGCACACGTTAAGGTTCCATGTGGGTAGTTGTTCCGGTCATCGTATGCGGCACACGTTAAGGTTCCATGTGGGTAGTTGTTCCGGGCACCGCATGCGGCACACGTTAAGGTTCCATGTGGGTAGTTGTTCCGGTCATCGCATGCGGCACACGTTAAGGTTCCATGTGGGTGGTTGTTCCGGTCATCGTATGCGGCACACGTTAAGGTTCCATGTGGGTAGTTGTTCCGGTCACCGCATGTGGCATGTGTTGGAACTTCCACGTGTGACTCGTGTTGAGGTCTTCACATGTAGCACACCTGTTGAGACTTCGACGTGCGACGTATGTTCAGGTCTCCATACGTGGCACACATAGTGAAGCATCCGCGTGCGACATGTGCTCCGGTTGCCAGGTGCAAAGTGCGGTTCGCACCGACCCAGGGTTGGATTTGTGCTTTGCAATCCTGAATGTGGAGAGGAAAGAACATTTTGGGGTAATCAAATATGGAGAAGATTTTCTTCCGACCATGCAAGCTGACATAGAATAGCAGCTTGCGCTTTCCAGTGAATATTAAGCACTTAAAAACCGAGTAATTCATTGTCAAACAGCACCATTCAACCTCAAAATGAGAAGAATGAGAAAAATGTCTGGTGTGTTTTTTTGTGGATACAAAAACATGCAGGAGCAGCCTCTTCATCCAACCCTGCGCCAACTCCGTATCACCTGCGTGGTGCGACCGGAACGAGCATGGCATCGCACTGGTGGGAGGGGTCAATGACCGCGCATGCGCACAGTGTCAGGACATCCATACCGTGCCACGGTGTGGCCCAATCTGAACTGGGAATTCCGTTTCGGAATGCGCGCGCCCTGTCGCGTGTCAGCCCATAGTTTCAAGTGGAAAAAAAAGTTTAAAAGGTTCACAACTGCGGCGATTTGTCAGTCAGCAATTGTCACATTCATGTCGGACCCAAACTATAGAGTTAAAGCTTTTCGCAACTAGCCCACCCTTCTTCCTTCATAGATAGGTAGTTACGATCAGCTACCTGGTTCCCAGGTAGGTACTATCTACGCTTGCTGAAGTTGCTTTACCGGTTGGCATCTATCGCCTAGAGATTAGCGAAGGTCTCGGAGACTTATTCGTCGAAATATATGTTCCATTGGTTCTTGCTCGAAATGTTTGAATGCTTGAAGTTAATGCTCAATTTATTTTGACTTCATGCTGACCATTCGAGAAACGCCTAAATAATTGTTCACAAATGTCACTGACTAAATGTTCGGCTCATGGTGCATCAGCATCACTGTTGCTTGAAATGCTGTTATATTCGTATATTTGGCCATCTCCCTCAGTCCACACAACCAGGGATATTGGCTGAGCCGCTGTTCAAGAGGTGCTGGAATGTGCTGGACGCTGCCCCTACCAATGCTGCAAAACATGGTGTGTGCGTGCCCGACGCACTCCCGAGAATCAATCACTGTCATCAATGAACGCTATCAGACATCAATGAAAACTGGCACTCAGACTGGCGTCGTAGTAATTACCCCTCACCCACGTCCTCCCGCCTTGGAGTCGCTCCTCTTCTTCCCTGCTGATATGCTAGAAGCAAGCCCTGAACGTCCACACTGCCGCAGATCAAGATACTAGAACAATAAACAATGTTACGAAACTTCTGCACTCCTCCTAACTACGCAAAGTTCAGAAAATTCGAACATGCTCCGTCAGGCTCCGGAACCGCTGCGATTGACTTCAACCCGGCTATAGAAACTTGCAAAACCAAGATATTTGTTTTGCGGCTGTCCGTACCCGACACAGAGCGGGCGTGAACCGCCATTGGCACGGGTGGCACGCGCTGGAAATCCCGCGTGTGACATGCGTTCGGGTTAACGTCCAGTGGTTCCACGTCGCTGGTACCTTTGGCACCACGTGGCGCCACATGCAGCACACCAGCCGGCCACACTGTCTGCAGACCCCGGCCAGTCCAAAGGTCGTGTCGTCTGACCTCACCTGACCTGACCTCCCCCACTGACGGCACCACGTGGCGCCACATGCAGCACACCAGCCGGCCACACAAAGCGACAGCTCCGCACCGCCACGTGAGGTGAGTCCCGGAACACGCGGCCGTTCTCGGCACGTGACACGTACCCAGATCTCCGTACGTGATCTCGTGCGAGGTGTCGATGAAGATCTTGTCGTCCTCGTCGTCTGCGACGTCGGCGGCGCCGTCGTCAGCGTTGAGCAGAGGCAGCTTCAGCTCCACCGAGCCGTTCGACACCAACACCTGTCGGCGGTCACACTGCCGGGTGACGTCATTGGCCATACTGTGACGTCAGCGACACAGCGCCGGCCACCTGTGATGTGGCAGTTGGCGTCACTAGACTGTTCGACACGACCCTATGATAATATCATCGATCGGTTAATATTGCGTTAGTTGTGTGTGTCAAAACAGTGACAGCTCTGTCCTGTACAGCTTAGTGGATGGGGGGGGGATCGTGAAACGTCGCAGTCTCCATGAAACATAAAATATTTTGGCGGGACACGCCAACCATGTCAGCCACATGTCCCCAGGCGGACCACCAATGGAGCCTGGCGGGGTACGTCAGCCACATGTCCCCAGGCGGACCACCAATGGAGCCTGGCGGGGTACGTCAGCCACATGTCCCCAGGCGGACCACCAATGGAGCCTGGCGGGGTACGTCAGCCACATGTCCCCAGGCGGACCACCAATGGAGCCTGGCGGGGTACGTCAGCCACATGTCCCCAGACGGACCACCAATGGAGCCTGGCGGGATACGTCAGCCACATGTCCCCAGGCGGACCACCAATGGAGCCTGGCGGGGTACGTCAGCCACATGTCCCCAGGCGGACCACCAATGGAGCCTGGCGGGGTACGTCAGCCACATGTCTCCAGGCGGACCACCAATGGAGCCTGGCGGGGTACGTCAGCCACATGTCCCCAGGCGGACCACCAATGGAGCCTGGCGGGGTACGTCAGCCACATGTCTCCAGGCGGACCACCAATGGAGCCTGGCGGGGTACGTCAGCCACATGTCCCCAGACGGACCACCAATGGAGCCTGGCGGGGTACGTCAGCCACATGTCCCCAGGCGGACCACCAATGGAGCCTGGCGGGGTACGTCAGCCACATGTCTCCAGGCGGACCACCAATGGAGCCTGGCGGGGTACGTCAGCCACATGTCCCCAGGCGGACCACCAATGGAGCCTGGCAGGGTACGTCAGCCACATGTCCCCAGACGGACCACCAATGGAGCCTGGCGGGGTACGTCAGCCACATGTCCCCAGGCGGACCACCAATGGAGCCTGGCGGGGTACGTCAGCCACATGTCCCCAGGCGGACCACCAATGGAGCCTGGCGGGGTACGTCAGCCACATGTCTCCAGGCGGACCACCAATGGAGCCTGGCGAGGTACGTCAGCCACATGTCCCCAGGCGGACCACCAATGGAGCCTGGCGGGGTACGTCAGCCACATGTCCCCAGGCGGACCACCAATGGAGCCTGGCGGGGTACGTCAGCCACATGTCCCCAGACGGACCACCAATGGAGCCTGGCGGGGTACGTCAGCCACATGTCCCCAGGCGGACCACCAATGGAGCCTGGCGGGGTACGTCAGCCACATGTCTCCAGGCGGACCACCAATGGAGCCTGGCGGGGTACGTCAGCCACATGTCCCCAGGCGGACCACCAATGGAGCCTGGCGGGGTACGTCAGCCACATGTCCCCAGACGGACCACCAATGGAGCCTGGCGGGGTACGTCAGCCACATGTCCCCAGGCGGACCACCAATGGAGCCTGGCGGGGTACGTCAGCCACATGTCCCCAGGCGGACCACCAATGGAGCCTGGCGGGGTACGTCAGCCACATGTCTCCAGGCGGACCACCAATGGAGCCTGGCGGGGTACGTCAGCCACATGTCCCCAGGCGGACCACCAATTGAGCCTGGCGGGGTACGTCAGCCACATGTCCCCAGGCGGACCACCAATGGAGCCTGGCGGGGTACGTCAGCCACATGTCCCCAGACGGACCACCAATGGAGCCTGGCGGGGTACGTCAGCCACATGTCCCCAGGCGGACCACCAATGGAGCCTGGCGGGGTACGTCAGCCACATGTCTCCAGGCGGACCACCAATGGAGCCTGGCGGGGTACGTCAGCCACATGTCCCCAGACGGACCACCAATGGAGCCTGGCGGGGTACGTCAGCCACATGTCCCCAGGCGGACCACCAATGGAGCCTGGCGGGGTACGTCAGCCACATGTCTCCAGGCGGACCACCAATGGAGCCTGGCGGGGTACGTCAGCCACATGTCCCCAGGCGGACCACCAATGGAGCCTGGCGGGGTACGTCAGCCACATGTCTCCAGGCGGACCACCAATGGAGCCTGGCGGGGTACGTCAGCCACATGTCTCCAGGCGGACCACCAATGGAGCCTGGCAGAACACGTCAGCCACATGTCCCCAGGCGGACCACCAATGGAGCCTGGCGGGACCCATCAGCCACATGTCTCCAGGCGGACCACCAATGCTCCTGTTCTCAGCGCCTGGCGCATGGAACTTATATCGCACTGGGACCTGACGCTCGTCTGTTTGACGCCGCGTCGCCGATGCCAGCCGAGACGACTTAGACAGCTTACGTTGCTCTTGACGTAGCTCTTGATGGCAGTCCTGGTCGGCGAGCGCTTCTGCAGCAGCAGGTACTTGCAGTCGATGATGAGGAACATGGCGCGGATGGAGACACAGCCTACGATCACCATGATCAGAATTCCCTCTGCCAGGCCTGCCTGAAAGTGGACAGGGTGCCAATGCCATCCAGACCCACCAAGAAGGGAATGGGTCATAAGTGGCCTTTAGCTCTGATCAGCACACAGGTTCTTTCACTCCAGTTATACATAGAGGAGGCTGTCAGTCTTCCCAAAGTCTACCAGTGTGAGAAAGGGTGTCAGTTTAGAAGTTGCACCTCACTTTAATGTAACGTACTGTGTGGAAGGACATCCATCACCCACTTTAGAGAATCCTTGGTGAAGCTCGTGAACCGACATCTCATCCTTCGTGCCACAGAGTCTTTGATTTACAACATGTGGGTGGTGCTGTACCGGTTGGGGTCCGTGGGTTTTACACGATCCAACATCCATAGGTATTGCGCGATCCAATATCCGCAATCTTACGTCATGCAACATACATATGCTTGATGCAATCCAAACATAGATGGCGGATTCGGGGGTGGGGCACCGGTACACGATGCCTTTTTAAATCCGGAAATTCCGCATTTACCATATGGCGTTGACTGGAGAAAAAAATCGTCCTGAAAGCTTCCCGGTATCTTCCCCCCCCTCATTAAATTCGGACATTACGCCACCAATATACGCAAACATCTCTAGGCTTTGCGTGACCGAACATTCCTCGGTTTTGCATGATCCAACTTCAATAGGCTTTATCAGAGCCAACATCCCTAGGTTCTCTGCAATCCAACATCCTTAGGATTTCAGCCATCAAAGATGTGTAGTGCTTATGCTAGGTTGGCTAAGTTACTATTATTATTTATATCCTAAACCCTTATTTTCGTTAGCTTTGTTCCTCACACAATAGAATGTCAGTATTTTTAGTGATTTTTTTATTAGTTATCATTGCTACATTAAATTGTTAATATTCTTCATGTGAATTGCCTTTGTTCTTGTATATTCCTGTTCTTCTTCTGCCCATCCTTCAGTGCCACTGTCAGCAATCTTTTATAACTATTGTATTCCACGGATTATAATCATTCCATTAAATGGAATGATTCTTGTCAGCACTAAACCTTGTTTTTTTTACCGTTTGCTGTACCACATGAACGATAAAAATGTACAAAACATCACAATTTCGTAAATGGAATTTTGGAAATGTCACATGGCTCAACTCATTCTTTTCCATTTCTTCTGAAGTGACTGTAGGGTGGACTGTGCCAAAGGCCCGAAATGCTCAGGGAAGACAATGTACATGCATTGTGCGATCATAACATCCTCTTGGATACCCTAATCAATGCTGCCTTTCCACTCAACACCCTTAAAACATTGGTGGCAACAAGTTCCCGAAATCATCGGGTTCCCGAAATCATCAAACATTGGTTCCCGAAATCATCGGGTTTGATCATCATCATCCCCCCCCACGATGAACCACAAAAGACAGTCAACCATCGAATTCATTACTTACTTCTTTGAAGGCATATGGAAGACCCAACACACCAGCTCCGATGAAGGAGATGAAGATGTTGGCAATGATCTTCAATGGATGAGCAGCCCCAGAGCCTGAGTTGCCAGTGCCAACAGACATCTGCAGGACACAAACTGAGATAACACCACTTCTCATAATATGCGTACATTCATAGCACCAGTTCCCAGTTAGTTAGCCCGTTAGTTATCTGGGCTTTAAGGTAGCACCAGTTCCCAAAGGTGGATCCAGGGGGCATCTCGCCGCCGGGTTCCGGAAAATCGACCCGGGCTCCAAAAAAAATCACAAGTCCCGAAAAATCGCCTAGTGCCCAGAAAACTCGCGTAAGGCTCAGACAACTGACGCCTGACCTAAAAAAATTGGGCTGCGGCCACGAAACGTCGCGTTGGTGCACACACATTCCAGTGAGGGCCCAACATTTGTGCCAGGAGATACACAAATTCGCGTTGGTGCCCCAAATAATGCAGCAGGGACCTAAAAGCACATCAGGATCCAGAAAACGTACAGGATCCCTCCATGAAGCACACTGAAGTCACAAACATGGGATGAGAATCTCAAAAACAACGGACCAGCGCTTCGGTTCGGAGCATATTTTTGGTAGGATGGGCCCCATACACAGGAAAATTAGGTTGCTAATACAGTTGCTATTTTCATAATGATGATGAATTGGAGTTTACGGGTGCGTCGACTGATACGGTCATTTTGCGCCCATAACTGTGTTTACAGGCACACTTACCATGCTCCTACAGTAGTCAGTAATTAATAATCCTCAGAGGTGGCGATATACAACATAAAAACGTGCTTGTCGAAGGAAGGTAAAAACGTTCCCAGGCCATACGACCACAGTCATTCTTTAGTAGCATATGCAAAGTGTGGGTGTTGGCCGTCCTACAATCTGGCGTTGTAGAGGTTCTAACAGCAAACAACCTACTAAAACATGATAAGCGATAAGCAGGTCAGAACACCGTTGGCATGAAGGTCGGTCATCACCGGTCAGTAAATAGCTGTGTGTTGCGAAGGCATGCCCTATCTTCAACTGGCAGAGCGTTACTTCCTCTCGTCGCGAGGTCCGGCGTGAGGATTGCCACATTCCTAGCTCAGGCTTTATAACCCTCAGCTTGCTATGTTTGTAGTTCCAAGCTCGTTGTGATTCAGACCGCATATATGATAGTATGGAGGGATACATATTCCTCTTGGAGGAAGAGGCAGGCGAACCTCACGGCCGTTACAGATAGCGTACTTTGCGGCTTTATCGGCAGCTTCATTTCCAGCAAGTCCAACATGGTTGGGGATCCAGCAGAATACGATATTTTTGTCGATACCAGTTCGGGATCTGACGACGCATATAATTATTTTGACAAGCCTGTTATCCGAGTTGAAAGACTTCATTGTCCAAAGACTGCTCATTGAGTCAGTGAAAATCATGTGATTTGTGGATTTGTTATCCTGGATGTAATAAAGAGCTTGCAAAATGGCATACAGGTCAACAGTACAAAATCGACGCCTGCTTTGGTAAACATAAACATCCAATCCCACGTCGACCGACGCACGCGAATCCCACTCCAGAAGAGAACCTGGAGCCGTCTGTGTAGATTCGAGAGAACTCACGGTAATGGTATATTTTTCCAACGCCAACATGCGGAAGTCTTCGGAGTTGACATTCTCCTTCTTTGAACAGGGCAGAGTAAGGTCAGTCTGCACTGGGACAACCTGCCAAGGCGGGATGTTCGGAGTGACAGCGCGTGCTACAGAACCTGGTCTAATTTTGCATCTACGAAAGATCGGGAGCATGCGCCGGAAAAGGTAAGCCATCCTGATTACGGGATGACCGACGTGGCAGTGGTGGCCTTGGAAATATCCATTGATAGACAGGATGTTTTCGGTTCTTTGCGGCCCTACACGCGTATCTCGCTCCCAATAGTGTACGGCGTAACGCAAGAGGAGGTTCTCAGTCTCAGTCAGGCTCAGCCATTAAACTGTTGGCCCAAGAAGTACGGAAAGCTCCAGTAGTAATATGAAGGGCTGTATTGTGGATAACGTCCAGACGTTTCGTTATGACACACGCTCCGTCATAAATAAAACATCCATAGTCGATTTTGGAGCATACGAGCGATCGGTAGATAAGAAGCAAGATAGATCTGTCTGCTCCATACGAGCATCTGGAGAGTGTTCATCACCTGCAGTGTCTTTCCACATTTCTGCGCAAGATCGTTGATGTGGGTGCCGTACGTTAGTCAGCAATCCATTCACATACCTAGGAACATGGCAGTTGACTTGAATTGAATATGGCGTCCATTGAGCATAATCACAGGGTCGGTGCAAGAGCGTTTGCGGCAGAAGTGGACAGCGATGGTTTTCTACGTGGACATAACGAAACCTCTTTTTTCGCACCAATACTGCACCTTCTGGACAGCCAGCTGCAGTCGCCTTTCTACCATGTGAATGGAGCACGAAGAGCACCACACGGCGAAATCATCCATGAATAGCAGTTTCCCTACAGAAGTTGGCAGTGAAGTACCCATATCATTGATAGCAATACAAGCAATGCTACACTCAGCACGCTTCCCTGCGGGACTCCGTTAACTTGTGAAAACGTGCCATAGAGCCTATTAGCCTATTCTAACACGAAAAGTTATGGCAGATTTTAAAAAAGGTCAAGAAGAACGCCATAGAACATCTGACATCCATACTATCCAACTTCATCAGTATATAGTGATGTCATATCATATCATATGCACCAGCAATATAAAAATATTGCAGCTGTATGGTGGAGATTCATAAACCCAGAAGGCACAACAAAGTCAAGTGTTAAAATATGGTCAAGTGTGCTACTGTGTTTTGGAAGCCACTTTGTATCATAGAAAGGAGATTGTTATGTTCTAAAAACCACATCAAACAGACATCTATCATTTTCTTAAATAACTTACATAGGGAGCAAGTGAGTGAAATAGGTCGGTAATGCAGTGGCTCCTTGCCAGTTATATTTGATTTGTGCATGGGAACTATAATGCTATTTTATAAAAAGGATCCCTTTGAAAAAGTACTTCTCAAAACCTGGTGACTTCTTTAATGAGGGTAGATTGGGATCACCTCAAATCTGCTTGCCCCTGATGCAAACTGACGTATAACACTGGTTTTTATGCTAATACATGCAAGGTGGGAAAAATTACAGCATGAAATTTCCTTGACATAGAAACACAAAAAGGTGTATGAACCACAGAAGGAGCTGTTTTTAATCCACAGGACACATTTATTTTTAATTTAGTTGGTTATTTGGGGTTCAGCACAATTTTATATTCAATTCATGATGAATCAATTTCAATATCAATTTTATATGATCAATTTGATGAATTTGATTTGATACCAATATATTTTTCTCAGTTTCTACTTTTGGCAAATGCCATATGCCAGACTGGTTAGCATGCCCCCAAAAACTATCAGGGACCAGAAATATGTGAGGCACCAAAAATCTGCAGAAGGCCCTGGAGCAGCCCCCCTGCCATATTTTGCCTGGTACGATATGTCAAAAACGCCCTGCCAATAGAGCATTTATCCAACCACATGTATTCTTCGGCAGATGCAAAGGTGTCAGTGAGTAGCAGAATGGTGCAAACACAGCCATTGTTTTTCAGCACGTGCATTGCAGGGGCTTTCAGATTCAAAGTTCCAGGAAAGAGGGGGAGGGGGGGGGAGCAGATTTGCCTTCTGACTCAAAAACTTCCCAGCTGATTAATGCACATGAAAAACAGTATTCAAATCCAGGCATCCTGGACTACATTTCTGAAGAAAGAACACCAAAAATTTGGATGAGTAGAGTACATGGGGTGAAAATGGACAACAATTCTAAATATTTGGCACCTTGCTACCACCACAATTTTGAGCTCATTGTCTAGTTCTTGATCACATTCCATAGCTAAGTAATTGCTGATCACAATGTATATCTGTTGTTGGGATTTGAGACTTCATAGGTATGTCATAGGCATTTTCATCTCCCTAGGATGAAAATAAAGGGTTATATTTGAAAAGTGACTCCACTTTTAAATTCCGTTCAGTTCCATTTTCAGTGGACTCTATTTTCCATTTGCTGGCATGGTTTCTTTGGCTCCAGCTTCATTTTCAAGGCCTGGATGCCATAACTTTGGTCACAGGGTGTTTTATGTCTCACAAGCACATTCTTAGGGGGCTCCAGGCTGATGTTTAGAGGCCTGGCTGGGTCTTTTGAGGCCCAAACTAATTTTGAGGGGACAGGACTGATTTTCTGACCCTTACTCAATGGGGGGGGGGGGGAGAGGGGCTGCTTCAGACCTTCCATATATTTTTGGGCCTCACATATTTCTGTTCCCTGATAAGTTTTTAGGGGCATGCCTACCAGTCTTTAGCATTATTGCATTTTAAGGAACCTGCAAGACAAGTTTTACATGCATTTCACCTCCATGAAGCAAAACAAAGGACTTAAGTTTCATTAGGCTAGGTTAGGCTCAGTTAGGCTTTTCTTCTATGTTCAAAATATTTTCTTTTTTGACATTTTCCCCCCAAAACTGATTTTTTTTCTTCAAAAACATGAAACAGAATGAACTAGGTTAGGTTACATTACTTGGAATATTTCTTTTAGAAAAAAAACAATTGAAAATTGTCCTTTGTAATTTTTACCATGAAAGGTTAAGTGGTAAGTTTTTGCTTTTAAGGTGTTTTATGAATTCTTGGAACTTACCTTCCCAATACAATGTTTATGAGTGTTACTAAGATGATGGAGCCACTCATTTTCTGTGCAAATGCTTACTTTTCAGTTTGTGAGGGCAACAGCATAAAATTAATGTTAAAAAATTAAATCAATAATGCAACATAACCTAACTGAGAAAAGCAAAATGTTCAAAACTTCAAACAATTCATGTTCCAAAATTTTCCAAATAAAAAACATACATAATCTAACCTTCAGCTAACAACCTTTTCAAGAAAAACAAGTTACTTATTTTTTAATTGAGGGAGGGGGAATTTTGGACAAAATTACCAACTTAAAAATCTAAACCTTAGCTAAACTAAACAAACCAGACCTAACCAAATCAATATAATTGCATTTTAAGGTGGCAACAAGACCAGTTTTTACACACATTTGGCTCCATAAAGCAAACATGGGTAGGTTTGATTAGTTTAAGTTTCCTAAGTTGAAAAAATTGTTCAAAGATTCCCCCAAAGATTGCATTAGAATGAGAAATTACAAGAATTCATAAAACACCTTAAAGCACAAATTTACCACCAAACCTAACCAATATGTTTTCTTTATGGAGGAAAAATGTGTGTAAAACTTGTCTTGTGAACACCTTAAAGCACAACACAAGTTAGGCAGGGTTATGTTACCCTTTTGTATTTCCTTTGAACATTTTCATGCTATATCATTTTACCAACTAGGCACAAGTCCCTTCTTTGATGATGTTATCTTGCCTGCCAACTGAGAGCAAGCATGAAAGTGGTCACATCCTGTTAACCACATTCATAAACATTGCATTGTAAAAATAAAATCCCAAAGTTTCAAAATACCATAAATTGCAAATTTACAGTTATTCCAAGCACCAGTTGGTTGGTTGGTTATTGGTTTTACGACACATCGACCGTTGAGTCATGTAGCGTCGCCAATCTCTCACGCCGATTGGTCATGGGCGAAGAGTAGCGACAGGTGAGACTCGAACCCACAACCTTTCGATTGTGAGACGAGCATCTTACCCCTAGACCACTCGTCCCCTTGCAAGCACCAGTTGAAGTAACCTTAGTTTTTTACACAATTTTTGCTGATTGGTTGGTTATTGGTTTTTACGACACGTCGACCGTTGAGTCGTATAGCGTCGCCAATCTCTCACGCCGATTGGTCGCGGGCGAAGAGTAGCGACAGGTGAGACTCGAACCCACAATCTTTCGATTGTGAGACGAGCATCTTACCCCTAGACCACTCGTCCCCCAATTTTTGCTGAGGCTGTCATTTTTGAGACTGGAGTCATTGTATCTCAGTGGGTACCTATTTTCACACTTGCCTGATTTGGTAGGTATGCTGCTAATTTGGGTGAAGTGCCATCACAATGCTGTACTAGGCTTTTATGACATATGTAGGTAGGTATATGCTAGGCTTTGGGACACCCATTGGCAAGCCCTGTTTGTGCCTGGTGTTCACCCATTTTAAGTGCACCAGACCTACTGCCCGGTGGAATTGGCAGAAGTGGAATTGGTGGAGGAATTTCTGCATGCCTGGGTGCACACCTGAATTTAGGGGTCTGTTCCCGTGGCTCCACCAGAAGGAACTCAGTGGAGGCTAGTGGAGGCTAGTTTAGACTGGCCCACGGGAACGACCGGTGGAGCTTGGTGGAGAAATCAGTTGAGAGTGGTGTGAATTCCATGACAAAAAGGAAGCATTTGGCACTGTATTTGGCCAAATTGCCTTTCAAATGTTTGTCCAGATGATCGCACAATGTACACGGTATGCCTTGTTTTACAAAGTCCCAAATTTGTCTTTATTTCTGGCTATGTATGTCCTCAGAGACTGCAGGGAGCACACATCCTTTTCGCCTATGGGATCAGGGTGGGAATTAAGGTACTTCTTAAGAGATTTTATCTCTGAAAACATTTTTGCACTCCGGGTTCATACTGGATAGGATGGGCTTTACATGCACTCCGACACAAATGTGGGAACAAAGATATCAATAAAAACAAACACAGAACGACACCCAAAAAAACGCTGGGTATTCCACTTACAGTCACCACTCAAACTAATCACTTTTTGTAGCAGTCAGCAGCCGGAACACATCTTCACACACTCCATCAATCTCAACCACCGGAATTGCCGACAACAACGCGCCAACAGCAACTTGCAGGATGATGTGCATGCACACTTAGAACACTGTTCTCCGGCTCTGGAGCTGTGTCTCGGAATACTTGCGTGCCTCCCACCCTATGGTGGGAAACTTTGACAGTTTTAAGAGACGTTCTCCGGAGTCCAGGAGGCCACCGATCAGAATTGGCTGCATTAGCATTTTCTGTTCTGAAATCTGTCTGTGAACCAATCAATGCAAGGTATTTTGTATATGATGTCATAACCATTAGCAACTTTGAACACATGGTTAACAGTGTCCACACAAGTTAACAGTAAACACAAGACCTTGACTGATCCTTTGCTTTGATCACATCCAACTGTGGCGTGTGCGGTAGCGGAGTTGCGTTCGTATTACGTGGGAGTGGCTGCGTAGGTAGGTATGCGCTGAGCTGAGGGTGAAGTGCGAAGTATTTTTGTTTGTTTTTTGTATGGCTAGCCTTGTACTGAGACCAATAGTGAAAGGAAAACGCATTTCTCCTGTGAGTTATAAGAAACGAAACAGTGCCGATTATTACGGGTCACTGCCGGGCGGTGCCATCCATTGTTCACTTCTTTGTTTGTATGTTTTGGCATTTGATTTGACCCAAAATGAGAATGATGCATATTATGTAGGTACTGATTTAGGTTTTTCCGGTCGGTTACTGGTAGACAGATGCCATGCATAAAAATAATGTCCATGAAAATGTACTCCAGAAGAAATCAGTATGCACTCAGACTCCCAACCCGGAAAGTAAGTTTCCCACTCAGTATGGGATGAACCAGGCAATCTCTTTACTCTCGGTTGAGCATCGTCTCCCCGTTTTGTGGTTTGGCCTGCCTTCTTAACGTACAGCATATAATCTCGTGTCTGGACCCTCCGGGCTTCCTCGGCCCGAGGCGCTTCTCTACCCGATGCTGGCTTCCTCATCTGAACTTGCCCGACCTCGTCGATCGGGCTCGAGTAGGATTTTAGTCGGCGCCAGGAGAACGGTGGTACTTCTGGGCACGGGAATTGCGGCGGATCCGGCCGGTAAATTAACATCTTCCCTTAGGCCGAATGACGTAGATCAAAGGCCTAAAAAAACATGTTTGTGGTCTGTATCTGTTACTTCGATTATTGTTCATAGTTGTAGTAATTTCATATTTCCTTTGCGAAGGATGATCCTGGTATTCAGGTGATGCATGAAGATGAGATTCGTATGATGGAGGACGTTGTTTACGCGCAAATATATGGCGCAAATGCGCCGTGATTGAGCTCAACTGAAAAATCACAATTGGACCCTGCTTCTGGGCTGGTGGAGCTTTTGCTCCACTGGTGGAGGTTGGTGGAGGGAAAGTCTCCACCGGATTTGCGACGGGAACGACCAGTGGAGGTTTGTGGAGGTTAGTGGAGCGACGGGAACAGACCCATGGTGTGCATTCAAGATCTCGTTGAAACTTTCCACGTTTTGCACACTGGCAGGTGACAATGAAATTGGTTTCATTTGGTGACAACTTGACTGCTTAGTAATGGTTTTGATTCGATCAAACTTGGCTGCTTGATGGAGAACTTTACTTTTTTAGAACACACCTGTTCTTACCTACCAAGGTCCTCCACAAATTTCCCTTACCTTGAAGGATCCCGGTAGCGGTATTGATATGAGATAATTACCAAGCACGTCAATGACAGCCAATATTGTTTGTCACAAGCCAGCGCGATCATTGGCCAGGAGGCCGTACGGTACCACCAACAGGTAGGTACCACGCATGGAACTCCTCCGGCACACTCCGCGGTTCACTTTGGGCACCCGCCAGCCAAGTTCGGCACCGACAGCAGCAGATGACGACTTCCCACGGTTCGACTTCCCCATCCCGCTCCGCGTCACAAGCAACGGAATTTGTTCGCTGAACGATATATTCCTTTGTTATTCCGAGGGCCAGGGTGACGTCACAAAATCCAAATTAAGTGGTTTCCAACAGTGCCCACAAAAAACAGATTCATCTAGGCCTAGTGAAAAAAATCCCATGGGATTGGATTTATTCTCCATTGAGCATATGGGATCCCATATGCCCCATGGACAAAAACCTGGATTGTCCCTTGAAGAAATCCAAATCCCATTTGGATAGACAAAATCCCATGAAGAAGCCAGAACAGTCCTATCGCAGCATTAGGATAGTCCCATATAACGCATGGGTCCCGTGTCCCGACTTTTAAGAGCCCGATCCCTCAAGCATCCAGGAGGCATCCCCTTTTGGGCAACCGTCCTAACCTGCCCAGATACTGGTATAAGAAATGTCAAGTGCCGTGGGTACTGGTTCATGTGGGTACGTGACGGCAGCGCCCCCCCCCCCCCCGCTGGAGCACACTTCACGTGGAGATTCCCAGTGGGCATGCCGGCAGCGGCCCGACGTCGGCCCGATGCCCGGCCATACGTCGGGCCGATGTCGGGACGCTAGCTGCCCGCTGGTGGCTGGGGAGTGGAATGTACGCCCATGCTGACATGCAGCCAACACTCAGTCGGCATGTAGCCGACGTGGGGCCAATGTCGGAAGGATGTCGTGCTGCTGTTGGGACGCTGGCGGCCCGTTGTCGGCTGGAGAGTGAAATGTTGGACAACGGCCCGACGTCGGCTGGCCGGTATTGATATGCCGAACTCAACCAAACATATGTTATATTCCAGGTGGAAAAGGAATATGAATTGTCCGCAAGCATCATATCCATAGTGAATAAAAATCCTACAGGATTGTCCTGCACAATTATGCAGGACAAGGTCTTGAGGGATCCTGCAGGATTCTGTGTGAGAAATTGACACAAGGATCCTGCAGGATCCTTCTAGCAATTTATCTGTCCTCTCACTCACGATTTCCTCCTCCGCCAACTTCGTCGCGCTCCGCCTTGTCCAATGTGTAATATGCATAACTCTGTTGAACATGTTTTGCTTATCTGCCCTGCATACCAATTACAACATCGCCTCCTTCTTTCTTACATTGCCCAACATCGACTTCCACTTTCGCTGCGAAGCATTCTCGGGGACTAACACCCGGAGCTCCTTGAGCTACTATATATCTTCCTGCACGGCACCAAACTAGAGCAAGTAATTTGAAGCCAAACGCTATCATCCTCTCCGTTGTCATAAAACACATACATATAGGATATCTCGCTGTAGGTAAGCAGGGACCGATCCAATTTGGCCAAAATGGTCCGTTTGCCTTACATGTTGCGTTTGGTTTTTTCTTTACCTACGGGTTTTCCAAGCAGTCTGGCTTTTCCCTTCTCAGGTTTTTTTTCAAGCTTTAACTTAAACATACACCTACCTACACATACAAGGTCGGGCCTGACACCCACGACCCGCCCTGGGCGCCGGGCCTCCACTCAGTTTCAGATCGCAGGGGGGCAGTGGAGCCTGTTCGTAGGCTATGAAGCTGTCCACCCTCCAAATGTCTTCTGATTGATGTATGTATGTATGTATGTATGTCTGTACATGAACCTGTATGCTATGTATGTATCGGCCCTTTACGCCACGTTCTTTCTTTGCCGGCGTCTCGTCTTTCCTCTCTTGCTTATTTGATATAACCGGATGCCACATAAGCCGGATTAACGTAACCCTTTCTTTAACGTAATACATTTCTAGCGGATGGCACTTTGCCTCTGCTAAAGACAAAAAAGAAAAAAAGTAGGGCCGGCTAGGTTACATAGACGGCCAGGGGACGTGCCCAGCGTGGTAGGGATCCGTGCCCACCCGTGGACACATAGGCCTGGTCGCACGTCTACGGCGAATAAGGCCCGTGCGGCATCGACTGTCTTAAGGTTAGGTATGTCGGTCAAAGACACCAGAGTACCTATATGAGCCCTCGGAGCCAGGACGATGAGCCCCTCGTAGCAGTTAAGACTTTATCCAGGCGAGGAACGCTGCCAATAATGGCGAGGCCAGCTACGATGGGTAGTGAAAAGTTTAAAGATTTTGCCAACATACCTAAAAAAATAGAGTAATGGTCTGTCGATATATGTGTTTGTGTACCGCTGACGGAGGGGGGGGGGCAAATTTGGGGACCAAGCAATTCATTAATTAATAAGGAGATAATGAATGGGACGGGCGAATGTAAGTGAATGAGGAGAATGAATGTGTGTTAGGTAGCTTTAAGACGAGCGGATGCAGCTTGGGGCTAAACACATGCACCTATTTCGTGCGGTACATTGCGCAAAATTATGCTACTATTAGCATCCAAAAAGTCCCAACTCGGGACAAGTCATTCAAACTACAGACAAATTACATGCTCATTCATTTTATAATACAACGTATTCATTCTAATTTGGCTGGAGGCACTCACTTACCCATATGGTGTTCCCAAAACTTTGACCCCGCACAACATATAAATTCGTGTTAGGGGCGGTAACTCAAGCAACACCAAGCCGGCTGGCGTTGGGGGGAATGGGTGGTGGAGGTGGTGGGGATCCAACCAACACACAACACATCACACACACACAGGCACAGAAAGCGAATTGGAGAGTCTTAATTAAGTCAGCTTAGTTAAGGTCTTCTTCCACACAACCCGAAGCAACGACCGCATAGCACCCACAAACCACCGCAACCCTACAGCCACCCCACCCCCACACCCCACCGACGGCAGAGCCGCCATCCCTACAGTCCCATGTTGAAAAGTTGAATTTATTGGGAGGGCACAGGCAACTTGGTGGAGGAAGGGCAAGTGTCCTCCCAAAAGCATACAAAGCTACACCCCTGCTGCCCAGGATCTATGCCGATATCCAACATGTCTTAACCCCAACCCAGCCACAAACACTGCTCCGACCTCAAAGCATTAAAACACAGTACCATGACGAAGATCGTCGGCAATCGGGAAGCAAGCATTAGCATATTTCACGTTGGTCCAGAAATAGTCATCATGTGACGTTTCAGCAACATAATCAGCCTCCTTGAAATGTGTCACATACAGATGCCTGCACGGTAGTGTTTAGTTGGTTTGAAGTAGGTTTCTCTGGAAGTTTTCATTGTCCATGCATTTTCCGGATTTCCTCGGCCGGGAACTGCTGTTCACCTACTTCGATAAGTTTGGGAACACAGCAAAGGCCCATCTCTCGTTAGGCGTCAGACGCAGTATTAATGCGGACATCGGGAGAGGGGTCCCACTAAAGAAAGAAAGCAGGTAAGTTCCTGATTCCATTCAAGAACTCTGAGATATACGCTCGCGACAAGCGCGCCGGGATGCTCACTAGTGTGTGCGCTAAGAATATAGTTACAATTTATGAGACTCTGTCTCTATACAATATGATACGAAGTGCATTTATAAAATTTAGCTTGTCTTCAGACGTCAATTTCATTGCCATTTACAATGATATATTGCGCATATTGCTACCTTGCGTATTGTCTTCTGGAACTATTCTCAACCATGGACGGCGGGCCGCCGGCAGGCGTCCGCGGCTCGCGGCCCGGCCCGCCGACCGCCCGCCATTCATGATTTGGCGGGGTGCGGAACCGTTCCCTGAAGGTTAATGGGCCCCAACACCAAAGCTACAGGCAGATTTTCATATTTGAAACGATAGGCGATGTGCCTGGCATGATTTCCGCCACCATCGGAGTTTAGGCCGACAGGTCTCCTCGATATTGTTTAAGACAATTATGCGTATGGGCGGTGAATGGAAAGAATGCATCTGCAACCGTTAATTTCTCCTACACCATTTTGGCGTGGCAGAGCCGATGTTGCTTGGTATTAATCAAGGCTAGAACTTTGTTTTTTGTCGCGCCGCCGCTCAGCGGCCCTACGGATCCTCTGGGCAGCAACTGTCGGCGCTTGACGTGCATCGAGCCATGTCAGAACCTCAATAATGCCGGAAAGCTTCATGTCGAAAGGTTAAAAAATGACAGTCGGTTAGATATCTATAAAAGTAGTCGAGCACGACATCAGAAGGCAATCGATTTTAGGTCGGCTTGTTCGAGACCATTTTAAATTAATTCGCTAATGTAGAACATCTGATATGCAATTTAAAAGCACACAATGTGATAATTGGTGACACAAATCCTGGAATTGAGGGCAAAAATGACCGTGTTAAGCCTTCATGGAAGTTATTCAACATGATACAAAAATGTAGCACGTTCGATTTTCGTTTAGTTAAGAACATTAGAAATTGTCAGCGGATCACACAGAAGATGTATGACGCGTTTGTATTACAAGTTGTTAAGTGGGCAATTGTTCTCATTTCACTTTTAGGGAAAAGTTACAGGGTTAAATTATTTGATAATAAAACGAATTGCCCATCATAAGAGAGCTTGTATAAATGCTGTTCAAAATTGACCATTGGAAATTACTTGCACCTCCTATAGAAACTAGAATATAGCATTAATCACAGCAAGTCTGCTCTGGTGGTGTTCCTTCATAAACCTACCACCAGGGCGGCGCCACCGGTACTATGTCCGCTCATGACGCCTAACGAAAAACCGGAATCAACAAATTCTCACCACGCACTTCCAATGGTAGCGGGCCTCATTTTGCTGCCTTTCGCGTCACATTCACCTGGTCTGCCATGCGGTGGCAGAAACTATGTGGTGTCTCCATTCAGATACGCTTCTTTAATGTTACCATAAAGTTTTACATCTTGGCCATCCGATGTCCATTCAAAACCGATTAGTTGGATCTGCCTGGATGTGGCAATGTTATAATTTTCGGTTGGTGTTAGTTAGTTATTTGGGTTTTAGGGCGCCTCTACCTTTCGGTTGGTGTTCAACTGCGGACTGGCTTAAGCATGCAAGCATATCACAAACATGAAAAGCGTATCTGACGACTCCTTCGTCAAAATTTTCCCAGCTATCTAGCGCAAAACCGTACCAAGTACAAGAAATGCTTGTAGGATTTGTACGTGTGCCTTGTAGGATTTTGTGACATCACGACCGATCTCCGTGACTTTTGGCTGGATAGCTTTACCTTTGATCTCGGGCCATTCGCGCAGGCTAAGGTACCCCACGGTCTAAGCCATTGCAGTTTCAAGGCTGAGCGTCAGCTGATGAGAGAGTTGGCAGATTTCTTCTTTTTAATGTGTCCCTCTGGAACATACAGCATAAATGCTCGCAGACGCGAGAAACCAGTGCGGTGTAGGGGCCAATTTCATTTCATTTCAATTGGGTTTTGCTGTGATAACTGCTGAGCCGTCAAAGACATCATTTTAATTTCGAATGCTTCCAACAAAAAAATGAAGTTCCAGTCTGGGCAAGGGCGTCGCCACCTGGGGGGGGGGCAGTCGCCCCCCCTGCCGTGAGACTGGGAGGGGGCGCCCCCTCTGTAATTTGAGGAGGCCCCTATCCGGAAATGCACAGGAAAAAAAAGTGAGCAAGGAGGCCCCCGTGATTACAAAGGAGGCCCCCATGATTGCAAAGGAGGCCCCCAGGATTGCAAAGGAGGCCTCCATGATTGCAAAGGAGGCCCCAGGATTGCAAAGGAGGCCCCCAGGATTGCAAAAGAGGCCCCCAGGATTGCAAAGGAGGCCCCATGATTGCAAAGGTCTCCAGGATTGCAAAGGAGGCCCTCTGGATTGCAAAGGAGGCCCCCATGATTGCAAAGGAGGCCCCATGATTGCAAAGGGGACCCCCAGGATTGCGAAGAATGCCTCCAGGCTAGCGAAGGAGGCCCTCAGGATTGCAAAGGAGGCCCCCAGGATTGCAATGGAGGCCCACAGGATTGCAAAGGAGGCCCACAGTATTGCAAATGAGGCCCCAGGATTACAAAGGATGCCCCCAGGATTGCAAAGGAGGCCTCCAGGATTACAAAGGAGGCCCCCATGATTGCAAAGGAGGCCCATAGGATTGCAAAGGAGGCCCCCATGATTGCAAAGGAGGCCCCAGGATTGCAAAGGAGACCCCAAGATTGCGAAGGATGCCTCCAGGCTAGCGAAGGAGGCCCCCAGGATTGCAAAGGAGGCCCCCATGATTGTAAAGGAGGCCCACAGGATTGCAAAGGAGGCCCTCAGGATTGCAAAGGAAGCCCTCGTGATTACAAAGGAGGCCCCATGATTGCAAAGGAGGCCCCCAGGATTTCAAAGGAGGCCTCCATGATTGCAAAGGAGGCCCCCAGGATTACGAAGGATGACCCCAGGATTGCAAAGGAGGCCCCAGGATTGCAAAGGAGGCCTCCAGGATTACAAAAGAGGCCCCCAGGATTGCAAAGGAGGCCCCAGGATTGCAAAGGTCTCCAGCATTGCAAAGGAGGCCATCAGGATTGCAAAGGAGGCCCCCATGATTGCAAAGGAGGCCCCATGATTGCAAAGGAGACCCCCAGTATTGCGAAGGATGCCTCCAGGCTAGCGAAGGAGGCCCCCAGGATTGCAAAGGAGGCCCCATGATTTCAAAGGAGGCCCCCAGGATTGCAATGGAGGCCCCTAGGATTGCAAAGGAGGCCCCATGATAGCAAAGGAGGCCCCAGGATTGCAAAGGAGACCCCAGGATTGCGAAGGAGGCCCCCAGGATTGCAAGGGAAGCCCCAAGGATTGCAAAAGACTCCAGGATTGCAAAGGAGGTCCTCATGATTGCAAAGGAGGCCCCCAGGATTGCAAAGGAGGCCCAAGGATTGCAAAGGACTCCAGGATTGTAAAGGAGGCCCTCATGATTGCAAAGGAGGCCCCCATGATTGCAAAGGAGGCCCCAGGATTGCAAAGGAGACCCCAGGATTGCGAAGGATGCCTCCAGGCTAGCGAATGAGGCCCCCAGGATTACAAAGCAGGCCCCTAGGATTGTAAAGGAGGCCCCCAGGATTGCAAAGGAAGCCCTCAGGATTGCAAAGGAGGCCCCAGGATTGCAAAGGAGACCCACAGGATTGCAACGGAGGCCTCCAGGATTGCAAAGGAGGCCCCAAGGATTGCAAAGGAGGCCCCCGTGATTATAAAGGAGGCCCCCAGGATTGCAAAGGAGGCCCCTATGATTGCAAGGGAAGCCCCAAGGATTGCACAAGACTCCAGGATTGCAAAGGAGGCCCTCGTGATTGCAAAGGAGGCCCCAGGATTGCAAAGGAGGCCCCAGGATTGCAAAGGACTCCAGGATTGCAAAGAAGGCCCTCATGATTGCAAAGGAGGTCCCCATGATTGCAAAGGAGGCCCCAGGATTGCAAAGGAGACCCCCAGGATTGCAAAGGAGGCGTCCAGGATTGCAAAGGAGGCCCCCAGGATTGGAAAGGAGGCTCCCATGATTACAAAGGAGACCCCCAGGATTGCACAGGAGGCCCACAGGATTACAAAGGAGGCCCCCAGGATTGCAAAGGAGGCCCACAGGATTGTCAAGGAGGCCCCGAGGATTGCAAAGGAGGCCCACAGGATTACAAAGGAGGCCCCCAGGATTGCAAAGGAGGCCCACATGATTATCAAGGAGGCCCCCAGGATTGCAAAGGAGGCCCACAGGATTGTCAAGGAGGCTATCACATCAAATATATCACATCAAGACCTTTAAAAAAATAGAGCCGATGTCCAAAAGTTGACGCCGAGACTCGATCGAACGGACCCCAGCACCGGAAAATTAAGAACAGTTCCGGAAAAAATACCCGGAGGGCTTTTATACGCCGAAAGGTGCCATCGGCTGAAAAAAAAACTCCTTCGGTGGCCGCAGTGGCATATCAAAGGGGCAAATGCCCCTCCCTCCTAAGAGGGATATGCTCCCAAGAATCGAGCCGAGACCCCAAAAGTCGCGCTGGGGCCACAAAAATTCGCGTCGGTCCACCAGAATTCGCGTAGAGGCTCCAAGTAAATACGGCGGGCCCCAGAAAACTCCCTCCGAGGCCCGAAAATCTGCAACAGGAACCGCCAAGATCGCGTTGGGGCCACAGCTAAGTACAACGCGCCCCGCAAACTCGAACCGGTCCCACCAAATATCGCGCTCGGACCCACAATTCCCATCGGTAGTACCACAAATTTGGTCTGGGCATCAAAAATTCACGTCCGGGCTGCCAACAATTGGCGTCTAGGGTTCCACATAAGCACCGTGTAACCCCCAAAGTCGCATCGATATCCGAAAAATAAAGCCGGATCCCTCCAAAATAACGAGGGATTCCAAAAAAAAGTCCGGGTCAGGAAAATGGTTCTGGAGCAACGAACATATCATCAGATGCCTTGACAAATCGCGTACGGCATCGAAAAACATACCGGAGCTCGAAGAAAATCGAGGTGAGATGGAAAAGCATGGCGCCAGGGACTCGAAAAATCAGGCCGAGATTCGGAATTTAAAGAAAATTCAGAAGAGTTCCACAAAAATCGCGTTGAGCCCAGATAACTGGCGTTGGGTCCCCGGAACCACACGTCTGGGCGCGATAAGTTGCGCTAAGACCCATAAATCGTACTGGGCCCCACAAATGTGCGTCAGAAGCCCCAAATAAACACAGCGGGACCCTAAGAGCACAACGGGGACTGAAAATGTAACTGGCCCTCCAAAGCGCAGTCTCGCAAAAAGCGACAGGGCCCTAAAACATGCGTTGCAGCCCTAAATAAATATACCGGGAACTCTTTAAAAAAAACAAAAAAAAAACACCGGAAGCTCTCAAGGCACACAGGGGCCATGCGACTGCACAAGGGCCCGAAAAGAGGCTGGGGTCGCAATAAGCAACATGGTTCCAGAACGAACAAAAATACCGGGCACTAAATAAATACATTGAGATCATTGAAAGCGCCCCGACAACTAAGAAAAATCATCGGTGCACAAAGAAGCAACAAAACCCTAAACCGAGCAGGGGTTTCGAAAATGCGTTGGGCCTCGAACAAAAATGGATTGCAGCCCTAAGACACATCCGTAGACGAAGAAATACGAAACGGGGCCAAAGAAGTGCACTCAGGCAGGGCCTCGCGGTTCGGTAGCCAACCTGGAAGCATGTTTAATCAAAGATATTAGGTGCATCAAAGCTCAGCGGGTATCCGCATGTCTTCATCATAAAATATGGGAAGTAGGGAACTAATGATCGAATTTAATTAATCGAATTTTCGCAGCGAACGCTCATACAAAGCATTTCATCCCGTCGATATGGCGCAAGTCTATCATGTGGCAGCAATTAGCAAAGCGTAGGAAGCCCAGCAGAATCCGCGTAGCATCGCACGAAGTGTGGCGAATGCGCCGAATGCGCAAGATGGGTGTGCACATGCACTAACGTTGGCGTCGTGGCGACCGGGCACTATGAACTGGAATGTCTGAAATTGGTAAATTTTACATTTTAAAGTGATCTGTGTAGGTGTAATTTCAGCAGTGCAAGGTGACTTACCAAGGAATGCCAAAAGAATACATTCGAACAGGGTGGGGGAGCTAGGGTTGAAATCCGACGAATCAGAAACGATAGTGGTAGATTAGGCCCCTCGACAGGATAATTTAGTTGGTCACTATTTATTTGATATAAAAAGGTCCCCTTTGACAAAATAGTGGTCGAAATCGGAAGACTTTTTATTGAGTAGGTGGACCCCTCCAAATACGTTTGCCCCCCTCCCCTTGACGCAAATATAGGTACGTCACTGGTCCCCCAATAATTTTCAGAAACATACGCACATGGAGCAAAGCCAACATTGAGGGGGCAAATTACCCCTCACAAGCATACAAAACAACACCGATGCCCCATATTAAATGGGAGAAATGAAGTTTTTAAATGTATTTTCTTCCTACAAACTTGTCTTCTGTAATTACAGCCTGTATGATTAGAGCTTCCCAGCTTCAATACCTTCTCAACGACATAATTCACAAAACGGTACAGCACAGTGAAAACCATGGGCGTGACGGCGTGGAATTTGAAGGTTTTGCATTATTTATGCATTGTCATTGTTACATTGTTGCATTGCCATTGATGCATTGTTGTTCAATGCTTGTTCTTGCCGTGAATTTATTCGCGGAGGATTTATGATTTTAGCTTCTGTGCCAAGTGCCTTGCAGCCAGTACCAAATGTCATAAAAATAAATAAATTCCTAAGATGACGATCAGAAAACCAATTCAATCCACTTCTTGTTGTCACCTTCGCGAAATTGTCGTCCTAGGACTGAGAAATAACCGTTTAAGCTTGTTTATGAGATCAAGCCGGTGGGAATGACTAACAGTAGTGATGAACCTCGCTATATTCAGTTAAACTTGGTGGACATAGAGATGGGTTGATCAATGGGAGATATCTTTAAGATATGCTCAGCACGAGCCCCACCAGCTCGCTACAATCTAGAGGCCAGCGGGAAGATTCTTCTCGTCGATAAAGCATAAAGATATTGGTTTGTTTTGGCACTGACGTATTTATGCACGTTTGCTTATTTATACCCTGGTATGGCTCAGTTCTCAGCGAAAAAAAGATTCCTGCTATTGCGCTTTGCGTAAATGATGCACCATGCCAAGAACAAACAAGACATCAATATGAAGTCATGTTCCCCATTCGGGAACTATACAAAGAGCCTAAAAAAGCAATAGGAGGCCCTAACACAGTGGAGGCCCCCTTTCGGGAACAGGAGGTCCCCTATCAATATTGCCCCCCCTGGAAGAATTTCGTGGCGACGCCACTGAGTCTGGGCCATAGCCAAGGGACTGTGGGCAGGGGCGATCCCCCACCCCTTCCCTTAGGCTCCCTGTCCCCTGAAGCGACCCATGCGCAGTCGTCTGCAGGGATCGCCACGGCAGAGATGGACAAGCGAACAACATTTCTGGTGGCCGCCGAGGATGTTGTCGGGCCCCTGACAACCCCTACCAATATCCAGCGAACGAACTTTTACCGGCATTTGTGCACATCTGCGGGCTCTTACACGAACATCTATTGGTTTCTGCAAACGTCTACCGACCCTTACGAAGATTACTGGCGTGTATGGACTTCTGCAAAACCTACGGGCTAAAGGCACCTCCGGACCTTTTCTGACTTATACAGGCTCCTATAACGCCTACGAAATATTACGAACGTTTACGAGCATTTACGAATGCTTGCCGACCCTTACGAACGTGTACAGACTTACAAACGTCTGCGGAAACCGACGAACGAAAACGGGTCATTTTGAATGTATACCGGCCCTAACGAGTTTATGGGCCCCTACAAACACTTACCAAATAATGCGCTTGCACTTACTGAATATTGAATCGACGTCTTTTTTTTATCTGACATCCGATTAGACAATCCTGAATAGACAATCTGCATTCCTGGTTTATGACAGTAGCATGTATACTTCTTAAGGATTCAGGTTATCAGACGATCCGGGATAGCAATGGGGTTCTTTTGTCACATGATAATTTTGATACGAAAAAAGCTGGCTCTTCTCGAAATAAAATTGCCAAAATCCGGGACTTCAAAATTGGTGGGGGTACCCCTTCGCAAAAACCGCCCCCTCCTTCGTCAATTCCTGACAACGTCCCTGATTCCACGCTGTTAATATCCAGATGGTGCAGGTGAAAGTGAAATTACGACCTGGTCCAAATGCAAGTAATAGATGTAGATTGAAACATCCGTCACACTACAGGTTACATCCACTATAGTACAACGTAGCCGACACAGACCCAGCCACCGTCACACCACAGGCCACGCCCACTACAGTACAACGTAGCCAACACAGACCCGGCCACCGTCACACCACAGGCCACGCCCACTTGGAGCCACCTGGTGACGTGCCATCTGGTGGCCGGTAGATGGCGGTCTGGCGCCGTCCAGCGACTTGGTGCCGTCCGGTGCCGGTCTGGTGCCATCTGGTGGCCGGTAGATGGCGGTAGATGGCGGTCTGGCGCAGTCTAGTGACTTGGTGCCATACGGCGGCGGTCTGGTGCCGCCTGGTGACCTGGTGCTGTCTGGTGGCCGGTAGATGGCGGACTGGCGCCGTCTAGTTACCTGATGCCGTCCGGTGGAGGTCCGGTACCGTCGTTACCTGGTGCTGTCCGGTGGAGGTCCGGTGCCGTCTAGTTACCTGATGCCGTCCGGTGGAGGTTCGGTGCCGCCTAGTTACCTGGTGCCGTCCGGTGGAGGTCCGGTGCCGCCTAGTTACCTGGTGCCGTCCGGTGGAGGTCCGGTGCCGTCTAGTTACCTGGTGCCATCCGGTGGAGGTCCGGTACCGCCTAGTTACCTGGTGCCGTCCGGTGGAGGTCCGGTGCCGCCTAGTTACCTGGTGCTGTCCGGTGGAGGTCCGGTACCGTCTAGTTACCTGGTGCTGTCCGGTGCCCCAGTTACCTGGTGCCGTCCGGTGGAGGCCCGGTGCCGTCTAGTTACCTGGTGCTGTCCGGTGGAGGTCCGGTGCCGCCTAGTTACCTGGTGCTGTCCGGTGGAGGTCCGGTGCCGCCTAGTTACCTGGTGCTGTCCGGTGGAGGTTCGGTGCCGTCTAGTTACCTGGTGCCGTCCGGTGCCGCCTAGTTACCTGGTGCCGTCCGGTGGAGGTCCGGTACCGTCTAGTTACCTGGTGCTGTCCGGTGGAGGTCCGGTGCCGTCTAGTTACCTGGTGCTGTCCGGTGGAGGCCCGGTGCCGTCCGGTGGAGGTCCGGTGCCGCCTAGTTACCTGGTGCCGTCCGGTGGAGGCCCGGTGCCGTCTAGTTACCTGGTGCCGTCCGGTGGAGGTCCGTGCCGCCTAGTTACCTGGTGCCGTCCGGTGGAGGTCCGGTACCGCCTAGTTACCTGGTGCTGTCCGGTGCCGCCTAGTTACCTGGTGCCGTCCGGTGGAGGCCCGGTGCCGCCTAGTTACCTGGTGCCGTCCGGTGGAGGTTCGGTGCCGCCTAGTTACCTGGTGCCGTCCGGTGGAGGTCCGGTACCGTCTAGTTACCTGGTGCTGTCCGGTGGAGGTCCGGTACCGCCTAGTTACCTGGTGCTGTCCGGTGGAGGCCCGGTGCCGTCCGGTGGAGGTCCGGTGCCGCCTAGTTACCTGGTGCTGTCCGGTGGAGGTCCGGTGCCGCCTAGTTACCTGGTGCTGTCCGGTGGAGGCCCGGTGGAGGTCCGGTGCCGCCTAGTTACCTGGTGCTGTCTGGCCGCCAGTCAGTGGCGGCTCAGCACAAGCCGAGGCGTTGCTCGCGATGAGTGACAAGCCGAAGCATTGCTCGCAATGACCGGTGCTGGGAGAAGACAAACATACGCAGTTGAAGCGCAGTGCAGGAAGAGACCGCCGAAACATTCCGAGGACGGGCTCTGTGCATTAGCTAGCATTTCCACATGGCGGGAAACTCCGGTATAACGGGTCTGTTCGCGGCGTTGCAGATTGCCCATACTCCTGAGTAAACAATGTAAACGAAAAACGCAACAGTGTGAAGCGAATATTGAGATTGGATCAGCAAATACGGTCAATGCTACGATTTGCACCCTACCCTAGGCATGGCTCCTTTCGATTTGAACTGGATTGGAATCGACTGTCCAGATCTGTTTTGGAATTGGCTGGCATCGACCGCGCCCCCGCGCCGCAGCCTAATCACCGTTTGGGCTCCGTTCGTGCCGTTTGGCGACCACTTGACAGCGCCAGTCCTTCACCAGAGCGTCAGTACGTCACCCAGACAACGTCCGTACGTCACCAGACAACGTCCGTACATCACCAGACAACGTCCGTACGTCACCAGACAACGTCCGTACGTCACCAGACAACGTCCGGCCGTCACCAGACAACGTCCGGCCGCCCCCAGACAGTTAGTCCGCCACTAAACAGCGTCATACAACCATCAGACGTCACTCCGCCCCAGACAACGTCCGGCCACCTCCAGACAGCGTCAGTCCGCCACTAAACAGCGTCAGACAGCCACCGGACAACGTCAGACAGCCATCAGAAGTCCCTCCATCCACAGACGTCCCGCTGCCACCAGAGCGACAGGTCGTCACCAGACGTCACTCCGCCACCAGAGCGACAGGTCGGCGCCAGACGTCACTCCGCCACCAGAGCGACAGGTCGGCGCCAGACGTCACTCCGCCACCAGAGCGACAGGTCGTCACCAGACGTCACTCCGCCACCAGAGCGACAGGTCGTCACCAGACGTCACTCCGCCACCAGAGCGACAGGTCGTCACCAGACGTCACTCCGCCACCAGAGCGACAGGTCGGCACCAGACGTCACTCCGCCACCAGAGCGACAGGTCGTCACCAGACGTCACTCCGCCACCAGAGCGACAGGTCGTCACCAGACGTCACTCCGCCACCAGAGCGACAGGTCGTCACCAGACGTCACTCCGCCACCAGAGCGACAGGTCGTCACCAGACGTCACTCCGCCACCAGAGCGACAGGTCGGCACCAGACGTCACTCCGCCACCAGAGCGACAGGTCGTCACCAGACGTCACTCCGCCACCAGAGCGACAGGTCGGCGCCAGACGTCACTCCGCCACCAGAGCGACAGGTCGTCACCAGACGTCACTCCGCCACCAGAGCGACAGGTCGTCACCAGACGTCACTCCGCCACCAGAGCGACAGGTCGTCACCAGACGTCACCCGCCACCAGAGCGACAGGTCGCGCCAGACGTCACTCCGCCACCAGAGCGACAGGTCGGCGCCAGACGTCACTCCGCCACCAGAGCGACAGGTCGTCACCAGACGTCACTCCGCCACCAGAGCGACAGGTCGGCGCCAGACGTCACTCCGCCACCAGAGCGACAGGTCGGGAACAACAAGCAATTGGCGACACTCAGTCTGGTGCCCCCTCCCCCATATCACACACACGTGCACGCTCGCTTTCAGCCCCCAGCAGATTCCGGCAACGTCAGGTACGGACACAGCTGGTCCGCCCAGTCGGAGCATCTTCCGTACTGCGCGAGCCATTATCAGCCTCAGGGGCCAACAGATGTGACGCCAGGGCGGCGAGCACACGCCAACCCCCCCCCCCCTTCCTGACCCAAGTCAGGCAGCTACGGCCAGGCCGCCGATCGTCAGGTACCAACATACGCTGGAGTCACCGTCAGCTGTCGAGGAAGGTGATTATTCGCAGAGCAGCGCCCAGGCAGATACCAATACTGAGCAAAACCAATTAGATGCCGAATTTATGAATGCAATGTAACCTCGTTACATCACCGGGCGCGACCGTCAATGCAAAGGCAAACGAACCTTGTTTTCCTGCTTGATCTCGCTTTAGTTAGATTACGATTTTCGGTAGGAAATATTTTTTCGTCAGACAAAATTGGTTGAGCTAATGAAAACCGACAGCCACCGGCAGCGGCCAATCACAACGCCCGCTGCCGCCCAGCAGCCAATCACAACGCCCGCTGCCGCCCAGCAGCCACCGGCCGCCAATCACAACGCCCGCTGCCGCCCAGCAGCCACCGGCCGCCAATCACAACGCCCGCTGCCGCCCAGCAGCCACCGGCGGGCAATCAGAACGCCACCCGCCGGCGCCGGCAGCACCAATCACATCGCCCGCGACGGCGCCAGCAGACGCCCACCATTCGGGTATTAAGCGGCATGTATTTAGGAACAAATGACAGCAGCGATGAGTCCAGTTCACACAGATGAGGAGTACATTACAACGCTGTGTGCGTGTGGGCCGCACGACTCCAACACGGGCACACAGGTCACGACTATAAAACGGCCGACCTGGCCACCAGCACGCGGCCACCCAGGCGAGCCACGCGCGGCGGCGCCCGGCCGGCCTGCCTGCGCCGCAATCTCGGCGGCACAGCTAACGGTAAAGCTTGCCCTTCCAGAGATAACCGTCCAACACAGGCCGACGGCCTCGGTACGGTCTTCCTGCTCCGCCACTCAACAGACCAACCTCACGTATACAACAGCGGCGCACGGGCGTGCGGAGAAGCGGCCGTCCCAGCCATTATCACATTCATATACGGTGACATGCGCGCATGCGGGTACACATACGCCGATGTGGTAACAGAATTGAAGGCAGAACTTCCAAAGGGCGTCACAATGTCCCCTGAGCCCTCGAGACATTGGGATCCCTTTGGATGACAACCATGGCGCGACTTATCAAAAGTAATCGGATAGCAACGGTGCGTATGCGCAGAACAAGCTCTGCACTTGCTACGCAACAAACACGATCGGTCCTCTCGCTCTCTCTCTTCATCCTCTCTCTCCCTATCCATATATCGCATTGTTATACATTTAATGTGTCCGTGTGGATGTGGGTGTGTTGTGTGTGACTGTGTATGCCCTCAGTGTGTAGATGCCACCGTGCGGGGCCGCGTCGCCTCACGGGTGCGGCGACGCGCCGTGCTTGCCGCCGCACAGGTGGCAGCGCCGGCAGCAGGCGTAGCAGGCCGTCAGCGGCGGGTAGCAGCAGAGACAGGGCAGCAGGGCGGCCAGCAGCGCCAGCGCCAGCCAGCGGCGCGGCCACCGCTCCTGCTGCGGCGCGCACGAGCACGGCCGCGCCTCGTAGTCGCCCTCGGCGTCCGCGCAGCAGTGGTACAGCATGCACTGCGCGGCCGGAATGCACGTGACAGTGTCCAGACAGGTCCGCAGCGCGTCGGGCGCGTACTCGCACTGGCCGCGCGCGTTGGTCGCCTCGTCGTACGGCTCCTGGCAGTGGCGGCAGCGGCGCGGCAGCGGCCGACACGCCGGCGGCCGCTTCTCGCCGACGGCCGCCTTCGCCGGCGGAAGCGGCGGCTGCGTCATGTGCAGGGTCTCGCAGGGCCCGCGCCGCACCGGATCCGACGGCTTGAGCGGCTCCTTCATGCCCACGTAGCTGTACACGTGCGGCGGGTGGTGCGCGAACTGCACGTACGGGTTTTCGGCGGCCGAGTCTGCTGAGCCGTGGCCGCGGCCGCCGCTGGTTAGGGCGGCGGCCGGCGCCGGGAACGTCATCTGGTGGTGCAGCGGAGACGCGGCCGTCTGGCGGGACGCCGTCGAGTCGGAGGACGACTCGCTGTACCGGTCTACGGGCAGGTCCAGCGTCTGTCGACACAGACCCAGCCACCGTCACACCACAGGTCACGCCCACTGCAGTACAACGTAGCCGACACAGACCCAGCCATCGTCACACCACAGGCCACGCCCACTACAGCACAACGTAGCCGACACAAACCCAGACACCGTCACACTCACCACAGTAAAACGTAGCCGACACATACCCAGGCACCGTCACACCACAGGCCACACCGCATGTAGTAAAACACAGACAGGTGCTAGAACGTCGCCGATCTCTCCATCTCCCACAGCAACCGAAAGAAGAAAAGCGCATAAAGCGCAAATATTCTGCGCGCTATTTCAAGTAGAGCAAGTGCATTTCTGGGCATTCGTGATCTGGGACAGAAAGTGTTATCGTGCCAACGGTGCCATCGTCCAAACAGCGGCCAATTACAGGCTCTGTTTTTTTTTGCATCTGTACATGCATCTGCACATTATATCAGAAACAAGACATGGCGAATTCGTCTTGTCCTCTCTTGCAGTGAACTATTACCAACCGCCAAAGATAGTTCTCCACGGGTAGTCTATGAAAGGTGGCGCCGCTATCTGCTGCACGACTGAGAATATCTCTATATCTCACCACAGCATAAATACGATAAATACAACAGAAGACAGTTCAATATCGCTATTTCCATTCGACGTGGGCAAGATCGCTAAGTTGGTCATCACAATTAATTTGGAAGGAAATCTCAAACAAGAACGGAGTTGAAATTTCGCAGAACAGGAAATGCATCACAAAAAGAGCCTCCGATCGGCTTCTGGCGCAGGATTGGTCCAGTTGACGTTTACGAGGTGCGATACAAAAGTTCCAGGATTGGTCGTGTGAAGGGAGAACTGGCCGTAGTACGGACTTGAGGCGCTAGATACGATGACCAGCTTCGTCGTGAAGCTGTGTGTCCAGATCTCCGTCGAGAAACGCATGTGTCATTTTCACGAGTGTCTTTGTGTGTTAGTGCTAGTGGCCTCCTGCGACCCACGCCAGAAAAATGGTCGACTTGAAGGAACGGCGTGTACATAAAGTTTTTCTTGCAACTTGGCAAAGCCGCGTCGGAGACCCACGACATACTGAACCAAGTATTTGGTGATGAATCCACGGACAGAAGCAAAACACTTCGAGTAGGTTTTGCCGTTCAAACGTCCACAAACTTCGGTCGAAGATTATAAACGTTGTGGTCGGTCATCAACCAAGATCGACGGAAATAATGCGGAAGTGCGCGAGGTCATTCACGAGGATCGTCGACGAACGACTAATGGCATTTGCAGCATCGTCGACGAATCGTTGGGCTCATACCACTGCATTCTCACTGAGGAATTGAACACGATGCGGACTGGAACTGAACGTGATGCGGATGGCTGCCAAATTCGTGCCCCGATTGCTGGCCCAGGACCAGAGGGAGCGCCGGCAGACTGTGTGTAGATATCTATAGAAGCAGGCCAGAAAGATCGAAGCTTTCTTTCCAAAGTCAGGACAAACGCTAGGTTTATGCCTACGACCTGAAACAAGCAGCAGTCATCCCAGTGGAAAAGTTCAAGTTCACCGCGACCGAAGAAAGCGAGGCAGGTCAAGAACAATGTCAAGAGCATGTTGACCTGTTCCCTTGCCGTGGAGGGATTGTTCACCAGGAGGTCGTTACTGTGGCCGGTCAGTGAACCAGCACTCCATGGAGGTCCTGGGACGCTTCAGACGACGTGAGGAGGAAACATCCGGACAACTGGCGCGCACAGACTGACTGCTGCACCAGTACGACGCGTCGGCGCACACCGCTCTGTCATCAGTACGACGCGTCGGCGCACACCGCTCTGTCCATGCAGCAGTTGTTTTGGCCAGAAACAACATGACAGTGGTCGCACACCCTCTATATTCTTCCGATCTATATCCTCCCCTTGTGGCCTCCTGTTCCTCAAGATGAAGATCCAGCTGAAGGAGCGACGGTTTGACAATATCGATAAAATTCAGTGGGAATCGCAGCATCTCCAACACCGAGTTCAGCGGTGGGAAAAGCGCAAGAATCGCCGTATCAACCTCCAAGCGGACTATTTCAAGGATGACAATGACGATTAGCATCCGAGGTAAGCCTACATGCCTGCACAGGCACAGTTCCGGAACTTTTTGATCGCACCTCGTACTTTCATACAAAGAAAGCCTTTGTATGAAAGGGTTTCTTTGTACAACATATTCATTGTACAACACACACTACAACACACCCCTTACACAACATATTCACATCGTTAGCCAGAACATAAGCAATACTGGTACACAGGTTCTCGTGCAATACGTCGCCTTTTCCTTACAATAATGGGAGCGAAACAGCGCGCAAAAGAGCAGATACAGATCAGTGTCGACGGACCCACGGTCCGGTCCACATCCACAAATACCCAACAGACGGCACCACCAACCAAAGGGCTCTCAAGACGACGGTGCCGCACACTGACGCTAATCCCATCGCAATCGTAAAACTCAAACAGCCACGCCCACCCACCACCATGTCGTCGCAGCGGCAATATCTACCACAAACACGTCGTTGTCTCTCAGTCCTGCGAGTCCTGGTCGCAGTGGCGGCGGCACCTACCATGAACACATCGTTGTCTCCAAGACCCGGTGGCAGCGGCGGCGGCACCTACCATGAACACATCGTTGTCTCCAAGATCTGGTGGCAGCGGCGGCGGTGACCGGGGAGGCGGCGGCAGGGGGCGTCCGTACGGCGGCAGTGGCGGCGGCGGCGGCGACTCGTACAGGGGCGACGTGTCATAGTCCGGCAGGCCTGCCAGCACGTGTGCCACGTACCGTCAGTCGAGGTCACACTGCAGACGTGCGACTGACATCACACCAGGTGACCGACTATCTCGCACAGTGTCTCGCCCCTGCCGGTCACCAGGTTCAAAGTCCGCGCTACAGACGTATCAGTTAGAGTCCGGGAGGTCGCGCAACAATACAGCGAAGCCCGTAAGTGTTCCGACGGCCAGTGGGTGTCCATTGTGAGACTGGGTGTCCATTGTAATACTGACTGCCCGAGACAGTTGTAGCAGCGATCGCTCCAGCGCCCCCTCCCCTGTACGTGGGTGTGACTATCACCCTCTGTGAGGGTGTGTCCCTAACCCGTGCGTGCGCGTGACCAGTGCCAAATTGTCAGTTTCGACTCCTGATATCCGAGGGTAAAGATGGGAAAACCAACACCAGAACAGAACAGAACAGAACAGAACGCAACAGAACGCAGTTTTTGATGAATGCATTCTGTCAAATAAAAACAATCGGAACAATCTGAATGAGCATGAATACTTTACGTTCAACTGGTCGCAAAGGCATGTCAAATTACATATGTGCGTAGAGTAAATAGGGTACGTTTTAGGGTGTTTTCAGTCCTGCGAGTAAAATGTAGGGCATTTTACTATCTTTCGTGGTGGTTAAGAAAAATACGCAGAGAAGCCTCGCGTTTTGAACTAAATCTTCAACCCATATACGGATGTCTCCCCCATTCCATGTGGGTGTGATCCTAGCCTCATGTGTGAGTTTAACCTTCACCCGACGTATGGATGTCCCTCGCCTGATGTATCGATGTCTGCCTCACTCCACTTTTGGGTGTGACACTCATCCCACGTGTAGGTATGCCGCTCCCTTGCGTGTCGCCCGGCCCACTGGCCGTCACGAATTCGGCTATATCCGCTCTGAAGGCCGAGTTGCGGGGGCGGCTGGGTCGATCGCTGGCCACCAGCCGCCCCCCCCCCTCCCCCTCCCTCCCCCCCCCCCCTCCCACAGTCACCAGCTGTCTCTGACTGTCTGTCGATCCGACCTCTCGCCAAAACGCGCTATTGCGTCAGTCTAACTTTCCTAGTTGCACACGACGTGTGATGATCCTGAATGAGTGCAGCAAAACTCGCAGTGCAGTGGCGCCATGGATCTAGTGGGTGGGGAAATGAGCGAGGCCCCCAACGGCACCTTAAACGAGGGGAACTCGAGTGTGATTTTGATCAGGTCCAAAAGAAAAGTTTTCCAGACCTTGCGCAATCTGTCTGGATCTTCCCTTCCAGAAAAGCCGAGCCCAGGATGCGGCTGCCGTCTGCCCGATCGTGCCGTCGAACACACTGCGTTTGCAGACATTCCGTACATCTCAACGGATCCCAACATTATTTAACTGAACTTACTAACGACGGCTGTACCTAAGTTCAAATCTGAGCACACGGCAAAATTCAGAACTTTCGGGACGCGTATAGCTCGGCAGTCAAGTATGGTGGAATGCGATCTACAGAAAATGCAAGGTTAAAACGATTCCGTTAGAAATTATACACCGGTTTTGAACGTATTTCATTCGTGACTTCGGTAATTGGCTTGACACCAAGCTAACATTATGTGAGCAGACGCACTTCATTGTGAACAAAGCAAACGGGGCGATGGGCGCGACGATTCGCTCTCTTCAGACTGACACCAGTGGCGGGTAGATTGACAAGGCATCCCTACTTCACTCTCTTCAGACTGACACTAGTGGCGGGTAGATTGACAAGGCATCCCTACTTCACTCTCTTCAGACTGACACTAGTGGCGGGTGGAATGACAAGGGATCCCTACTTCACTCTCTTCAGACTGACACTAGCGGCGGGTAGATTGACAAGGCATCCCTACTTCACTCTCTTCAGACTGACACTAGTGGCGGGTGGAATGACAAGGGATCCCTACTTCACTCTCTTCAGACTGACACTAGTGGCGGGTAGATTGACAAGGGATCCCTACTTCACTCTCTTCAGACTGACACTAGTGGCGGGTGGAATGACAAGGGATCCCTACTTCACTCTCTTCAGACTGACACTAGTGGCGGGTAGATTGACAAGGCATCCCTACTTCACTCTCTTCAGACTGACACTAGTGGCGGGTGGACTGACAAGGGATCCCTACTTCACTCTCTTCAGACTGACACTAGTGGCGGGTGGAATGACAAGGGATCCCTACTCTGGCTGAGCATTTCGGGAACTCATTCATTCATCTCGAAAATCTCGATTTCTAGCCGATCACGGCGTCTTATAATTATTAAAAACTACTAGTATTTCAAACAAGGAGATTTCAGTACGATGCTACGATCACAAGGTTATCTCAAATATGACAGACCACGCTCTTTTGCACCGTGACTTCTCCTTATGGGGACGAGTAGTCTAGGGGTAAGTTGCCCGTCTCACAATCGAAAGATTGTGAGTTCGAGCCTCACCTGTCCCTACCCTTCGCCCGCAACCAATCGGCATGAGACATTGGCGACGCTACATGACTCAACGGTCGACGTGTCGTAAAACCAATAACCACCAACTTCTCCTTACAAGTATCCGCCCAGCACATGCGGCGTATGACCAACATCCAGTGTGATGTCCCATATACAAGAGTGGCTACGGTGAAGCGATGCCTACTTTGTCGCCTGTTCACCAGTACTTGTCTGCTCGGCCACTATCAGACCCATTTAGCTGCACCTACAGTCAATCCAGAGCTACGGCAAAAACGTGCGTGAAGCGGATGCCACGCCATTGTAAACACGCTGTGTCGCCGTCGCCATTTTCATTGTTTACTTGTGTTGATTTGCATGTGATCTGTTACCTGTGTGTTTGCTTTCATGTGTGTGTTCATTTCAGCGTGCATCATGACTGAGTGTGCATTTTCTCCATATACAAACAGGCTATACCTGGGAGTGTACATGTCGCCAATGGCATAAACCGGCTATACCTGGGAGTGCACATGTCGCCAATAGTAAAAACAGGCTATACCTGGGCGTACATAAACAAAACACTGACCCCGAGAGCGCACTTAACCCCGCGAAAGCATGGCAAGCACATGAAATCTCCAGAGCAGCAGCCGAGAAGGTATCAGGTTTGCTCCACCATTACGCTGGCCAATTGGATGTACGGACGGACGAGATCGGAGGGACAGTGGGGCACCATGCCACGCGATCCGAGGGCTCGGCCACAGCCCACACAAGTCACGCACAACAATCAAACGATTGTCAATCAACTTAAGCGCACAGGTGATAAAAATGTCGCATATCGCCAACCGCCAACTCGAACAGAAGCCGTGACCTTTGGTCACATGCATGCCAGTCGGCAGGCGCGTCACACCTGGCTCTGGTATACAATGTTGAGTTGGCAACGGAATAAAATAGGACATGCGCCATATGGGAGAGAGGAGGGGAGGGAAGAGGGGAAAGAGAGGAAGGGAGGGAAGATGGAGGGGAGATTGAGAGGCAGAGGGAGAGGGATAGGGAGAAGGAGAGGGATAGGGATAGGGAGAGGGAGAGGGAGAGGGAGAGGGAGAGGGAGGGGGAGAGTGAGCGAGAGGGAGAGGACGATAAAATAACCGTAATCCCGATAAAAAACGAAGCAGCGCCACCAATTGCCAGACCTCACTACCTGCTAGCGAGGCCAGAAGAAGAATGAACTTACCCGAGTTGTATTCAGTTATTCAAGGTGTCGGGGAAGAGAAGAGAGGAAACGGTCGTCAGCTCACGGATTGCAGTGCACATCACCGGAACACGTCAACACGTCGACCAGCAGCGTCACCGCCGCCAACGTCAACGGATCACGGCATCAACACTCGCCATGGCCTTCACAGTCAACAGACAAACTATGTGGGCTAATGTAGGCGAGTGTCGCATGGCAATTACGGAAGTCAAAACATCTACTCTGGAGGTGAAAGCAGGTTTGGAATGTGTAGCTTACATGGTCCTTTTAGAATTTCAGTACACTAACGCGTCCTCATCAAGATTGTAAAACAACTTCATGCTTGTCAGAAAAAAAACATCCATTTCAGGAAGGGCGTTCTTTATAAGATCATTTGTCGGTAGTCAGTAGGGGGTCGTGGCGAATTCCTGGACATGCACCTTGATAGTAGTGATCATACATTGTGACACTATTCGTCTGCGGGCACAGCCTACAGCCACACGAATCCCCAGCACAACCCAGCTTACCATGTACTGTGCTGAGCGAGGTCAGTGGACGTGGTGCAATCACCCGGCCTGGCTGAGTACACCACCAGCACGAGGCAGGGTGGAGTGGGCGAGGGGGGGGGTGATAACATCAATCATGAACGAATGACTACACCACTAACGGGACAGGGCCCAACAACTAGAGGACGTACTGCGTCTGAATCGACGGCACAGCATGCTTTCGGCGCTCTAATAGCACCCACAAGTCGTTCAGGCACACACGAAAACTCGGCTAACCTCGCACCACCTGATCTGCGAATTGCAAATAATCAGCTCCCCCGCAACGCATCAACTTTCACATATAACTGAATGCCGCTCACCGTTCAACATCGCGCTCTCCTTTCCTCCAGCAACTACCGACCCAGTTTCGGGTCCACCCTCGGAGCATCTACTGCGGACAGCCGGACCCTGCCCATGACGTAGCATGGGTTTTCGTGATATGGAGCCTGAAACACCTCCCATTATGCCCTTCAGCCATCAGGCTCGATATCATGACAACGCCAGAACTCAGTGCCTCGAATATTCGTATTTCTTAAAATCACCTTCACTAACGTGCCGGATGTAAGGAAATATCCAGAATGAAAAAAATATGGTGGGAAGTGCCAAGGGATTTAGTAGCGTGTGGCGATGAATAGGATCCGACCACTGTTTATTCAAAGTTCACAAAATAAAGGTGTCTCACGATACATTTCCAGGTCATATCCAAAATACGACACCACTGTGAGACTATTGTTCGCTGGCGAGTTTCACGCAGGTGTTGTTTGAAGATGTGAAAAGCGTGACGACAGTGATGTATAGAACTGGTTGGGTGCCGACCAGGGTTGGCAAGCTTTATCCAGAAAATTGGTGATTGATTATTTGGCCTTAGGGGCGCATCAACTGCTATTGATTATGTAGCACCCACATCTCCTTTCACAGCATTACACTTAGCGGCATGGGTCTATCTTTGGAATGCAGAAATTACGTCGAACGGAGCAGTAGATATATATCGATATAATTAACATCTCTGAAAGGTCTCCGAATTGTCACCTAAAACATCAAAGTACGACAATTCGTGGAAATTGGAACCGACCGAAGTGACGTCTTCGTTCCATCCGGGGAAGTTGGGACAAGAAAACATTCATGTGTTGAACTGTCATAGGTGAAGCCTACGTACGATGCTCCACTCAACGAAAACATCTGGGCATTGCTGAATGCAAACCATGAAAATGTTGTGTTGGACGATTTCGCTCTTCGTGATTGGCATACGTTCGTAGCGGGCCAGAAACTACAATTGGTGAGCAGTCTGTGCTGAAAATTGGTATGTTCACACAAGCTGCCGACTGATTGTGTTCACAGCCATTCTGGATTTCAGTTCCGGGGAGAACGAGTTGACACCAGAGCTGATTGATTGATTATTTGGGCTTAAGGGCACGCCGACTACACGGTCATTTGGCGCCCAACACCAGAGCTGCTTGCACGTTGTGGTCTGGTCAACTGAACACATAGCCTCCACCGGTGGTCACACGGCTTCCTGACAAGCTGGCCTCTGGCGGGGTGCAATTGTGCGAGAAGAAATTATCCAGACACTATTGTTCTTCGGGGAGCGGATCCAGTTACTGCCCAACATTGCCGACCCTGCAGCAGGCAGCATGGCCGATGTACACTCACAGGTGGGTGGGGAAATTGGTTAGCGGGCAGAGTTGCCCACGAACAGCTGCAGGGAGGGAGGGGGGGAGGACCAGTCAGCTGAGTACGGTCGTCAGCCAACGGTTGAGTCAGCCGCCGCCGGCTGTGGACGTGGACGTGGACGTGGCCAGGCACAGGTGCGCGCCGCTGCACAGGTGTGCTCAGTAGTGCGGCAGGTCGCCGGCCCGGCCAGCCGCCCAGCCGCCCACTTGAGTCACCTTAATCACCGCCGCTGACGGCTCAACGCCCACCGACATCCGGCCAGTCGGCCGCCACGCCCGGCCGTCGCTATCCCCTGCTGACGGCCGCCAACATCCTCCACTGACAGGCGCCAACATCCCCCACTGATGGACGCCCACATCCCCCACTGACGGGCGCCTACATCCCCACTGACGGGCGCCTACATTCCCCACTGATGGACGCTTACATCCTCCACTGATGGACGCCTACATCCTCCACTGATGGACGCCCACATCCCCCACTGACGGGCGCCTACATCCCCACTGACGGGCGCCTACATTCCCCACTGATGGACGCTTACATCCTCCACTGATGGACGCCTACATCCTCCACTGATGGACGCCCACATCCCCCACTGACGGGCGCCTACATCCCCACTGACGGGCGCCTACATTCCCCACTGATGGACGCTTACATCCTCCACTGACGGAGGCCTACATCCTCCACTGATGGACGCCTACATCCTCCACTGATGGACGCCTACATCCTCCACTGACGGGTGTCTACATCCCCCAATGATGGACACCTACCATTTTCCGCCAGTGACGGACACCTACACTTTCCATCAGCGGTGAGGGCATCCCATCAGCGGTGAGGGCATCCCCATCAGCGGTTGTTGAATGATTATTTGGGCTTAAGGGCGCGCCGACTACTCGGTCATTTGGCGCCCACCCCTCAGCGGTGAGGGCATCCCCATCCCCGGTGAGGGCATCCCCATCCCCAGTGACGGGAGCCCACTCCCCAGTAACGGGAGCCGAGGCCCGCTCACAAGTCCCACTCGTAGTTGCGGGACGGCGGAAAGAGTGATGGACACGAGACACCAGTCAGACCAGTGTGGGAGTATGGACACAGCATGACGTCACGTACCGTCTAATAGGTCCTTGACGGCCAGCCGCACGCCACTGTCGAACGCGCGGGCGTCGGCTGCCGTCTGGAAGGTGAGTCCGAACTTTTTGTCGCCCGTTTTCCAATGGTGGAATGTCGGCAGCACTTTGTGGTATACAAAGTCCTTCTTGATGGTGCAACTCAACACAGACTGTGAACAGAAAGGCGAAACATGCTAATGACGCTTGCAGACATAAGTCATCATCAGTTAGATGTATGCGAGCATGTGCGGGCTGGTATATTTCTGCCGCTGGAACGTCATACGGAAAAACTGCAATGTGTTCGTTCAAAACTTTTTGTTTGTCAAAACTTGTCGTTCGTTCAAAACTTTATTGTCTTTTCCAATAGTCTACACTCACCCGACCCAAACCTCACGGTTGCTCCTGAGGCTTATTACTACCAAAGTAGTGCTTGCCTGAACGGCAGTGGTACGTGTACCGAAAACAGTATCTGTGACGCGTGGATCCGAACTGGCAGTTCTCAACACCGCTACCGTCCGAGGGCTGATCAGGTCACTTGGCCACTGGACCACACACACACGTGACACATCCTAACAAAAGAGCACTTGGATTAGACGCTTCATTTACTGAACTTTTTTTCTTTTTCTAAAACACCTTTCTGGTGGATTCTTGAACCAGCCATGAGCTCATGTGCGTGTATAAAAAATGCAACTCTTAGGACTGAACTTCATTTAAAAAGGTGCTTACATCTTTTGATTTAAACAGTAGATATGTGAGTGGCATTACCTACGTGCAGACAATAAACCACAACACATAAAAATAGAAGATCGGGGTGGCGTTAAGAGCACTAGGCAAAATTAATACGGTAATACCACGGGCACACAGCACACACAAACATTGCAGGTACGTCGTACTGTTAGCATCATCACAGGACGCTGACAGGAGACAGAAAACCAAACCAGCGCACGAAAACGTGAACCAATCGGCGAGGTAATATCGTACCACGATGGGCACAGATATCAGTAGGGTAAACGCGCACCGATTTCCTATAAAACAACATACTACCACCTTATGCAGGGCAAACGGACGAGTTTTAAATACACTGTTTAGCGGGCACACTGTCACCAACTTGCCGCACCTTCCTCTGGTAGTGTTTGCCAGCCCCGAAACAGTCCACGAACACAAAACAGTCCATGAACGCCTTCTTGACGTTGGACTGGCGGACCAGCAGGCGTGGCGACAGTCGAGGCACGTCACACCACATGTGACGCAGTGCCACCACCCTGACAAGTACTCGTCTGATGGCTCCACCATCGGGCCGCGCCCAGAGCGACACCGACAGTCGAGGCACGTCACACCACATGTGACGCAGTGCCACCACCCTGACAAGTACTCGTCTGATGGCTCCACCATCGGGCCGCGCCCAGAGCGACACCGACAGTCGAGGCACGTCACACCACATGTGACGCAGTGCCACCACCCTGACAAGTACTCGTCTGATGGCCCCACCATCGGGCCGCGCCCAGAGCGACACCGACAGTCGAGGCACGTCACACCACATGTGACGCAGTGCCACCACCCTGACAAGTACTCGTCTGATGGCTCCATCATCGGGCCGCGCCCAGAGCGACACCGTGCAAGTTCTGCCCTGGCCATCTGACATGTATTTAAATATAAATTGTGCCCACGCGCACGGGGTCGCCTGTAACAGGGGACACAATACATGGATGGTATTGAGAGGCGTAATCTGGGGATAGTGTACAGGGTTGTAAACACGGCATTGTGCTGCGTGTTTGTCGGCCAGAACTTCATCCTCTCCGGAAAATTATCCGGCCCTATTTTGTCAAAAGATTGAATGGAGTTGTTGAAAATGACTCTAAACATGTTGCTGTCTGACAAGGATGCCTGAAACTGGCTGGGAAGATAAACAGGGGCTTTTGATCTCAGAAACGAAGAAAAGCATCCTCTCCGAATTGCTTTGCGTCCAAATTTCCCCCTCCATATCCAGTTTTCTACAAAATAAATCCAACCCTGGTTGGAGGTAGCAAACCTCAAGTTGACCGAAGTCGATACAGTTAACAGAAATAGACACACCCGGAGTAAGTGTGCAGATCAAGGGATAAAGCATATTATACTATTTACCATGATAATTATTCACTGTTATTTGGAGCCTGGCGTACGTGTCTGTGACCAATTGTGTTCTCATCTGTCCTGATGCAACACCTCATCTCCACTTTCCCATCAGATCAAACCTGCTTTGCTAGTTTCCCCAAAATGATATCCTCCAACATGATACACGCTGTGGCAGCATCTTCTGTCAGACCAGCTGCACAACTTGCTCAAGTTCTACCAGCCCGAGATAAACGGCACGATTAGGACAGTACCTCCGGATTCTAACGCATTCATATCTGACGAGATTGTTTTTAATTAATTCGGTTTAAAAAAGCATCGCTTGGAACCTGATCGTTTGATGAGAATAAATGAATATTCCTACGCTCTGTAACTGGCCGAGCAGGTGCTTGGCTATGCCGTTTATGTTGCGACACATTCGTTCATGTGCAGAACATCGGATCAATTTGACAGGATAGTCTGCACTGGAGAATGATCACAGGGGTGAAGTGTTGCATCTTTTTTAAAGGGGCACGCATCCCTCCAATGTTCAGTGAGTGAATTTGGCCAGCCTGCCACCGTATAGGTGAAATCCAACTCACCTTGTCATCGACCTGATCATTCCAGGTCGGCCTGCTACCGACCTTATCAGCCCAAGCCAGCATACTACCGAGAGTATAAGTCCAGGTCAGTCTGCCACCGACTTCATCTGCCCAGATTATGCCATCGATCTGTTCAGTCCGAGTCGCCCTGTCATCGACCACATAAGTCCGTGTCAGCGTGTCACCGGCATCATGGGTCCGAGTCAGTCTATCGACTTATCAATCCGCGTCACCACGTCATCGACCTTACCAGTCCAGGTCAGCCTACCACCGACCTTATCAGTCCTGGTCATCCTACACACCGACCTTATCAGCTCAGGTCAGCTTGCCAACGACATTATCAGCACGAGTCAGCCTACCACCGACCCATATCAGTCCGGGTCAGTCTACCACTGACCTTATCAGCACGGGCCAGTCTGGCATGGACCTAATCAGGCCCGACGACCCGCCATGCATCGATTGCCAGCGCTATTCCAGTTGCCACCGACTGCAATCAATAACCAAATAAAAAACGGCTCCACACACACACATATATATATATATATATATATATATATATATATATATATATATATATACCGGTGTTCACGGCACGGCCTAACACGCGTGCCCTCGGTCCTGCCCAGGTCCGCCTCCGACCCAACGTCAGGACACATAGCGAAGCGCGGCGCGCGCAGACGCAGCCGTGTCAGGGTCACCTGGTGACCGGCGGCAATGGCCGCCGTCTCGTCCCGCCCTCGCGGCCGCACGCCCCGCCCACGCCGTGATGTCACACCACCGCCGGAAGACAGGCCCGCGGCCGGAAAGTGCCGCCGGCCGGTAGATCAGCCGGCAGCGGGACGGGGCCGCCATGTACCTGTGCGTCGACACAGGGCACAACTGATGCAACTGCTCCCGCGCCCGCCCTGCGGCGTATCGGTACCCACCACCACCACCTCAGTGTGTGTGCTGGTTCATGGTACAGCTGTAGCACCGTACACGCCGGTTCATCTGCCACGGCTGTGCCGCTTCTGACACGTCCACGACGCTCCGCCACGCTCCGTCTGGATGCTCCACTGCACAACAGCGAGGCACGCGGTCGGCGCACTGGTACCACATCCGCATCAGGGGGAGGGGAGGGCAGGGGGGTACGCGGAACGAGTTGTTCGTCATGCCATCCACAGGGAGTCCAGGAATAGGCCAGTACGTCACAGTGTCCCCCGCGGCCAGCGGTGCTGACGGCATCGCCAGTTCATTGACGTGGCACGCGACTGCCGCCCCCACCCATCAACTACGCAGCCAGCCGTTCAGTTGGCCGGTGGCCGCCAGGCCAGGGCGGCGTCGCCTGGCCGGCGGGCATATCCGCCGACGTCGACACGCCGACAACTTGGCTCAACTCGTCGGGGAAAGGCCCGGCGCGCAGCCGGCACCGGTGGGCGCTCCTGGCCAACCGCTCATAGCATCTCCTGTTCAGACGGAACGACACTGCCCGTCCACGGACCGAGCAGCGCGCACCGTTCACAAAGGATGTCCCGCATCGATTTTGCAGTCCACCATGCCCCGGCGTGGGCTGCTCAGGGCGACACCTGGCGACTGCCGGCCAGCGGTGCCGCCACAGCCCTCTGGTGGCGCCACCTCTGCAGTCCACCATCCTCCTTGTGGCACTACCTCTGAAGACCACCCACCTTCTGGTGGCGCCACCTGTCCGGTCACCCGCCCTCTGGTGGAACCAGCGTTGAAATAATGGCTTTTAGTTTGGTGTGATACGTGGAAACGAGTATCATAGGATGCTTCGCCATAGCCAATTCGCCATAGAAATGATGCCATTTAAAATACTTTGTAAGTTATCCAACTTCAATGTTGACCAACTGGCGTACTTGGTGGTACGTATGTTCCTTCAATGTTGACCAGCTGGCGTACCTGGTGGTAGGTATGTTCCTTTACGACGCATCCGACTGCTGAGGCATACAGCGTCGCCAGCCTCTCACGCCGGTTGGTCGCCAGTTGACTCGGTAATCAAGATGGTCGTGGGATTCGAACCCACGATCTTACGATCAAGAGTCCAACTTCCTACCGACTGAGCTACCGCGGCCCCTAACTATCGTACTTATGCAGGGTTAAAATAACTGGTTTACATCAGGTGTGCGATGTCAAAGAGAGTACAGCAAGATGTTGAAATTCGCCATGAACTCGAAATGGTGCATCTACAATTGTATGCTGTGATGTGGGTGTTTCAGTGTCCATGGTAGTGAGCATAACACGATAGTTTTGAAGTTACAAACGCAAGTATTTTAAGCACGAAACGCATTGTGCGCGAAATGTATAAGCGTTTAAAACACGTGTGTAGGTGGTAGATCTTTGTTTTAGGGCGCGTCGACTGCATTGGTCACTTTGCGCCCATGACGCGACCTGTCATCGTATTATGGTTGAGTGAGGGGTCATATTCCATATTAGAGTGGTCACGATGGGCGGTAAATGATGTCAATATTTATTTTCTGCAGGGATGTAAATATGTCCCCAGATGCAACGATCTGAGAGTCGTCTGCCAACATTTGTAGCAGTATCATATTGATACTTTGAAACCCAAGATACCTGCTGAGTGTCGGGCAGCCAACGAGTACGTGGTACACTGAGTGGAGTAGCACAGCGTGAGGCATGGAGGGCAGTCACTTGCTGCCAACAACCTGTGTCGCTAGTGCATGTCCGATCCGAAGACGGCACAGCGCAACTTCCACTCTTCTTTGTGCACGAAATGAGGACGTTCACGTTTCGAGTACTTGCTTTACTAGCTTCAGTTTGCTAGTTTTCGTGTTCCAAGTACATTGCACTTTTCGATCAACAAAGGATGATATTGATGTCTTGAAGTCTCTAGGGGGGAAGGGCAAGGCGCGTCCTGCGGCTACCGTCTGCAGCCCTCTTCGCAGCCACGTCAGCAGCCTCATTGCCAGCCAAACCTGCGTGGCTTGGGAACTTGTGTGTGTAAAACTGCCCATAAAACCATTCATAAACAGTATGTTAGAAGTCGGTGAGAAAGGACGTCGGCTCAGTACCGTAGTGTGTCGCTACTTAGTGTACCAAAGTGTTCGGTACCCAGAATACCCGAAGTGTGTCGCCACCACACAGAAGCCAGATGATGCATTCCCAGAGTACTGAAGTGTGTCGCCACCACACAGCAGATAGGCATGGATGGCATGGGTGTGCTCGATGCGATGGCAACGTCACTGTGCTTGTCTAAAATTGCACGAGGATCGTGCTCCGTGATCGTGATCGTGCACGAGGATCCGTGCTCCATTGTTTGCTCTTGGCATGGTGCATCATTTACGCAAAACGAAATAGTAATAATCTTTTTTTTTCGCTGAGAACTGAGCCATACCAGGGTATAAATAAGATATATGTGGATAAATACCTAAGTGCCAAAACAAACCAACGTCTTAATGCTTTCTCGAACAGAAGCATCTTCCCACTGGTCTCTAGATTGCAGCGAGCTGGCGGGGCTGGTGCTGAGCATATCTTATAGATATCTCCCATTGATCAACCCACTTCGATGTCCACCACGTCTAACTGAATTTAGTTAGATTCATCACTACTGTTCATCAGTCATTCCCATCAGCTTGATGTCATAAGCAAGCTTAAACGATCATTTATCAGTCTAAGGACGACAATTTCGTGAAGGTGACAACGAGAAGTTGATTGAGTTGGTTTTCTGATCGCCATCTTAGGGATTCATTTCTTTTTATAACATTTGGTGCTGGCTGCAAGGCACCTGGCACACATTCTAAAACAATAAATCCTCAGCGAATAAATTCACGGCAAGAACAACAATGCATAAATGACAATGCAACAATGTAACAATGGCAATGCATAAATAATGCAAAACCTTCAAAGTCCACGCCGCCACGCCTATGAGTTTCGCTGTGCTGTACAGTTTGGTAAATGACGTCGTTGAGAAGGTATTGAAGTTGGGAAGCTCTAATCATGCAGGCTGTAATCACAGAAGACAAGTTTGTAGGAAGAAAAAGCATTTAAAGGCATCATTCCTCCCATTATATATATGGGGTATCGGTGTTGTTCTGTGTGCTTGTGAGGGGAATTTGCCCCCTCAATGTCGGTTTTAACCCATGGGCGTATGCTTCTGAAAATTATTGGGGGCCAGTGGCGTACCTATATTTGCGCCAAGGGGGAGGGGCCAAACGTATTTGGAGAGGGTCGACATACCTCATTAAAAAAGTCCTCTGATTTCGACCGCTATTTTGTCAAAGGGGACCTTTTGAAATAAAATAATTAGTGACCAAATGAATTGTCCTGTGGAGGGGCCTAATCTACCATTATTGTTTCTGATTCGTCCGATTTCAACCCTAACTCCCCCACCCTGTCCTAAGGTTTCCTTTTGGTATCCCTTGATAAGCCACCTCACACTTCTGAAATTACACCTACGCAATTCACTTTAAAATGTAAAATTTCCCCATTTCAAACATTCCAGTTCATAGCGCCCTGTCGCCACGACGCCAACGTTCCTGCACGTGCACACCCATCTTGCGCATTCGGCGCATTCGCCACACTTCGTGCGATGCTACGGTTTCTGCTAGGCCTCCTACGTTTTGCTAATTGCTGCCACATGATAGACTTTTTGACGTGATGGAAGGCTGCGAAAATTCGATTAATTAAGTTCGATCATTAGTTCCCTTCTTCCCACATTTTATGGTGTTAAAAATGCGGATACCCGCTGAGCTTTGATGCACCTCATATATTTGATTAAATATGCTCCCAGATTGGCTATCGAACCGAGGCCCTGCCTCAGCGTTCTTTTTTGGACCCGTTTCGTCTTTCTTCGTGTACGGATGTGTCTTAGGGCTCCAATCCATTTTTGTTAGGGGTCCAACACATCTTCGAAACCCCTGCTCGTTTTAGGGTTTTGTTGTTTTTCTTTTGTGCACCGAGGATTTTTTTAGGTTAGGTGTCGGGGCGTTTTCAAAGATCCCGATGTGTTTATTTAGTGCCCGGTCTTTTTGTTCGTTTTGGGACCATGTTGCTTTTTTCCTCCCCAGCATCTTTTTCAGGCCCTTGTGTGGTCGCATAGCACCTGTATGCCTCGATAACTACCGGTGTATTTCCTTCAGAGCTCCCGGCATGTTTATTTAGGGCTGCATCGCATGTTTTTAGGCCCTGTCGCTTTTTGCGGGACTCTGGAGGGCCAGTTGCATTTTCGGCCCCGTTGTGCTCTTAGGGTTCAGCTGTGTTTATTTGGGACTTCTGAAGCACATTTGTGGGGCCCCAGTACGATTTTGGTGCTTCGGTGCTATTTTTCTGGGTCCCAGCGCGACTTATCGCGCCCAGGCGCGTGATTCCGGAGACCCTACACCAGTTTTCTGGGCTCAACGCAATTTTGTGGATCTCTTCTGAATTGTCTTTAAAGTCCGAATCCCGGCCTGATTTTTCGAGCCCCTGGCGCCATGTCTGTATCTCACCTCGAATTTTTTTCGAGCTCCGATATGTTTTTCGGGGCCATACGCGATTTGTGAAGGCATCTGATGATATGTTCGGTGCTCCAGAGCCATTTTCCTGACCCGAACATTTATTTTTTGGAATCCCTCCACGTTTTGTAGGGCACCGGCTTGATTTTTTTTTGGATACCGATGCGATTTTTGTGGTCACACTGTGCTTATGTGGGGCCCTAGACGCCAATTTTTGGGAGCCCCCACGTGAATATTTGATGCCCAGACCAAATTTTGGGACTACCGATGGAAATTGTGGGTCCCGAGCGCGATATTTGGAGGGACCGGTTCGAGTTTGCAGGGCGCGTTGTGCTTAGCTGTGGCCCAAACGCGATCTTGGCGGTTCCTTTTGCAGATTGTCTGGCCTCGGAGCGAGTTTTCTGGGGCTCGCCGTATTTATTTGGAGCCCCTGCGCGAATTCTGGTGGGCCGACGCGAATTTTGGTGGCCCCAGCGCGACTCTTGGGGGCCAAGGCATGATTTTGTTCGGTGTCCAACGGGTTTTTGGGGGACTTTGACCCGATTCTTGAGTCCGCAGAGTGACATTCCGGTTGATAATTGATTTATTGGGAAAGCTGCAACTTTTGGGGGCCCGACGCGATCTTTTTGGCCTCCAGTGTGATTTTGAAGGGCTGCGACGCGACTTTTTTGTCCAATGTAATCTTTTGTATCCCTACGTCATTTGCTTGGATCCCTAGCGCTAGTTTTAGCGACCTCGACACTTTTAGGGGTTCCAATGGGGGTGATTAGGGTTTTAGGGCGCATCGACCATGGTAGATCATTTAGCGCCCATAAAAAGAGAACTACTTAGTCAGAGCCATGTCTTAGTGTTGTGGTTGGGTGACTGGTTTTTACTGGCCTGAATATATTATCAAAAATCCCATTTTCCTAAAGTATCGACACACTTTTCCTAAGCAGTCCGAATCGTCTCGAGGGAGACTGGGGAATGTCCTGTTGGCTCCAAGGTACTGGGCTTCAGGGGGGAGCAGTCTCACGGCAGGGGGACGACTGCCCCCCCCCCCCCCGGTGGCGACGCCCCTGTGCCTGTGTCGCCGCAGCATCAGACAATTGATCTACACCATGAGGTGGAAGGGGGGCTGGAAGGATACGATATTGTCAGGGTCAGAATGCTCCTGGAATTATCGGTGATGGTGAAATGTTGGCCGACGTCAGACACGTCGATAAACAAGAGCTTCAAGAATAGCAACGTTCTAATGAGTACACAGATAACTCCAGCCAGGGTGAAAACGAGTGAACGACTAAGCCATAAAAAAAACTGTGCTGCCCACAACGGTCCCGTTTTAGGCTCGTCGGTGTGGGCGGCCACCCACACATGCGATGAACCAACTGTTTGACGGCCAGTGCGCAAAAATAGCATTGCACACGGCTTTCACAAAACTACAGTCCTGCACCAGCAGAGGAAGCTGGTTGACGCACGTGAAATTAAAGTGGAAACCAATCAATGCACCAAATCTCATATCATAAATAACTCGCACTGGCTCGTTCTTGAAATCGCAGCTTTGGAGCCACTTGGCCGACACCAGCAGCGAGTCGACTCCGACGTCCCAAGGAGCACACACAAAACGAGCCGTATCTCGTCCGTAGGTGGGCACAGTTTGGAAATGTCACAGGCCTACACTCTACACCAGCAGCGAGTCGACTCCGACGTCCCAAGGAGCACACAAAACGAGCCGTATCTCGTCCGTAGGTGGGCACAGTTTGGAAATGTTACAGGCCTACACTCTACACCAGCAGCGAGTCGACTCCGACGTCCCAAGGAGCACACACAAAACGAGCCGTATCTCGTCCGTAGGTGGGCACAGTTTGGAAATGTTACAGGCCTACACTCTACGAGAACCTTAACACACAGCCCACAGTGCGTTGCACAGAAGAAAAACCAGCCAGCTGGGCCAATTCACTCCCACGTAGCTTGTTCCTGCCGAGGACTGTAATACTTTTGGCATCACCATTTCACACCTGCGGTTCCAGTACTAATGTATTAGGAACATATATCATTGCAAATGCCTGGCACGAGAACACACGGAGGTACGCGTACAGCATTCCGTCGAAAGTGAACGTGTAGTTTTCCAGTTTACAGGCATACACATTTTACACCCGCTTTGCCTGTGTGATTATCAAGATCCGCATGCCTTGCGGGTTTTGATCACCCTCTTCTCTACAGCCGTGTCAATTACTGTTCCCAAAGCCGAGGTCGGGTCGGTCACCACACTCCCTCCAGGAGCCAACATCACTGTCTCTGACCTCACCACTACCCCGTTCAGTTCCCCGGTTTCGTCACAGTGCGTGGCCGCATTCTCCAATTCCACTCCCTTTATTACGTCACTAATACTGTTCCCTGCTTCAGGCCCCTCACGCGTCCCTGTTCCTGTGTACAGTAGCCTTTTAAACTATATTTATTTGATATCAGTATCTTCCCACGACAATACGTCTGGCAGGGCAGCACGCGTGCATACCAAATTCTCAACCGCTCAAACTATGTCAATGGCACGGCGACTGATGCTTTTGGACGCTGTTTATGCATGGGAAAACGTTTGTTAACTGTTTGAGGAAAGCTAGATTTCCACATACCATCTTCCAAATGGAAAATATAAGGGTGCCACGTTGACTGCAATGAAATGGCATATTCATATAGCGAATATATGAATAAAATACAGCGGCCCACGGCCACCTCCAATGATGACACCTGCCTGGTTACGATACCAAGCGGCCCACGGCCACTCCCAATGATGGCACCTGCATGGTTACGATACCCAACGGCCCACGGCTACCTCCAATTATGACACCTGTCTAATTACGATATCCAGCGGCCCACGGCCACCTCCAATGACTCCAAGCGGCCCACGGCTACGCCCAATGACACTTGCCTATCACGATACCCACCTCCAATGACACCTGCCTGATTACGATACCCAGCAGCCCACGGCCACCTCCAATGACACCTGCCTGATTACGATACCCAGCAGCCCACGGCCACCGCCAATGACACCTGCCTGATTACGATACCCAGCGGCCCACGGCTACGGCCAATGACACCTGCCTGATTACGATACCCAGCAGCCCACGGCTACGTCCAATGACACCTGCCTGATTACGACACCCAGCAGCCCACGGCTACGTCCAATGACACCTGCCTGATTACGATACCCAGCAGCCCACGGCTACGGCCAATGACACCTGCCTGATTACGACACCCAGCAGCCCACGGCTACGTCCAATGACACCTGCCTAATTACGATACCCAGCAGCCCACGGCTACGGCCAATGACACCTGCCTGATTACGATACCGAGCGGCCCACGGCCACCTCCAATGACACCCTGCCTGATTACGATACCCAGCAGCCCACGGCCACCGCCAATGACACCTGCCTGATTACGATACCCAGCATCCCACGGCCACCGCCAATGACACCTGCCTGATTACGATACCCAGCGGCCCAGGGCTACGTCCAATGACACCTACCTGATTACGATACCCAGCAGCCCACGGCCACCGCCAATGACACCTGCCTGATTACGACACCCAGCGGCCCAGGGCTACGTCCAATGATGACGCCTGCTTGGTTACGAGTCAATGACCCACGATCACCTCCAATAGTGGTACTGTTCAGCAGAAAGCCGAGTAGACGGGTGTCTGGCAGCATATATACCCCTTCCCCCTCCCGAATACAATTCCCCCAACAGAGAATGTCTTCGACTGAGTACACAGCGGGTGGTACTTACCACTCCGTCGTTGATCCGTTTGCCAAATATCATGTATTCAGTCTTGGGGTGTTCGGCGTTGACGTGTTCATAGCGCGGGTGTCGTTTGCGCACTGATACCTTGGAGAGGCCCCAGCCGCCCATCGGCAGCCAGCCGCCCATGTTGTCGTCCCGCATCATCACCTGGGCCTGAACTAATACCAGACTGCCGCCGCTGAAACACACAACACACACGCCGTCAGTCGTCCCGCATCACCACCTGGGCCTGAACTAATACCAGACTGCCGCCGCTGAAACACACAACACACACGCCGTCAGTCGTCCCGCATCACCACCTGGGCCTGAACTAATACCAGACTGCCGCCGCTGAAACACACAACACACACGCCGTCAGTCGTCCGGCATCATCACCTGGGCCTGAACTAATACCAGACTGCCGCCGCTGAAACACACAACACACACGCCGTCAGTCGTCCCGCATCACCACCTGGGCCTGAACTAATACCAGACTGCCGCCTCTGAAACGCACAACACACACACCGCCACGCTAGGCCAGGCCAGGCTAGGTTAGGGATTAGGTTAGGTTAGTTGTAGTTAGTTAGTAGCTAGTTACTGCGTTGGGTCCGGTTAGGTTTGGTCGAGTTAGAGCAGACATCAAACAGTAAAGCGATGATCACACTAGCATTTGTAGTCTTGCGCTATGCGCAACAAAACGCAACAGAACGCGGCCGTCTGCAGCCGTCTGCACGGTGACGGCAGAATTGATACAGGATTGCGCTAATAACTCGATGTACATAAATTACCGATTTTGTTAATTGTTTGTTGTTCATTTGCAGTTTGCGACAACAAGACTGTCAGAACTGTAGGTCGAGCGGTCTTGATCGATAACCTGAGATAGACACCTGTCCTGTCACTTATATTTCCGACAGACACGGACGTGTCCTGACAGACAGACAGTGCAGTCAGCTGAGCAGCCCATAGGCTCCCATGTTATATCTGTTCGTCCGCCGTGCTGCGTCACGCTGATGTTTCCATCACTGCTTAAAAAAAAACTCTTTTTTCCGGCTGAGCTCAGAATATCGCTGTTAAATTCATATTACTTCTTTACTTATCCGTTGGATAAATAAGAAGAGAGCCGTTCCTTCACTTCATGGGCGCTTAAACTACCAAGCCCAATACCATGCACGTTTTGCCCCGACGATAAGTCCGACCCAACACGACCCCTCTGCTCCACAGCGGCAGTGTGTGGACCGCACATCGACCGGCACAGTTCCCCGGCCCGTCGAAGCGTGGGTGTTGGGTGCGCCGGCACGTGCTGCGCTCATCGTTTCGTGTCTGCTGATGAAAGGCGCCGGCGGCGGCCGGCTGAACTGTGCGTGCCACTCCGGCCGGGTCGCCGCCAAACGCGCCGACGGCGACCGGAGTGGGGAGTGGCGGCCGGCTAAACGGCCGCCACTGAGCGCCACTCCGGCCGGGTCGCCGCCAAACATGCCCACCCACCTCATCGCCAGCCCGTGCGCGGTCAATCGCACGACTTTTGTCACACTACAACACTGCCACACTGAAGAAATTCGTGGGGCGCTCTAGAAGCCTGTACCAACACGACAACGGGTTGTGCCACACTGTCACCAACACAACAACGGGTTGAGTTAACTCAACATTCACTTACAGCTCGAAGGTCTCTACATTACTTGTCATTGTAAATCTGGGAAGGCTTCAAGTGACAAAAGGCGAATGGAAAATGCGAGCTGTGGGTGCGTCAGCAATACGCCTCGATGTGTCTACTGACAAATGAGTGATATATTTTCGTGTGAACGGACCATAAACTCAAACAACAAAGACAGAAAATACACCTGAAGAAATTCAAATATGAACGACCTGGGCAAAACTACAAAGGGACGCATTCAAACCTGGCCTTCCAAGACCATGATAGGGCAACAGGTTAACAAAAAAAAATGGAACGAGGCATGTCATAACTATCGGCTGTCACGCGCTGCCATGCACTGAGACAGTAGCTAAACGTCACCGAGGGACACCCAGCTGACACACACTGTTGTAGTGCAGGTGTGACGCTGCTCGTGTGGCGACAGCGGCGGTCAGCCCCGGGGACACCCAGCTGACACACACTGTTGTAGTGCAGGTGTGACGCTGCTCGTGTGGCGACAGCGGCGGTCAGCCCCGGGGACACCCAGCTGACACACACTGCTGTAGTGCAGGTGTGACGCTGCTCGTGTGGCGACAGCGGCGGTCAGCCCCGGGGACACCCAGCTGACACACACTGTTGTAGTGCAGGTGTGACGCTGCTCGTGTGGCGACAGCGGCGGTCAGCCCCGGGGACACCCAGCTGACACACACTGCTGTAGTGCAGGTGTGACGCTGCTCGTGTGGCGACAGCGGCGGTCAGCCCCGGGGACACCCAGCTGACACACACTGTTGTAGTGCAGGTGTGACGCTGCTCGTGTGGCGACAGCGGCGGTCAGCCCCGGGGACACCCAGCTGACACACACTGCTGTAGTGCAGGTGTGACGCTGCTCGTGTGGCGACAGCGGCGGTCAGCCCCGGGGACACCCAGCTGACACACACTGCTGTAGTGCAGGTGTGACGCTGCTCGTGTGGCGACAGCGGCGGTCAGCCCCGGGGACACCCAGCTGACACACACTGTTGTAGTGCAGGTGTGACGCTGCTCGTGTGGCGACAGCGGCGGTCAGCCCCGGGGACACCCAGCTGACACACACTGTTGTAGTGCAGGTGTGACGCTGCTCGTGTGGCGACAGCGGCGGTCAGCCCCGGGGACACCCAGCTGACACACACTGTTGTAGTGCAGGTGTGACGCTGCTCGTGTGGCGACAGCGGCGGTCAGCCCCGGGGACACCCAGCTGACACACACTGTTGTAGTGCAGGTGTGACGCTGCTCGTGTGGCGACAGCGGCGGTCAGCCCCGGGGACACCCAGCTGACACACACTGTTGTAGTGCAGGTGTGACGCTGCTCGTGTGGCGACAGCGGCGGTCAGCCCCGGGGACACCCAGCTGACACACACTGTTGTAGTGCAGGTGTGACGCTGCTCGTGTGGCGACAGCGGCGGTCAGCCCCGGGGACACCCAGCTGACACACACTGTTGTAGTGCAGGTGTGACGCTGCTCGTGTGGCGACAGCGGCGGTCAGCCCCGGGGACACCCAGCTGACACACACTGCTGTAGTGCAGGTGTGACGCTGCTCGTGTGGCGACAGCGGCGGTCAGCCCCGGGGACACCCAGCTGACACACACTGTTGTAGTGCAGGTGTGACGCTGCTCGTGTGGCGACAGCGGCGGTCAGCCCCGGGGACACCCAGCTGACACACACTGTTGTAGTGCAGGTGTGACGCTGCTCGTGTGGCGACAGCGGCGGTCAGCCCCGGGGACACCCAGCTGACACACACTGTTGTAGTGCAGGTGTGACGCTGCTCGTGTGGCGACAGCGGCGGTCAGCCCCGGGGACACCCAGCTGACACACACTGTTGTAGTGCAGGTGTGACGCTGCTCGTGTGGCGACAGTTGCGGTCGGCTGAGTGACGGGCCTGCTAACTCTACAGACCTGCCAGTTCAACACAGATAAGCATTGCCGGTGTGTCAGACACCAGAGTAGCATTGCCATTGTGTAATGTATCTGACCGACGTCCTTTGGCTTGGAACTGTTTGATCAGGAAGTACAAGAAGAACTCTGACTTCAGAATACATCCAAATCCATCAATGGTACCCGACCCCAAACTTTTACGCTATTGTCCGATAAGCATTCACTTTGACTATAATGAAAAACGACAAAAGGCTGATCACAGCAAGATAATCAGGACCGCGTTTCTTTCAGTCCGGTATGTATACCAAACAGCTTGCTGCTACTCATTGGGTACAACATTATGGATTCGCACAAACGTCACTATTGGAGCGAGGCATTGATGGACTGCGGGGGGGGGGGGGTGTAGATAGGTAGAGCAGCTCCACTAGTTCGGAACGATGCCATTATAAGCGGGATGGTCTACTCCGCGTAATGGCTCTGACTCATTGCTCACGTCTCCACTAGTTGAGGCGATTGTCGATCACTGAGCACGGACCAATCAGAATTGGGTTGGGAGCTGCCGAATATAGACCGAACCGCTTCATAGGCTGCCAGCAAGATACAAATGCGCCGAACTTCACCAACGCACGCCAAAGTTGGGGATACAATATTGTATGCTTCTCGGTATGCAGTTGTACCTCCCCAATACATGATTTTCCCTCGCAATGTCACGATGTATTCTCTGTGTTTGCGAAAGGAAACCAGGAGGTTCCTAGATTCATTAACGTGTCTTCGCCCCTCCAAAATCACACACAATGAGGGCCAACATATTTTAACCACGGTGTATTATCATGCGCTTTGTGTGCACATTAATTTAGCTTTCCTTTCAACTTGAATGAAAACCTCCTACAGGCTCAACTAATCACGTATCCCACTGATTACAAAATAGAATGACGCCACGAAACACATTGTATTGCATTGCATGATGCATTTCGACATCATAATCTGACTTGCTTTGCTTTTTGCACATGCAGATCAAAAGACCCAAGCCTGTCTCGCCCGCCACGGATTTGTACCAGTGAAAACGAAAAGCTTAAAAACAAAAATCAGAAGCAAAAACAGAGCGAAAGAAAAATTGAAGAAAAAATGTGTTCCACAAGGGCGTGGGCGTCAGTGCGCTGTGTGAAGAAATAACGTTTTTTTTGTTGTTGTTGTTTTTTTTTTTGGGGGGGTCCAAGTGCAAATCCTCTGTACCAGCGTTTCCTAACCGTTCCAACATTCAATTCGTTGGCCACCGCTGAAGCAGGACGTCACCGACGTAGTGTTCCAGCAGAAACAACTTCGCCCAGATTAACCAATGTGAAAAGCACCGCACATGAAGCGATCAGAGCGCTGGTGACCCCTCCATTCGTTGCGCCCTTCAATGGAATGAGCAGTTTCCCCCTAAAAGCGTGAGGCATACCACGTTTCTTCTAGACGAGCTGAAATTTCACCATAAAACGTCGGCGGAAACAGTTCCAATGCGTTATATTTGGGCTGTGCCCAAACACCCAGTTATGCACCAGGCAACTTCTGGGTTGGCAGGGCAAGTATCTGAACCATTTCAGCTACTGCTAAACGACAGGAGAGGAGAACCACTGATATGCGTGATAACGAAAACTACATTTTCAGTCTTCTGTACGGCTTGGTCAACTTCGCGGCACTCTCACCTATCAGCACGGAAATACAACAAAACATGTGAAATAACATTTCGTCCCCACACTTAACCCTCTCGGGGGTATTTTACCCCCCCGCCCTCTAAGGTTGTTCCGCGACTGAGAAAAACGGCAGCGCGCATCGCGACGATTTTTTTTGTATCTTTTCATTCATCTTTTATTTTTGCGTCTAATATGGAAGTTTCATCTTGGGTCATGTAAGGTTTGGATTAGCTAGGTCAGAGGACCACCTTTCCCCCCCCCCCACCAAAAAAAATGTTCCAGGATCGGTAACTCGCCTGAATGAGACGATATTCAAATGAAACTTGGTACTAATTACAATTTGGTAATGCTTATAACACGTATGCCTTGGAATGGTGGTTTGAGGTGAGGTCAGTGACGGAGGGTCGCTACCATTTGTTGCCCATGATGGACCAATGCGACTAGTTTTGTAGCATTTACTGTGTAATTAGCTCTCAAATGGCGTGCTCTGTGTCTTCACCTGTGTCTTTACCAGGAATGAAATGAATGAAAGATATAAAATGTTCCTGAAAAGTACACTTCTCTTTTAAAAAACCGCCATCTTGAGCCTCAAAATAATTTTAAAATAAAAATGATGCTCTTATCGAGCCCTGCTTGCAGAGGGCTTTCCAAGGATACCCAGCTCACTTTCTTGCACCGCTTAGTTTGGAAGTTAGTGGCATCTGTTATCGTCGTTGTCCTTAACCCCCCCCCACCGAGACGGGCTGTGAGGATCTGACCAGGCAGGCAGAGTTAATGGAAGGCTATTTTGAATTTCCACAGATATTTCACACCATTACTTCATTTCCATGAAACCTCACATTATTCAACTGTAGTTAGCTTTTTTTTACCATGTCAGATTTCATGCTATCGCAGTCTTTACAACAGATGCAATGCCTACATATCAACATATTCCTTTGCCTATTATATTGCCAAACTGCATCGATGTCCCCACGGATTTCGACGTCTTCGCCTGCTACCCTCCACCCGAAGAAAAACGAATTTCAGGATACTGTGTTAATATACCCTACAACGGCGGTCCTCTTTATGCAATGGCTCCATCTTCCAACATACTTTTTTTTAAAGAACTGTTGCACAACAATTCCGCCATTCGGGATATCACAAAACGTTCGTGGTGCGAGATAAGTGGTCGATTCCTTATTTGGGGAACGCCGACTACTTGGGTCATTTTGCGCCTTCGGTGGTTATTGGTTTTACGACACATCGACCGTTGAGTCATGTAGCGTCGCCAATCTCTCACGCCAATTGGTCGCGGGCGAAGAGTAGCGACAGGTGAGACTCGAATCCACAATCTTTCGATTGTGAGACGGGAAACTTGCCCTTAGACTATTCGTCCCCCATTTTGCGCCTTCATCCGTGGTGCGAAATAGGAAAACTGAATTGATTCTTGGATATTAGGTAACCGCGCAGGATACATCCATCCATAACATCCATGGATGTGGTGGACGGTAGTGACGGGTGCAAGTGAACGCTGCTCAGAGCCAGTACCAAGCGCATCAAACTGCATGGACGCATTTTCTTCGCCTCATCTTCGATTATCACCACTTCCTCCTTCTAACTATATTTTGTGAATTGGTGATCGATAAAATGATTTCGCAGCTGGATGGACAAAAGCGTGATTACCATCAAAGTCAGCCTTTGTTCCTGACGGTTACATATAAAGTCCCGCTTAGGGCAGAGTTGTTACACATAGAATGTGAACAAACAGCACATGAAGAACAAAAATTAAGCTACGAATATATGTGGGCATCTTAGGTAGATTGATAGGCTAGATTTAAAAAGCGATCACTCCCTTCAGGATACAACCATAAAGTTATCAGGTTATCAGCCGTCAACCAAAACTTTGGAGCGTGAAACTGAAATTTAGTGTCGTCCATTCAAACAGTATCCCATTTTCTTGTCAATAGCAGATGGGATCAGTTAAATGGTGATCTACGACAGAACAAGGTGGAGATGAAGAACTGTTCCGGCACCACACTGTCAGCAATGTTGCCATCACAATGATGTGTGCAGAATCATATACACGGGCGTTGTGCCTGTAACCAACTCCAAAGGTCAAGGAGACATAATCAGAGGTAAATAATAGCGCAGGGTGCCAGAGGTTATCTCGACGCTTCACTCCAACAAAGCACACCAAAATAAATTTGCTTAGAAATGTCTGGATCTAAAGTACTTCTCAGTTTGTAAATATAACTCGATCACGTGTGCCAAAGCTTACGCTCAAGACGTTGTGCACATAGGCTATGTATGCGCATTACGTGACGTTTTGCGCTGAAACCGAGCTTTAAGAACCTGGAGCTGATTCTTTTTCCTCTTTCACGACGCATTCGGCTGCTAGGCCATGAGCGTCGCCAACCTCTCACGCCGATTGGTGGCAGGTGGACTCGGTAATATTACTTACCGGCTGCGCGATTCGAGCACACGATTTTACGATCAAGAGTCGAACGTCCTACCAGTTGAGCTACTGCGACCCCCTGGAGCTGAATCAAACGGACAGCAGATATCCCCGCCCGCTATTTTATACGAACGTAAAATGTGAATATAGCAACTATGTACTATTTGTGACTTCAACTATTAGCACTGACACATAAAACTTGTTCCATTTTACACCGCTTACGAACATAAAGGGAAAAATTGGAGGATGCGGGATGAGAATATTTATCAAGTTTGACATCCAGTATTTTACCCACCATGCACTGTCGTTTAAACAATAACTCCGTGTTCGTATTAATCGTTATTGAAAGCCAATCAAGAATCCAGATTTTTCCGTTCACACGAACTGTATTTCCTGTCACCTTTATGGCGCCGGAGAGAGAGAGTGAAATACTGTTGTTGGGAGGGTGCTGGGATTTCCCGCATGACACGTGTCTGCTGACACACTGCACAGAAGCATCGCCAGGCCGACCACGCCACCACCTACTTTGAGTTGCTACCACAGCTGGAGGTGGAGCTGGAGCTGGAGAGACGCCGCAGATGCCGCTTCACCTTCTCGGTGATCTCCAGCATCGCTTCACCTCGGTGTTCCATCGCACGCGACACGCACCATCTCCACAGCGACGCGGGTGCTGGGTGCCGGCGGCGAACTGAGCGGGCCAGCGGGCCGGCGGCCGTACGGCCGGGCCGGCGACCACAGGCGAGGCGCGAGGCGCGAGGCGCGAGGCGCGAGGCGCGGGGCGCGGGGCCCGGGGCGCGCTGCCGGCGGGCCGACCCAGACACGACTCCAGCGGCGCGGCACCGCCACTTCCGGCGGCCGCCGCCACTGTATCGATCGGCGGCGTTCATTCATGTCGGCAGGTGCCGGCGGTCGGCGCGCACCGGACGGCGCATTCATACGGCGCTGTCGGACGGTCGCCGGCCCAACAACATTCACATACGGCGCTGTCGGACGGTCGCCGGCCCCACAACATTCATACGGCGCTGTCGGACGGTCGCCGGCCCCACAACATTCATACAGCGCTGTTGGACGGTCGCCGACCCCACAACATTCATACGGCGCTGAATAGTCACATCCTTTAGCACACGTGCACGAGAAAACAAAAGATGCTACAGTGAGAGACAGATGACTTTGAGCTTGATGTTGGAGATATATTCAAATAATTTGCCCGTCTGGATAAAACGCGAATCGTCACCTAAAATGTCAGTAAGCGTAAGCGAGTCCACTCGTAGCCCAAAATGCCGTCTTCGATGCACTCGAAATCGAGGACAGGACAACAGAGCATGGCGCACTATCAGAGGTGCATCACAATGGTCACAAATCGGCCTCGACTCGTTCATTAGCAAGTAACGATGGGTGGAGTATATGTGCCCTATCCTCAGCCTAGCAAGCACTATTTCTTCCCATCGGGAAGAAAAATTCCCCCCACAACATTCATACAGCGCTGTCGGACGGTCGCCGGCCCCACAACATTCGTTAGTTATTTGGGCTTTAGGGCGCGTCGACCTCCCACAACATTCACATACGGCGCTGTCGGACGGTCGCCGACCGACCGTCCCCACAATTCCCCGGTAACCAGATACACAGCAACACATATCGGCCGCATTAACACCAGCCGTCCACACTCCACCCGCACAAATGATCTGTGGGGACCACACCGCGCGTCACCGCACCGAACGCACCGACATGCGGTCATTGTCGCGATGCGCGTTAAATGCGGCTACTGTCTGGGCACTGAAATATCCGACAGGACCCGACTGCCGCCACACCAATAGATGTGCTTGTTCTAGCCTGCTTCATCATATATGCTCCTTGCAGTGAACTTGCGACCTTTATTCAAATCTATATCAAAGCCGGCAAGACGTCAGACCACAGAAGAGAAGCCACTGCGCTGGCTAGTCAAGCTCCGAAGTGAATTAAAAACCGTAAGTTGACATGAATCGAGTACGAACGTAAACAACTTCCAGCGGACCTACACAATACTCAAGTGTATAACCATGCAGATTATTCAATTGGAGCAAGGTAAACAACCAGGATCGGAAAAACCAGCTAAAATCCGTTGTAGCCATGAAAGGGTGGTGGTGGTTGTGACTTTCCGATGCACTCAGCAGCTCAGACCATATGGAGTCGCCTACCTCTCACTCCGGCAGGAAGGGCGGGCACCGCCCCTGGAAATGCAACCCCGTACCTCTGGCTTGCCAGATGCTATGCTTAACCACTGAGCTACCGACGCCCCGTACCCATTAAATGAAGAAAACGTCCCGGAAACGACATGAATTAAATAAAGGTCCTTCTTTCTTGATAACTTCTTGAACTCTTGAACTTCTTTCCATGATATTAATCACCGCCCGACTGGAGTGGATGGGGGAGGCGAGTGCTGAAACGCTCCCCGCTCCCCCCCTCCTCTGGAGTTTCTGGAATACAACGAAACGAAGCTGCGCACTGAAATTTTCTGTGCATTTTCTGACACCTTTTTACACACGATATTAAATATCAATGCCAGGTTACTTGCGGTCAATGTCCTCTGCCAGGAGAAAAGTCCAGCGTCAGTAAACTTCCAGAAAGGAAACAAGCAGATCCAATCTTGGCCATTTTTTAGGTTTGATGTCCAATCTGCTAAACTTGCACGCTGTTCTGACGCCAAAATAACAAGCGAAAGCTTCCGGTAGGTTCTGCGAGTACCTTACCATTGTTGGACCGTGTCGATAAGCTACTGAAGCTCTGGTCCTGTTAGTTAGTTAGCTAATTAGTTAATTGGTCAGTGTCGCCTAGGGGCGCATCAACTACATACATCATACAGCGTCCATAACTTGGTCATGCAAACTGAGAAGCAAGCGAGACTCGGCCAACGGACCGGTTGCAGGACCCAGGTAAAAACGTTGACGTCGGACGGCAGAAAGGATGGTTATTGGTTTTTACGACACGTCGACCGTTGAGTCATACAGCGTCGCCAATCTCTCACGCCGATTGGTCGCGGGCGAAGAGTAGCGACAGGTGAGACCCGAACCCACAATCTTTCGATTGTGAGACGAGCATCTTACCCCTAGACCACTCGTCCCCTGGAGAAAGGATGGATGGGGACTACGACCAGCCCCCGAACACACGTCCGTGTTTCCACACCTCTTATCGAGATGGCTGTGGTGATCCGAGAGAGCGACTATCCCTGACCAGACGAGTAATGACAGCTGATCCTGCTGCAGGGAACCTCCGCCCCTACTACACAATATATCGGTGAGAAGCAAACACTTCGTGGCTGTTCCCGTACCGACCACGACAGCACTGGTGTCAATTTGCTGCTATTCAGTTCGCTAGCACGAACGCTGCAGTAATGGATGCACGTCAAGCACGTCCACTTATTTCGGATCAAGCGCATGAAATGAAATGAACAGAAATACGCCGTGACCATGTTGAGAAGCTTGGCAGCATTTCAGACGACATCCGATGGGAGTCCTCCATAGAACGGGCATGTATACAGCTACGGAGAAATAAGGTGATGCATGCAGTTACGGAGAAGTATGGGGATGTGCGCAGCTACGGAGAAATAAGAACGGCAGCCGATGGAATGAAGGGAAGGTCAGCAACTGCATGGACAAATGCGTAGTATTTTTGGAGCAAGTACGCAACAAACTTTCTACATGCAATGCAGTAGGTCAAGCCAATCAGCCTTTACTTTGCACATGTAATGCCGTAGGCCAAGCCAATCAGCCCTCATTTTCCACATGCAATGCTGTAGGCGAAGTCAATCAGACTTTACAACAACACCAAAACTCTTTGCCGTAAGATGCACGCTGGCCCGCTAACGAATTTGTCGGATTTAATTCCCAACGAGTGACAGGCATCCACCAATATCTCTCGGTGGAAGTTTGGTATTGGCGGAAACGGTGCAAAGAAAACGACAAAATTGAATTCCTCCTGTATGTTTGAGAATAGAAGTATTGAATTACAAAATAAATACCTCCGGGGGCGCATGAGATTCTGACCCAGAGTTCATTTGCAGCCTCAGACCCAACACGTCTCCTTACATTGGTCGGCCATACAAATGACAGTTCAATACATTTTACAGATTTAATGCTTCATGTTCCAGATTTCAATACATGTGGCGTGTGGAGCGACACGACAGGAAACATTTACTACAAGAGCAATTAATATCACGCAACGTCAATCATACCTAACAACATCATGAGATCAATGTCGTGCAGGTCGTAGATCATAATAGTCCGCGTTGCTGTTTCAAATGACAATCCAATTTGCAACGCGCGCTCCGATGGTTTTACGCAAACAAAATCGTTTGCTGAGTGGAGGTTGATGTGCTGACGCTGAACCCACCGTCCGATGGGAAAATGCCAGTACGATGGTACAAATCTAGCAGAAAGCTTCCAATATCGTCTGCACCGACACAACCTAGGTATATCACACTCTACTTGTTCCGTTGTCATCCGATTTGTACTGTTCAGAACCATGCGTGTCATGTGGCACTCTAACCCGCGTTCCGCCACAGACTGTTTGCAAACTCAACACTCTACCGCGTCGCTAGTTGGGGCTTAAGAGTAACCCAGCGTGAAGCTTTGCATTTTAAAACAATCTTGCGAGTCGTCTTTTCAGCTGTATCGAATAATCTAGTAAAGACTAGATGGTTGGTTATTTGTACTACCCGCCAACTGCTTTGGTCACACAGCGTCGCCAATCTCTTACGACGGTAGGCCACGGGCGATGAGCAATACTGAGGGCTGGGGTCGAAGCTGGAGCTAATACAGGAGAAACAAGGCTTATCAGCAATCTTCCAACACCCAGCAGTATGCACTCGCAAAATGTCCATATTTTGCACCGATAATGTTAGCATCTGTGTCTGCAGGCAGTGCGACCTGAAGAAGCAGTTATTCACATATTCTGCTAACTGACGTCAATTGATAGCAAATAGGCACCGCAAATTGCATGCGGTTCAGTCAGTTTTGCCAAAAGTATTGCACTCGGGCACCTGGCGGGGTACTGGATGGCCATGGATCAGCAAATGACCGTGCATCAGTGACTGATGTACTTGGTCATTGTCCATGCCGGTCTTTTCCTACGTTGGCTTGGTGCATGAACAAAATAACTTCGGTTAACGCGAAGGAGAGATGGTGCAGTATTGTCTAATCTAGCTTACAGTCAATTTGTTCAGCACCTGGCTTCGGCCCCATGTGGCCCACGGCTGGCAGCATTCCAATTAGTCCGTTACAAGTGCTAGCGCAATTGCCATCGCGACGATATACGAGGTGGGCATGCACTCGGTTCAAAATAATTGCCACATTTTCCCAAAAAAACATTGGTACGGGCACAACAAATTCTGGCACGGCACAGCACATGACAGCAATCTGGATCATGGTACGCGAAAAGACATGGGAAAAGAAAAGGGGCCATGTTAAGGAGACCAATCTTGATTGTTGATGACCTAAATAATACAAGAGGTGCGAAATAATCCACACAATGACTAAATCAGAGTTGTCTCTACATTTAAGGTTATTCCATAATGCACTACTTAAGCCATTTCCCCTGGTAGTCTTGGAACCTTGGGTTCAGCACTAAGGCCACTTTATATCTATACTTCAATTTTACTGCTAGAGATAGGCTGACACTGGCACGACAAATTCAGATGTCACAGCAAAAATCACATGTGCCATTTTACGGGTCGCAATGCTGTGTCACCGTACCAAAAAGTGCCAACTCTAGTCCAAAACGACTCGACACGACACAGCCCCACCCAATTTGACTCGACCTGACCCTAAGCAACTCGGCATGGCGCGACCCTACCCGACCCCAGCTGAGCCTTCTCACCAGAATCGACTCGACCCGACCCAAGACAGCCCGGCATGGACAGACGTGACTCGATCCCAGCCAACCTGATCCGACTCGATCAGGTTGACCTGACCCGACTGGACCAGGTTGACCTGATCCGACTCGATCCGGTTGACCTGACTCGACTGGACCCCACCCAGCGCTGCACAGACTGGGCCGGCAGGATCCCACCTGTCCCTTCCCTGTGCCGTCCGGCTCTGAATGCCACCATTTCGTCCCGTCCCGTCACCACCTGGCTAGCCCTGGCCATTTCCAGCTCCATCTCTGCAACGCCATATTCTGCACCGTCCTCTTCCCTCGTCCCTCTTCCATGTGGCATGGGATCCCGTCCTGATACACCCAATCACCTTTGCATGTCGTTCCTTGCTCATTAAGTCACGCCATGATATACCCAACATGGCAAATGTACGTCAGTCAAACGGTGGAGCAGTTGAAAAATTGCCGTCCCAGTAAACCTGCGTGAACTGAGACGCTGTTTTTGAACATGGCTGTCTACCGAACATACTCAGGATGATCTGTGCCATTTCGTGAAAAACGTACGTAATTGAAGAAAGAGAACGAAGGCTTTGTATCCGAGCATGCATCAATGAAAGTGATGTTCAGCACATATCGAAACGATTTTCTTGTACGCATATATTATACCCTCCATCAGAAATAAACCGACTTTTTCACATGTGGGAAGTTCGGGCGGTCAGCGAGCCACGAACCTGCAACCCTTCTGCTACAAAAAAAAGTCAGCTGATCATCGACCTCTCCCCTCGCTACATTTCAGCTCAATAACAACCTACGAAAAACTAAATACATTATCTGTATCAGTATTGAGCAGACCTGGGATAACAGACCAAACAATATGGGTAGTGCACTGACAAGTCACCCACAAATAGTGAATTATTTTAGCTTTATGGTACAACGGCTACCATGGCAATGTAGCGAACCTAACTGAACCATCGGCTACCATGGCAATATATCGACCATAACTAAACTGAACATCGGCTACCATGGCGATGTAGCGACCGTAACTGAACTAAACATCGGCTACCATGGTGATGTAGCGACCATAACTAAGCTGACATTGGCTACCGTGGTCATGTAGCGACCATTACTAAACTGTACATAGGCAACCATGGCGATGTAGCGACCGTAACTAAACTGAGCATCGGCTACCATGGCCATGTAGCGAATATAACTAAACCATAACTATCCAGACTGTCACTATTCAAGCATTACCGAAGAGCGAGCGGCATGCATAACAGACAAAATAGCGCCATGCTACTGATCCAGATCATTAGCAAGTGTAGATCACCTAAAAAGACACGTCCGATAGAAAATCAAGAGCCAAGCAACACTGAGTCATCAGCTCATCACCTGGAACTTCTTGAAGCGAGATCGAGTCTTCAAGTCCAATAATTCGACTGTGCACGTCGGCACACCACGGGCACGAGATCGAGTCTTCAAGTCCAATAATTCGACTGTGCACGTCGGCACACCACGGGCACGAGATCGAGTCTTCAAGTCCAATAATTCGACTGTGCACGTCGGCACACCACGGGCACGAGATCGAGTCTTCAAGTCAATAATTCGACTGTGCGTCGGCACACCACGGGCACGAGATCGAGTCTTCAAATCAATAATTCGACTGCGTCGGCACACCACGGGCACGAGATCGAGTCTTCAAGTCCAATAATGACGTCAGTGGCAACCACGGGCACGAGATCGAGTCTTCAAGTCCAATAATTCGACTGTGCAGTCGGCACACCACGGGCACGAGATCAGTCTTCAAGTCAATAATTCGACGTGCACGTCGCACACCACGGCACGAGATCGAGTCTTCAAGTCAATAATTCGACTGTGCACGTCGGCACAAGGCACGAGATCGAGTCTTCAAGTCCAATAATTCGACTGTGCACGTCGGCACACCACGGGCACGAGATCGAGTCTTCAAGTCAATAATTCGACTGTGCACGTCGGCACACCACGGGCACGAGATCGAGTCTTCAAGTCAATAATTCGACGTGCATCGCACACAGCACGAGATCGAGTCTTCAAGTCCAATAATTCGACTGTGCACGTCGGCACAAGGCAGAGATCGAGTCTTCAAGTCCAATAATTCGATGTGAGTGGCAAAGGGCACGAGATCGAGTCTTCAAGTCCAATAATTCGACTGTGCACGTCGGCACACCACGGGCACGAGATCGAGTCTTCAAGTCCAATAATTCGACTGTGCACGTCGGCACACCACGGGCACGAGATCGAGTCTTCAAGTCCAATAATTCGACTGTGCACGTCGGCACACCACGGGCACGAGATCGAAGCATGTGGCACAGTTAGTGCAGCACATCTAGTGTAGCACCACCCAATGTAGCGAGTAGCGTGGTCTGACGTAGACACAAAGCTCGCACATCGTATAGTCAAGGAAGCGACTGGGCGGCAATTCACATTCTCCAGTTTATTTTGTTTTCTTTGTTATTCCGTATCCCGGTACTCTTGGGAGGACATTGGGCTCTTTTACGACATTCGACTACTAGGTCATATAGCGCCGTCATGCTCTCACGCAGATTGGTCGCAGGTGGACTCGATAATGCCGCCAGCTATGGGATTCCAACCCACGATCTTGCGACCTACCGACTGAGCTACCACCCATTACTCGTAAATTGCTAACCAATATTAAATGTGCGCCATAGGGTTCAGAATTATGAAAGGGAGTTCGTGATGCAAAAAGGGGATAATTGTCCTCGAACTTGATGGCCCAATAATTATGTACTCCAAATTAAGTTTCCCCCCGAAAAAATTATAACCCTTATATATGGGCTAACGGCAGCCCGCAGACGAGACAGCGCACCATCGTCAGCCGGGACAGTATACCATCGTCAGCCGGGACAGTATACCACCGTCAGCCAGGACAGTATACCACCGTCAGCCGGGACAGTATACCACCGTCAGCCGGGACAGTATACCACCGTCAGCCGGGACAGTATACCATCGTCAGCCGGGACAGTATACCATCGTCAGCCGGGACAGTATACCATCGTCAACCGGGACAGTATACCACCGTCAGCCGGGACAGTATACCATCGTCAGCCGGGACAGTATACCATCGTCAGCCGGGACAGTATACCACCGTCAGCCGGGACAGTATACCATAGTCAGCCGGGACAGTATACCATCGTCAGCCGGGACAGTATACCATCGTCAACCGGGACAGTATACCACCGTCAGCCGGGACAGTATACCATCGTCAGCCGGGACAGTATACCATCGTCAGCCGGGACAGTATACCATCGTTAGCCGGGACAGTATACCACCGTCAGCCGGGACAGTATACCATCGTCAGCCGGGACAGTATACCACCGTCAGCCGGGACAGTATACCATCGTCAGCCGGGACAGTATACCACCGTCAGCCGGGACAGTATACCACCGTCAGCCGGGCCAGTATACCATCGTCAGCCGGGACAGTATACCATCGTCAGCCGGGACAGTATACCATCGTTAGCCGGGACAGTATACCATCGTCAGCCGGGACAGTATACCATCGTCAGCCGGGACAGTATACCATCGTCAGCCGGGACAGTATACCATCGTTAGCCGGGACAGTATACCATCGTCAGCCGGGACAGTATACCATCGTCAGCCGGGACAGTATACCACCGTCAGCCGGGACAGTATACCATCGTCAGCCGGGACAGTATACCACCGTCAGCCGGGACAGTATACCATCGTCAGCCGGGACAGTATACCACCGTCAGCCGGGACAGTATACCATCATCAGCCGGGACAGTATACCACCGTCAGCCGGGACAGTATACCACCATCAGCCGGGACAGTATACCACCATCAGCCGGGACAGTAAACCATCGTCAGCCGGGACAGTATACCACCGTCAGCCGGGACAGTATAAGACCGTCAGCCGGCACAGTATACCACCGTCAGCCGGGACAGTATACCATCGTCAGCCAGGACAGTATACCACCGTCAGCCGGGACAGTATACCACCGTCAGCCAGGACAGCACACCACCGTAAGCCGGGACAGTATACCACCATCAGCCGGGAAAGCACACCACCGTCAGCCGGGACAGCACACCACCGTCAGCCGGGACAGTATACCACCGTCAGCCGGGACAGTATACCATCATCAGCCGGGACAGTATACCACCGTCAGCCGGGACAGTATACCACCATCAGCCGGGACAGTATACCACCATCAGCCGGGACAGTAAACCATCGTCAGCCGGGACAGTATACCACCGTCAGCCGGGACAGTATAAGACCGTCAGCCGGCACAGTATACCACCGTCAGCCGGGACAGTATACCATCGTCAGCCAGGACAGTATACCACCGTCAGCCGGGACAGTATACCACCGTCAGCCAGGACAGCACACCACCGTAAGCCGGGACAGTATACCACAATCAGCCGAGAAAGCACACCACCGTCAGCCGGGACAGCACACTACCGTCAGCCAGAGGTGGTTGCTATTGCGCTGTAAGCATTATAGGCATACATTAGCATAATTAGCATAAATTAGCCAGCACCAGTGGCTGACGAAGACTTCAGCCGGAGCTCAGAGCTTCTACAGGAACCATAACTTCCCGACTGGTTAGTTTTTAGACCTTAAATACTTTCTCTCCTGGCTAGTATTTCTTGGTCCCTGCCCATACCAACCATGGGCAAATCCTACAACGCTTCCGCATTCTGCGACGTGAAGGAGGAAACAATATGGTACTTAAGGCTGAATATATGTATGTCATGCGTATATTCAGTACGATTTATGTTATCTATTGGCGTTTGACCCTTACTTCCCAGAAACACCGTTTTTGAACCTTTAACCTTTAGAAAGCATAATTTAAACGCTGCCGAGGTCCCAGACGAAAACAAAACTTCACCAAACGACATCTGGAGAGGTTGTCTGTTATTTCTGCATTTTTAGGGTAGTCGACTACTACAAAGGTGACAATATTGGAATGAAAAACGCGAATTTACAACTCAATTGGGCGAAACATTATTACTTCCGATCGAAATTCAGAGATATTCTCCGACGTTCCGACCATATTTTTTTCATCGACAATATAGTTGATGGGGACAATAGTCAATATAATTGAACGATTGACGATTGAAACGACGGAAATATCTTCGAATTCCGATCTGATGTAATAATTTTTTAACTCAATTGATGTTTAATTTCACGTTATACATTCAACTATTTTCACCAATTTGTATCTCCGACAATTCAACAACGGTGTTCTGTTTTCGGCGGTGGCACTTTTGACAAATAAAAACATTTTAGAACGCTTTATCGTGTTCCACGTTGACGGCTAAGCTTAAAAGAAATACGTAGCTTGAAACTTCTTGAATAGGCGCATCAAAGTCGCACGACTGCCTATCCTCGAAATGTTGACGTCAAATAATAAGTATGTTTAATGGTAGCAATGCGCGTTATCCAAACGGTGTGTGCGAATGATGGAAACACTGTGATCCGAAAGTGGAGCTACATCGAAACTCCACAATAATTGTCAAGATATACAACAAAGCATCCAAAAAAAACACGAGTTTGCTTTGCCTTCCGCAAGATATAATTTACAATTTCATCAATCGACCTCGCACCAGCACTGGAATACATCCCAAGGCTGATGGGTATATGCTGACACTACTGTAACCCGTGACCCGTGTTTAGCCAGTGCCGTGACTACAACGATCCGTGCCACGACTGCTGTGACCCGCGCCACGGCCGACATGACCCGCACTGAGACTGCTGTGACCCATACCGTGACTGCCTGACCCGCGCCGGGACTACTGTGACACTTGCCCGGACTCCTGTGATCCGTACCATGACTGCCTGACCTGCGCCGGGACTACTGTGACCATTGCCGGGACTATTGTGACCCTTGCCGGGACTACTGTGACCCGCACCGTGACTGCCTGACCAGCGTTGGGACTACTGTGACCCGTACCATGACTGTCTGACCTGCGCCGGGACTATTATGACTCACACTGAGACAACTGTAATCTGTACCGTAACTGCCCGACTACTGTGACCCGTGTCAGGACTGGCACGACCCCCGCCAAGACTATTGTGACCCGCGCCACGACTGGCACGACCATCGCCTAGAACACTGTGACCCTCGCCTAGACCACTGTGACCCCCGCCTAGACCACTGTGACCGGCGCCGGGACTACTGTGACCCTCGCCTGGACTACCGTGACCCGCGCCACGACTGGCACGACCCTCGCCTAGACCACTGTGACCGGCGCCGGGACCACCGTGACCCTCGCCTAGACTACCGTGATCGGCGCCGCGACTGGCACGACCCTCGCCTAGACAACTGTGACCCGCGCCACGACTGGCACGACCCTCGCCTAGACCACTGTGACCCGCGCCGGGAACACCGTGACCCTCGCCTAGACTACCGTGATCGGCGCCGCGACTGGCACGACCCTCGCCTAGACAACTGTGACCCGCGCCACGACTGGCACGACCCTCGCCTAGACCACTGTGACCCGCGCCGGGAACACCGTGACCCTCGCCTAGACTACCGTGATCGGCGCCGCGACTGGCACGACCCTCGCCTAGACAACTGTGACCCGCGCCACGACTGACACGACCCTCGCCTAGACCACTGTGACCCGCGCCGGGAACACCGTGACCCTCGCCTAGACTACCGTGATCGGCGCCGCGACTGGCACGACCCTCGCCTAGACCACTGTGACCTCCGCCTAGATCACTGTGACCCTCGCCTAGACCACTGTGACCCGCGCCACGACTGGCACGATCCCCGCCTAGACCACTGTGACCGGCGCCGGGACTACTGTGACCCTCACCTGGACTACCGTGAGCGGCGCCACGACTGGCGTGACCCGTGCCGGGTCACTCCGCCGCCGCACCACCCTGTCCCAGTGGGAGCCGGCGCCGGGACTACTGTGACCCTCACCTGGACTACCGTGAGCGGCGCCACGACTGGCGTGACCCGTGCCGGGTCACTCCGCCGCCGCACCACCCTGTCCCAGTGGGAGCCGGCGCCGGGACTACTGTGACCCTCACCTGGACTACCGTGAGCGGCGCCACGACTGGCGTGACCCGTGCCGGGTCACTCCGCCGCCGCACCACCCTGTCCCAGTGGGAGCCGGCGCCGGGACTACTGTGACCCTCACCTGGACTACCGTGACCGCACCACGACTGGCGTGACCCGTGCCGGGTCACCCGCCGCCGCACCACCCTGTCCCAGTGGGAGCCGGCGCCGGACTACTGTGACCCTCACCTGACTACCGTGAGCGGCGCCACGACTGGCGTGACCCGTGCCGGGTCACTCCGCCGCCGCACCACCCTGTCCCAGTGGGAGCCGGCGCCGGGACTACTGTGACCCTCACCTGACTACCGTGAGCGCCACGACTGGCGTGACCCGTGCCGGGTCACTCCGCCGCCGCACCACCCTGTCCCAGTGGGAGCCGGCGCCGGGACTACTGTGACCCTCACCTGGACTACCGTGAGCGGCGCCACGACTGGCGTGACCCGTGCCGGGTCACTCCGCCGCCGCACCACCCTGTCCCAGTGGGAGCCGGCGCCGGGACTACTGTGACCCTCACCTGGACTACCGTGACCGGCGCCACGACTGGCGTGACCCGTGCCGGGTCACTCCGCCGCCGCACCACCCTGTCCCAGTGGGAGCCGGCGCCGGCCGCCCCGGTGCGTCCGTATCGGCGGAACCTATTACCCGGCGTCCCACTTCCTGTGGCGGCGCGATCAATGAATGACGTAGTAAGGCGCGGCAGGCTATGCCCATTCAGTCGGCGGCAGGGACGCGCCCAGCGACAGTTGGAGTGAGCACACTGGGCGTGCAGGACACGGACACACCCAGAACCGGATATACAGGACATGCACACGCAGGGCCAGGTATATGGGACAAAGACATACGCATGGCCGGATATACAAGACAGTGACACACACAGGGCCGGGCATACAACGAAGGCAAACCCACGTCGGATATACAGGACGGTGACATACCTAGGGTTGGATGGGATACACAGGATAGTGGCACACCCAGGGTCGGATACACAGGACAGAGGCACACCCATACCGGATATAGAGGACAGTGGCACACCCAGGGTCGGATACACAGGGGACAGAGGCACACCCATACCGGATATAGAGGACAGTGGCACACCCAGCGTCGGATACACAGGGCAGAGGCACACCCATACCGGATATAGAGGGCAGTGGCACACCCAGGATCGGATACAGAGGACCCTATAGGGATATAAGAGACCAGGGTCGGATATACGGAGGCAATCATACCGGATATACAGGACAAGACACCCAGGGGATACAGACAGGGCACACCCATACCGGATATAGAGGACAGTGGCACACCCAGCGTCGGATACACAGGGCAGAGGCACACCCATACCGGATATAGAGGGCAGTGGCACACCCAGGATCGGATACACAGGACAGAGGCACACCCATACCGGATATAGAGGACAGTGGCACACCCAGGGTCGGATACACAGGGCAGAGGCACACCCATACCGGATATAGAGGACAGTGGCACACCCAGGGTCGGATATAAAGGGCAGAGGCACACCCATACCGGATATAGAGGACAGTGGCACACCCAGGGTCGGATACACAGGGCAGAGGCACACCCATACCGGATATAGAGGACAGTGGCACACCCAGGGTCGGATACACAGGGCAGAGGCACACCCATACCGGATATAGAGGACAGTGGCACACCCAGGGTCGGATATAAAGGGCAGAGGCACACCCATACCGGATATACAGGACAGTGGCACACCCAGGGTCGGATATACCGGGCAGAGGCACATCCATACCGGATATACAGGACAATGACACACCCAGGGTCGGATATACAGGGCAGAGGCGCACCCAGGCCCGATATGCAGGACGTTGACACGCCCGAGGCTTTGTATGCAGTGCCGTGTAATTTATTTTGGCTCAAATGGGAGGTAAATATTTTGCAAGATAAAAAACGATGAAGTTCTTTCATGTTTTAACAAGTTCCCTTTTATGGCCAATATTCTTCCCGGCATCCTCTCCTTATCAAGCCCAACATATGTTCAGATCCTGCCATTGGTAACTAACCAACCAATATGCATATGAAACCCTAGATAGACAAGTGCAACATGCCGGATTTTTTAAAGTGTGCTTGGTTGTGTGAGCAGAAAAGCAATACACATGAATGACATTGTTTCCCTTGTATTCCCTTCCTTATCCAGAGCACAACCATGCATTAAGGTTCATCGTGCACGATCCATTATAACTCAAATAAGCTTCTTGGTCATAACTTCATCGCATATGCATACCGGGTTGGATTTGCACTTTGAAATCCTGGATGTGGAGAGGAAATCATGGGGCAATCGAGTATGGATGGAATATTTTCTTCAAACCTGTGATATCAGAATCCCAATTTGAACTTTACAGTGAATCTTGAGAACGTTATCAAAGAGCAGTCCACTGTTAAACGGTACAGTTCAGTCTCCAAATGATAAAACGAGAGGTTCGTTTTCTGGAGATAGTGTTACGGTTGCCAAGGAGTCTAGGAACAGCTATTCTTCCAAACCTTTATGCATACCAGCACGTTTCCAATGGCCAGTATCTACCAATACAGGCACAATCAACTTAACAGCTTGGCTAATTCGACCATTTTGGGATCCTCTTTGAAAATATGCCACACTAAAAGCTGCCTATCCCCGAGAATGAACAGGGAATTCAAGAGATAAATGAAGCTATAATATGAGTCATGAGTTGAGTGATAAGAGTTAAAAGAAAATAAAAGCAATAGGACAGGAAAATTGGGTTGGAGAAGTTCTATGTATCTGGGAAATACTATTGCCATATGCCGAGGCATCTCTGTTAGTTATTAGGGCTATATTTGATACCTCAGCACTAGCATTTGGAAAATGGGTTTAGACCGCTGCAAGCCACGTTACGGTATCTGGGAAACGATTCAGCCCTATGACATCTCAATATCCCAAACATAAATTTCACACAATTTCCAGAAAGGGGCTGTTTTTATGACACGAGGGTTTAGTCATTGGCTTCTTGTTTCTGTTGATACCAATACTTCATGCCATTGAGCCAGGACAAATTAATAAGAATAGATGCATTTTCACTTTAAGTTATATATCTTCATGAATGCAGCTACTTCACAACACTAAAGCGACAAACTATACGCTTGTGCATGTTGCGGTAAATACACGGTGCCTCAACAGCATTGTGGTAATATAAAAGTAGTAGATAAACACTACCGCAAAACGCGGGCTGTGGCCGAAGCGGAATAGGGCACTTTGGCTGTGAACCCCATCCATTTTTAAATTCCATTTCATGTTACCGATAGTTTGTTTTCCTCATTGAAAAAGAGCAGGTGATGGAGTCCATGGCTTCCCTGTCCCGGCTGGTGATGGGTACATCGAGATTCACCCTATTGTGCTGCTGCGGACGTCGCATCTAATGTTCTGCCTGGCTCATTGTTTCGCTGTTGCGGCTTGATTCCATCAATTATTTGGTTCTTTTTCCAATGTCGGTTCAGCTTTCTCCATTGGTTCATTTTTATCCACTTCTTTCCGTCCAGGAAAAGGAGGAAATATGGAATACATCCCATATTCGTTCGTGTAAACAAAATTGATGTTGGTGATAAGTAAATTACCACGTGTCGTCAATATGTTTTTAGGTTAAAAAATAATAATTTGCATAGACTTCAGGCAAATGGAAACAAAAATAACCACGGACGGCTGGGATGATCAGTAAACCTTGGTCTTCAAGATTTGTTTGGCACTAAGCCTTCGGTCTGGTGTCAAAAAATAAATGTGTGTATATATATATATATGCATAGCCATGCTCAGTGTCCCTTAAAAGGCTATACCTATCAACATGAGTCTGACATTGCACATCTAAAGAAAAAACTATATCACATAACATGGTTGCGACACACTTGCGGGATGGGTAGCAGGTGCAAATATAATTTGCACCCAAGGACGGTATTCCCGATAAAAGGATGCAACAAAAAGGATGAAAGGTAACTAGATCCTGGGAGCATCATCATCGTCGTCCAATTCGTGTATGACACACATGTAACTGCCAGCGGAAAAGCGCGACTTGCAACAGCTCATCTACCGGATGGAGCACGCACTCAGCTATATGTACCAGTGGTATGGTGGTGTTTTCATGCTATAATAGCATGAAACTAAACACCTAAAAGACAGATATTGTCATCGCAACACCATCAATGTTGAAAGATTTCCCGCGAGTCACATTTAATGTTTGTGGTACAGTAGTGTCTGACTCTATAGCAGTGCGAAACCTTGGAATCACAATTGGCCGCCACCTGAATTATCAAACACACGTCGATGCTATGATTCACAAGTGCACTGGAATCCTTGTAGCACCGTCCCAAGCGCTGGAATCCTCGTAGCACCGTCCCAAGCGCTGGAATCCCCGTAGCACCGTCCCCAGCGCTGGAATCCTCGTAGCACCGTCCCAAGCGCTGGAATCCTCGTAGCACCGTCCCAAGCGCTGGAATCCACGTAGCACCGTCCCAAGCGCTGGAATCCTCGTAGCACCGTCCCAAGTGCTGGAATCCTCGTAGCACCGTCCCAAGCGCTGGAATCCCCGTAGCACCGTCCCAAGCGCTGGAATCCCCGTAGCACCGTCCAAAGCGCTGGAATCCCCGTAGCACCGTCCCAAGCGCTGGAATCCTCGTAGCACCGTCCCAAGCGCGACACGCGATCCCAAACGCCACGCTAAAGAGTTAGTTAGTTATTTGGGCTTTAGGGCGCATCGACTGCATCGGTCATTTAGCGCCACGCTAAAGAACATCGTACAGGCTTTGGTGTTGTACATAGTGCGATATTATATATCCGTGCATGGCTCATATCCGGATACCCAGGTGCATCGTGTCCAAAAGATCGTGAATTTCTACGCGCGAGTCGTGACTAGCAGGAGACGATGTGACCACAAATCAGATATTGCAAAGGAACTCAGGTGGCTGACTGTCAAGCAGCTCATCGATTATCACAGTGTGCTGTACAGACGATCATCAGAACCGGGTATCCCGACTGCACTCATCGTGCCATCGGGCAGCGTGACAACCAGACACATGTGCATCACACCAGGCGCGCAGTGTTGCCTACATGTTCCAAAAATCCGCACCGAAGCGGTGAGGAGCCGTCTGTGCTACCGAGGCATAGACAAGCTGAATGGGCTCGGGGTCGATCCACCATCACCGGCTTTCTGAGCTAATTTGAGGCGTGCTGTTCTGTTGTAGTAGCCTGATATGGGGCTGTGCGGTACCTGGTCATCATAGTTTTGTGTCGCGATGGCCATTAATTTGTTCCATTTTTATCCACCATGACGTGCATGAGCGAAAACCCACCACTGTTCAGGGGCTTACGCGAATACGTCTATCCATCCGTCCATTCATACTTAGAAGGGTAATACTCTGAATGCTCGAGGTAGCAGGACAAACTTAGCATTCGCCGCAATAGTGTAACGCGTCTGACAATGGCTGGATGGACATGGGCACAATATGACCATAGTAGTCGACTCGCCCAGAAGCCCAAATAACTAGCGATGGACAGGTCGCATCTGGCGACAATGGATGGTTGGACAGGTGGCGCCTGGGAGTGGTCGGATGGACAGGTGGCGCCTGGGAATGGTCGGATGGACAGGTGGCGCATGGGAGTGGTCGGATGGACAGGTGGTGCATGGGAATGGTCGGATGGACAGGTGGCGCATGGGAGTGGTCGGATGGACAGGTGGCATCTGGGAGTGGTCGGATGGACAGGTGGCATCTGGGGGTGATCGGATGGACAGGTGGTATCTGGGGGTGGGCGGATGGACAGGTGGCATCTGGGGGTGATCGGATGGACAGGTGGCATCTGGGAGTGGTCGGATGGACAGGTGGCGCCTGGGAGTGGTCGGATGGACAGGTGGCGCATGGGAATGGTCGGATGGACAGGTGGCGCATGGGAGTGGTCGGATGGACAGGTAGCATCTGGGAGTGGTCGGATGGACAGGTGGCATCTGGGGGTGATCGGATGGACAGGTGGCATCTGGGAGTGGTCGGATGGACAGGTGGCATCTGGGAGTGGTCGGATGGACAGGTGGCGCCTGGGAGTGGTCGAATGGACAGGTGGCATCTGGGAGTGGTCGGATGGACAGGTGGCGCCTGGGAGTGGTCGGATGGACAGGTGGCGCATGGGAATGGTCGAATGGACAGGTGGCGCATGGGAGTGGTCGGATGGACAGGTGGCATCTGGGAGTGGTCGGATGGACAGGTGGCATCTGGGGGTGATCGGATGGACAGGTGGCATCTGGGAGTGGTCGGATGGACAGGTGGCATCTGGGAGTGGTCGGATGGACAGGTGGCGCCTGGGAGTGGTCGGATGGACAGGTGGCATCTGGGAGTGGTCGGATGGACAGGTGGCATCTGGGAGTGGTCGGATGGACAGGTGGCGCCTGGGAGTGGTCGGATGGACAGGTGGCATCTGGGAGTGGTCAGATGGACAGGTGGCGCCTGGGAGTGGTCGGCTCGACATGTGACTCCTGGGAGTGGTCGGATGGACAGGTGGCGCCTGGGAGTGGTCGGATGGACAGGTGGCGCCTGGGAGTGGTCGGATGGACAGGTGGCGCCTGGGAGTGGTCGGATGGACAGGTGGCGCCTGGGAGTGGTCGGATGGACAGGTGGCGCCTGGGAGTGGTCGGATGGACAGTTGGCGCCTGGGAGTGGTCGGATGGACAGGTGGCGCCTGGGAGTGGTCGGATGAACAGGTGGCGCCTGGGAGTGGTCGGATGGACAGGTGGCGCCTGGGAGTGGTCGGATGAACAGGTGGCATCTGGGGGTGATCGGATGGACAGGTGGCATCTGGGTGTGGTCGGATGGACAGGTGGCATCTGGGGGTGATCGGATGGACAGGTGGCATCTGGGGGTGGGCGGATGGACAGGTGGCGCCTGGTAATGGGTGGTTTGACAGGTGGAAACTGGTAATGGGTGGTTTGACAGGTGGCACCTGGTAATGGGTGGTTTGACAGGTGGCGCCTGGGAGTGGTCGGATGGACAGGTTACACCTGCGAGTGAGTGTACGGACAAGTGGCACCTGGTAATGGGTGGTTGGACAGGTGGTTGGTTGGTTGTTGGAGTTTAGGGGCGCATCGACTGCGTCGGTCATGTAGCGCCCATGGACAGGTGGTCACTCGACATCTGACGGTGAGCTTATGACTAATAAGCCCCATAATACTGTCAGCGAAACCCCTGAATTAAAACCCATCAAACAGCATATGCGCACTTCAGACTGCCACACGTCGGGTGGAGTCAAATGATCAGTTCCGATGGCAGTCGGCTGGAGGTGACTTCTCGCAGTAAATAGCGAACACCTAACGACATCCGGGAATGTGATTACGTTAGAAGAGCAATCGTTGGGAGGAAGCCTGGGATTGAGCTGGAATTATCTCAACTTCCAGAGGCCATTGACCTGGAACAGCATGAGCGAACGGAGGGCTCAGGTTTCAACAGCACCGAACAACACTCGAAAGGGAAACAGGAATACCCTGATATGCAAAAGAACAATGAATACAGCTAAGATGTCTGTATATGAACACCCAAGTCATATTTACATATAACGAAAACAATGCAGGTAAAAATATATTGGTTCACTCTTCAGGGGCCAAAAAGATCACGGCGCTGCATAAACGGGTGGCGCACCAATTGTTTGACTACACTTCCCATTCCAATATGATTTCATTTCGACCATTAGGAATGAAAGATGTTTTTAAAAAATGGATACACCTCTATTTGGGAGGCACTCAATTATTTGGACCAAATGACGGATGTCAGTCTCATCTGGAAAAAGAAAACACGATTTTCACATACAATCTAACTAAGGTACTGAAATCAATTCTAGGCCCAGTTGGACATCTGAAATTATTCCTGAAAATACAATGTTGAAGTGCTAAACTTCCGGAGGGCTACGGGGACTATTATAATGCAGTACAATACTGCATCATATCATGTAATGCCATGTCTGGCAATGTGACAATAGGTCAATGATAAATTATTCGTGATATAGGGTGGAATATACCACTTTCTGAACACTGAATTGATATCCCCCCCCCAACAGAGTATCGACATCGTGTTGCGTGATGAGTCATTAGGAGGTCTTCGTATCTAATTTCTAACAGTATCTTGTTGATTAGTATTATGCTGATGCTTGCCATTGCAGATTGTGATACACGACCATTTCTTAGCACAAATCCGGTATTACCTGTGATGTGGTCTATTATACAATATCAATTGATAAGGATAGGTATTTTGTATGATTATCACTAAAATAGTTCACCCTAAATTAGGTATCTCAAAACAATGGAAAAGGTGTTCGTATGGGTACGCAGTTGGGTCAAAATTGTGTTCGAAGAACTTGTAGTTATGTTAAGAGACATCGTTTCCATGGATAATATCGACATCCTACGGTACTCGTTTCGACATCTCACACCTAACGAAAAACCATCATTTTAACACTGCAATAGGTGACAATTGTTCTTGGTTAAATGCTCTCGACAGTTTTAATGTGATTTTAAGGATTTTGATATGGGAACATGGGAATGAATAATTATTCGTGATAGTGAGGAGCCGTGGTACAGTATTCTAGGCTGGGCGCCTTTTCCATCCAAAATGAGGTCCACAACTACTTGTTCTATCCAATTGACGGAATTCTGGGTGATTAGCGGCTGATGGTCAACTGACTGCACCACCGGCTGCATGACAGACATTTGCAGACACAGTTGAAATTTATGTCAGAAATTATCGCCACGACAGATTTCAATCACATGACATCGGCACCTGTCACCGCCATACGACGACGCGACCGCATCGTTTTCGCAGCAACTGTAACCGGAACTGGTACAAGATGCCCAATGAGCAGCCCACGACCACAATGACCGGACCAGATTCGATCCGGGATAGATAAGCTCGGGACAGCGAGCTGACGGCTGCGAGCTGACGGTCGGCTGAGCTGACAGCCGTCAGCTCGGCAGCGAGCTGACGGCTGCGTACGGCAGCTGCAGCGCGGACACAGCCCGGCCGCCGCACCCATGCGATTCCAGCCACACATTGGTCCCCGAACACCTCCCACATCGGCAGCCAGATGGCAGTGGGAATTGCCGCTGGATCCGGATATCCGGCCGGCCGCCGCCAGTCCGGCGCGAACGGAAGTGGGCCGACAATGGCGCCGCAATGAGCGAGGAATGCGCGTGAGTGCCGACCGTTGCAGCCACCCGCCCGGCAGCAGCCGGCTGGAGACGGACAGTGCAGCGTTGGAGAACGGTCACAGCCGGTTCGCTGGTCGGTGGGCCTCGACTCGATGAACTGGCCACAGGCACAGGACGAGTCCATGCCATAGAAATGGTAATCGGCATGGCTTCTGTGTCAGACTCAGCGCCCAATGATTGGTTGGACAGTTGTGGCCATTCATCAGACTCCTCACTGTTGCAAATGAATGGTGAAAACCGAATAGAAAGACACGGTTGTACCTGTACGATGGGAAGGTAGCAATACGCGACCCGACGGCGAGTACAGAACTCACAGTCAGACATTGTGGCGAAGCCGGCTTCGGCTTTACGAAGCCATAGTTTTGTCCACATTAGCTTCGGCTTTCGCTTCGTGTCATTTCAAATTGCTGGCTTCGGCTTCGGCTCTGGCTACGTAAGCTTAACTGCTGGCATCGGCTTCATAACACTGGGAACTGCTGGCTTCGGTCTGTTAGCATATTGCGGCTTCAGCTTCGAAGCCATCAGCCTGGCTACGCGTGTCTCACTTATTGGTATTTGAAATGCGAAAATTGTGTTGATAAGTGTTTAGGGGACGCGTTCTCCCCGAACGCGATTCACGATTGGTTGCCAGCCCCACAGTTGCCAATGGGCTTCCCACATCACAAATCCAAGTTGCTTATAATAATTGAGCAACAATTTGTTTTCTGAGTGACTAAATTTCACCATCATTTCTCAATTCAAGAGACATTTAATTCAGTTTCAGCTTTACACAGGGCCAGATTTATGCTGTGTAATCATGGTTGTGGAGAGGAAAATGTTTGGGTAATGGAATACAGAGGATAATTTTCTTCAAACCCTATGGCACCAAAATCTCAAACTTTCCAGTGTATCTTGAGCACTTCATCACATATCAGTTCATTGTCAAACAGCACCATTCAGCCACCAAATCAGAAAAGAGGTAAACTTCCTGGAGAGGATAATGTTCTTGATGCCAAAATCCAGCAACAGCCTATGTTTCCATCCCTGGCTTTGCACGACTGAAATTATTGGCTTTGGCCTCACCTTTCTGTGGCTATATGTCAATGGCTTTGGCTTCATGAAGCCAATATTTTTTGCATTGCTTTGTAACTTTTTCACTATTGGCTTTAGCTTAGTGCATTCTTTAACAGCTGGCTTCAGCTTCAGCTTCAACTTTGTGGTATTTTGATTTGTGCAACCCAGGCACTGGCACCATATCCGCCTGTTGTACAGGCGATTATAGCCACCTCCTGAAACTATGTGATAATGCAGGATGCCATTCAACTCAGGACCTCAGCAAGTAATGGCTTCAGCAGGATGTAGTCTTATGTGCTTAGACTTGGCTTCCAAAGTCAGAATGAAAAATACTAGGTCAGAAAGGGCTGGAAGAAAAAGAAATTAAGAGGAAAATATGACTTCATTGAATGATTATTTGGGGTTAGGGGTGCACTGACTACACTGTCATTTGGCAGCCATTGGCAAATATGACTTAAAAGAACAATAAGGCTCATATTCAAAATGCATTATTATTCTAAGCCACCTTAATAGCAATCACAAAAATTACTTTTGGTAACAACAGCAAACAAAAAGTATTCTAATTTGGAACCATTATGCATAGTCATGGAGCATTGTGGTTATAACTTCCAGATGTTGGAAAGGCCTGGAGAATCATTCTCCATCACCTCTGGCCAGACAAGGTGCTGGAGTCATAAGACAGATCAGACATGGGAATAACACCTCAAGGAATGATAGCAAGAACCAAAAGATAGCTGGGAACCATCCATTGAATAGCTAGTTCGCATAAGCCAGCACCACCGATGATTAATTGAATCTTGCATCATCCAAATGATCAAGAATTTCATACTGGTTGACACTTGCAAAAAGGTGAAAAATACAATGGCTTGATCATTTAGCCCTGGTATACAAGCCATGCCACTAACCTAGTGCTCCCAAATCATGAATTGTGATGCAGTTCAGCACCTTACAGTTTGAAACTAGGCCAGCATAGGATTTGTTCCAATGGCTCCTCCAATTTCATCTAACCTACTGAAAATGCAATTGCTCATTGTCATGAATCCTCCAGCCTCCTCAAAGCTCCTCTGGAAGCTCATGCAACATCATAGGATATAGGATGTGGAATTGGAATGTGGTTTGATATTTACAAATATTGCTGCCAAACTACCCAATTCCTTCCTGTTAGTCACTGGCCCTAAAAATGTTATCAGTGAATCACGAGCAGATTTCAGCACCATTGTAGTGCTCATAAATACTGTCACATCAACCATTTACTTAGTATTGCATGCCAAATTGCTTGTTCCTCCTCTGTTCCTTCCATGACATTGTAAGCATGCCTCATGACTTGTGCATGTGCTACAATCATGAGTGTTACTCGATAAAGAATGTGTTAGGCAAGATCAAGTGAATAGAGCTAGATATGCTGGGGTAGATATATTTTTTTAGAACCCAGGACATAGCATTGACTGAGGTGTTTAGATATCTTTCTTCTCATCTTATTGTGACTTCCCCTGATAGGTTAGATTCAAGACAAATATAAAATTGAGCTCTGAGCTCAATTTTTTCTCTCAATTAATCTCTGAGGAATCCATATATCAGAACAATGGTCAATTTAAACAGGAGGATAGATCAATAAGCATAGATATGCATGAGAAGGGCTTGATTTGGAATCAGGAGAGTTACGGTCATGTTAGACATATGTGGAGGGATAATGGAAGACAGGAACCTACCTTAGTAATCCATATACTATGGAAAATCCATAGTATAAATGACCTTAATTTCATAGTCAATTTTGGCATAATGCTATGCTATGGTACTATATATATATATATACATATATATATCATTCTTGACATTGCACACCTGACAAAGCCTTTTATGGAATGAAGTGCAATTAATGGTAATGAAAGCCAAAGAAAATCATCTTAAGACTGGGTGTAGCAGTGTAGGTAGATCATTATTTGGGTTTATGGTTAGGTTATGGAAGCATAGGCAAGGTAAAGGTGGCATTTGGGTGAGTGTCTGGTGGAGGTCGTTAGGGTATGTTTACCTAAAGCTAGGTAGTAGTTGACAGGGAATGAAACTGTAGCACAGGGAATGGAACTGTACTGAAAAGAGGTTGGGTTGGGGCATGAATCAACATTTTGAGCCTGTGGAATTGGGTAGCTTCATAATTATTAATCTTTGAAAGCAGTTTTTAATGTGAATTCAAGATTGCATATCTCCAGGGTTCACGAACCCCAACAATAAGAAGCCAATTCCACTCAAATCCCAAGCTGTGTAAGGTAGGTATCTACCTGCCTAGGTACGTAGGTACCTCCAACCTAGGAGGTAGGACCTACCTAACCATCTACCTTGGGCTTGGCAGGTATGAGAAAAAACGCCCATATCAGGATAAACGAGGATAATCAAGCACACGCGCATTTCGGCTACAGCCCATGCTAACTAATGGTTCGCTACGAGTTTATGGAGGAAATTCCATCCACGAAATGGCAGGCACGTTACAATTCAAGGTTAAAAGGTTAAGCGCCCTCCATTGACAGCGGGGTGTGCTGCTTATGAATGGCGCATAATTCACATGCATCAAATAAGAGCTAGGGCACATATAGCATTGAAGATACTTACTCTTCATATCCCTCTGTCATGTTTCACATAAATCCCCTTATTAAGGGATCCCCATCTTGGATTTTGACTTGTCATTTTGGGCCACAAAATTCATCGACGACCACTGGCATTGGCGAGCCGACGTACCACTGAACACCTCAGACTAATAAAGGTCCTCGGAAAAATAGTTTCATTGCTAGCAATAAAGTGCCCTTATTTTTGGTATAAAATTGCTTTAGATTGCAAAAACGTTAACAACATCTGAGCTAAAAAGTCATCCGATAGCTATTCAAGTGTATTATTGGTGCTTATGTTCAAGTCTACTTCTCCATTCATGAAACAAATCAGTGCGGATGAACATTAAAACCAAGATGGCGATCTTTATCACCATTCATTCGTTCGCGAAATTCAGTGGTTTGTTTATGTCATCAATTGTGTCCAAGTTATCCTGATATCATTTCGAACTTCCTCGCATAATTTCCTTGTCACAAATAAAAAATAGCCGGGTGGCTAAAAGGATAAAGGAACAGTGAAAATTCATATTTCGCGCCATTACCAACCTATGGATATCTTGATCTTTAGGTTCGGTTTGACACCGAGAATGTGTGGCTTCACGCCGCGTTTCGACGCGAAGATCCCCTTGATGCTTGATGTATGCAGGGTTGCTTTCAAAATAGTAATGAGGAATTGGTGGTTGCATGGCTCAATATCACCTGTGCGCCGAAGAAATGCTGGAGATCTCCCAGACCAACACTAGGGGCATCCGGGTTCGAAAATGTTCGGATTGAATAAGGTAAGTAACAAGTTAGCATTAACAGTGTGCCGAACCATTGGGTGTGTCCGGACCCTCGGACATCGTACCCACCCGGAATCTCCAGCCATTCCAGTAAACATGTCGATGTCGGCCCGCTGTCGGCATGTGTCGGGGTAAGCTCGGCATCTCATGAGCGGCATGCCGACACCGGGCCGCTCTCGGCCCGACATAGACGAACTGACCTTGAATATCGGAATGTGTCGGATTGAGTTCGGAATATCCATAGCGGCCAGCCGATGTTGGGCAGTTGTCGGACGCACAGCGGCAAATTGATATCGGCAATGGCATGACAATATCGGGCCGCCGTCGGGTCTACAGCGGCAGGAGCATATTTAGGAATATAAAAGTCACCAAGCAGCATGACCTGAAGTGAAAAATGTTGAGGCTTAAAACTAGAAACGTAGTAATTTGCTCAGACTCCAAATCTGTCCTACAGTCGATTAGCAACACCCACGACTGTCCACATCACTTCATTGATAAAATCCAACAACTCGTGGCCCATAACGTAAACAGGAACTTTTCCTTCCTCTGGATTCCGGGCCACGCCAACATCCCAGGCAACGAAGAAGCAGACCGGCTCGCAAAGCAAGCCTTAGCATTGAACACTTACCCTAGCGTGGAATATTCGGCAGACGATTGCAAAGCACTCCTACAACGCCACATTCGCCAACATCAACAGAACACATGGACACAACACAACTCAACACAACACAAATACAACCACACCTACGTAATCAAACCAACAATAGGCACATGGAACACATCAAATCAATCTTACCGACAAAAAGAGGTCATCCTCACTAAACTTAGAACTGGTTGCACAAAACTAACACAGCCTCAATTAGAGGGTGACCAATATACAACACCGCACTGCGGCACCTGCAACATCACGTTAAGCATAGGCCACATCCTGCTAGACTGTAGTAGCTTTAACTCTCAAAGACAACCACTTAAGGCATTCTGCCAAAGAGAAGGCCTCACCCTATCGCTTCTATCGCTTCTCGGTGACAGGCACCCAGAGGGGGGGGACAGGCCCCCTGGGCGCGCCTATGGCTAACAGCAACATGTGGTCCTAAAAGGAACGATCATCGCAGCATAAGTACTTTCAGATTCACACTTCTCGCTGGACTTGGAACTCTTTTCACGACCGAATGATTCTTTTGTAATAATAGGTTTATCTTCCTGGTGCGAGTGAAACCATTTAGTATTACTGTTCAAACAAAATGTCTTCAACTTCCCCTATGTGCGTATGTGTGTGGGGGGAGGGGGGAGTGCAAGCTCATTACAGCCTCACTAATGGGTATGTGGTGTGCCCTAGTTTTCATGATATAGTACTATACGTCTTTAAGATGCCCCCCGTTGTAAATGTTCACCGATGTTGGTGAGGAGAAAGAATAAGCAAGAACGTAGCTTACTTGCTGGCCCATGGCAAAAGAAGTGTCATTATTGGTGCTGGAGAGGTTCAGAAACAGGAAAGACGGGCGAACGCTGGTTGAAAATTCTTTAATCCGGTGTGTGGCAGACCAATATTGGCAGGCCGACAGACTGGGGCAAATACAAATGTAATAAATATAAATACATGGTATGGTGTTCGTACTCAGGGCCTAACTCCAACATATCAACCCCCTCAATCATCACGGTAGTACATATCGTGCACCTTAGAATATCCGCCACTTCAAACGAAATGCTACAACTACATCATGTGGCACCCGGCTAAAACAGAATGTAAGCGCTTATTTTGGGGACCAACAATTCAGTGCAAAATAGCTGACAGGTGACAACACACGGCACCTCATAAAGTCATAACGTGTTCATACTTAACAGCCATAAGGTCCCATCCTGAATGCAATTCGATGATTAGTTCTCTTCTTCCCACGTTTTCTGGTGGCTAAGAAATCCGGATAACCGCTGAGCTTTGATGCCCCACATCTCTTTGGTTAGATACGTTCCCAGATTGGCTACCGAACTGAGATTAGGTTTCTTTTTTGGACCTTTCCGTTTTCCTTTGTCTTTGGATGCGATTTATGGCTCCAGCCAATTATTGTTAGGGGCCCGGCACATTTTTGTGCCCTAGCTCTTTTTTAAGAGTTTTATTGTTGTTGTTTTTTGCACCGACGATACTTTTTAGGTATCAGCGCGTTTTCGCAAACCCGAAGTGTTTATTTAGTGCCCGGTCTTTTTGTTCCTTTTCTAGGACCATGTCGATTTTTTAGGGCTCCAGCCTGTTCTTGAGGCCCCCATGCGGTCTCAAAGCCCCGGTGTGCTTTAATGGACCGGTTGTGTTTTTTTTAAGCTGCCGGTGTAGCTACTTTGAGCTGCACCGCATGTTTTAAGGCCTTGCCACTTTTTGCCAAACTCGGTACGCTTTGGACGGGCCCGGTGCATTTTCGTCCTCCAGTTGTGCTCTAAGGGTCCCGCTGTGTTTATTTTGGGTTCCTCGCTCACATTTGTGGGACCCCAGCACGATATTGGGGGCTCCGGTATAATTTTTTGGGGTCCCGTCGCGACCTTTCGGACCAAGGCGCGTGGTTTCGGGTAGATCCGACGCCAGTTTGTGAGACGATTTGTCATGTCCTGCCGCGATTTTTCGAGCTCCGATACGTTTTTCGGTGCCCGGTATGCTATTTGTTAAGGCATCTGGTGGTATGTTTGGGCAAGGAAGTGATTTTCCTGGCTCGGCCATTTCGTTTTCTAAATCTCTCTTTATTTCGGAGAGCTCCGGCTTGATTCTTATCGGGTTCCGATGCGATTTTGGGGCTACGCTGTACTTATTTGGGGCCATCGACGCTAATTTTCGGGAGCCCCGAGGGGAATGTTTGATGACCTGACCAGAATTTATGAGACTACCGACAGGAATTTTGGGTCCCAATCGCGATATTTGGGGTGCTCGGAGCTAGTTCGCTGGACATGTTGTACTTATCTGGGCCCCAGCGCGATTGTTACGTTCTCCGGCGCAAATTTTCGGGTCCGGTGCAAGTTTTTGGTGCCCGCTGTATTTATTTTGAACCCCTAATTCTGGGGGCCAGATGCGAATTTATGGGGCCTCAGAACAACTTTTTGGGACCCCGGCGCAATTCTTGGGTTCTTGGGAGTCCACATCTTCAGGATGGAGGGGGGATTCGCCTCCTTGGTATGCCACGGTGGCTGGTCAACGAGTTTCTTTTCATCCAATGGCACCCTTCAGAGTAGAAAGGCCCTAAGGAGAACTTTATTTCGGGACCTGTTCTGAATTTTCCGGTGCTCGGGTCGTCTCGATGGAGTCCCTTTGTGATTTTTGGTGTGGACTTCTATTTTTGTAGGCCTCTTGCGTGATATTTGTTGGGCCCCGTTACGATTCCCTCGGGCTCCGGTGCATTTTTTTCGGTGCTCCAAAGCGTTTCTTTTCCGGGGCCCGACGCGTTTTTGGGGTCTTTGGCGCAATTGTTGTGGCCGCAAGGTGACATTTCGGGTAGGAATTGATTTTTTGGAAGCAAGCTGCGAATTGTGGGGCTCTTGCGCAACTTTTTTGGCCCCTAGTGTGATTTCCAAGGGCAGCGGTGCGACGTTTTTTGGTCTAAGTGCGATTTTTAGACCCTGTCGTCATTAGTTGGGATGCCTATCGCGAGTTTTAGTGGCCTCGACACATCTTTGGGGACCCAATACGTTTTTTTCTTTTGGAGCATTTGCTGGGACACCATAATTATTATCCATGTCCGGACTGTTTTTTTTCGTTGCCCCGGCTTCATTTATTAGGTGTTCCCCATGAGACCGTTGGGGCCCCGGTGCGACCTGTCGAGAGTGATTTTCAGGGGACCGGGCGTGACATTTTGGCACATTCAGGTTCAGCGTGATTATCAGTGGCCCCGGCCCGACCTTTTGGGGTCCCGTCGTGATTTTCACCAACCCGGCACAATTTTTTAGGCCCCAAGCGTGATTTTCAGGGGCCCCGCTCCGACTTCTTGGAAGCCCCATCGCGATTCTCAGGGGGCCCTGACTGATCTCTTGGATCCCCAGTGTGATTTTCAGAGACCAAGTCAGGGACCCGTCAGGGACTATTTCAGGGACCCGTTTTTTGGTGGCCCCATCGTGATTTTCAAGGACCACGGCACGACATTTTTGGCCCATTGCGCGATTTTCAGTGGTCCAGGTACGAAGTTGTGAGGCCCGCAGCGTGATTTTCAGGGGCCTGGCCCAACGTTTTTTTTTGGTCCCAGCGCGATTTGCAGCGGCCCCTATGAGACTTCTTGGCCCACAGCGTGATTTCCATGGACTTGTTCCCATTTGTTTGGAGCCTCCGAATAAACTACCATCGAGCAAGTAAGCAGGACATCCAAACATGTGACCTTCACGGCTAACATTTGACCTCAGGTTAGGATTGATGAAGGTGAGAAAATTAAAGTGGTCCACTGGAGCCAGAATGCTGGCCAGAATAAAAATAAATGCCTACTAACACAACACTGACGCATGCACAATCGATAGTAGAAACAGCACACTGGGTAACCTGACATCTATCGGTGACACATTTCATCAGGTAGCACTAGTGTCCCATTCAGCAACATATTCAAAAACGCATCGAACAATATCCCCTGATTCGTCTGAACTTTTGATACCACCTTCGCAGCCGTTGCCGTACATCGACTGCGCTGGATCATGGCATCCATGATACACAGCGTTGCCACAAAAATCGCATCGATACCCGACAAAAATCAAGCCGGGCCCTCCAAAATAAGGAGAGACTCCGAAAACTAAATGTTTGAGCTATGAAAATCGCACAGGAACGCCAACCAATCTCCCAGATTCCTTCAAAAATCGCGTACGGCCCCGAGAAACCGTACCGGAGCTTAAAAAAATCGCGGCGGGACACAAAAATATGGCGCCGAAGGCCAGACGGGACTCCGACTTCAAGAGATTCACAAGAAGTCACCAAAAATTGCGTCAAGTCCACAAACCTGGCGTCGGGTTCCCCCGGAGCCATGCGCCTGAGCCGAAAAGTCGCACCGGGACCTCGATAAATTATGCCGGAGCGCCCAAAATCGTGCTGGGTCCCACAAATGTGCGTGAGAACCCCCAGATAAACCCAGCGGAACCCCAAGAGCACAATGGGAGGCCGAAAATGCGCTGGACTCTCTAAAGCGTACCTAGTCTCGAAAAAGGCGACAGGGCTTTAAAACATGCGTTGCAGCTCTAAATAAACACACCGAGTGCTCTACAAACACAATGGAGGCCCACAAAGCACACCGGGGCCCTGAGACCGCACGGGGGCCTAAAAAACAGACTGGTGCCCTCAAAAAGCGACATGATCCTAAAAATGAACAACAAGACCAGACAATAAATAAACACATCGGTGTCTTAGAAAACGTGCCGGTACCTCAAAAATATCGTCGGTGCACAACAAGTAACAAAGCACTAAGAAAAGAGCCAGCGTTTCAAAAATGTGCCGGGACTATAACAAAAATTGTCTGTATCCCTAAAACACATCCGTAGACGAAAAAAAATGCACGGGTCCCAAAAAAAGAACACTTAGCTGGGGCCTCGGCTCGGTAACCAACCTGGGAGCGTATTTATCTAAAGAGATGAGGTGCATCAAAGCTCAGCGGGTGTTCGAATTCTCAACCACCAGAAATTGTGGGAAGAAGAGAACTAATCATCGAATTGAGTAAATCGTATTTTCCCAGCGAACCCCCATACGAAGCATTCCACTCGGCAAATATGGCACAAGACTATCATGTGGTAGCAATTAGCAAAGCGTAGGAGGCCTAGCAGAAACCAGGGAATCGCACGAACTGTGGGGAATGCGCCGTATGAGCAAGGCGGGTGTACACTAGGGTGGAGTGATTGCCAAACATTTTGGTGTCAAAGTCTTAAAACTTGCGTTTGGTTCTAAAAAGACGATCTGCAAAGTTTTAGAGCAATCTGAGGCCGGGAAGCCGCCGCGCCTCAGGGCTTTCTGAGGCCGAAATGACGTTTTTCTACCAACTTGCGGGATCAAGCCCGATTTCAGGAATTTAAATCATTAGATAGCAAATAAATATTTATTTCATTGCATTGTGCAGTCTTTCATCCACCGCTGTGCTAATTTTCACTTCCCTAACTTGAAAATTGTGCCTGCCATGACGCAGAGTTCCGGAAGGTGTGCCGCCCGCAGCGCCACCACTGCCCTCTATCGGCAGAAGTATGAACTGCGACCATTGACCGTTCATTCCGCAATATAAGTATCTTTCTTGATCAACTGGGGGCAGGTAGGTGGCGGATTTGAGACAGTGCACAATGTGCTGACTTCTTATGCGCACAGCGCTATTTTATTACGATTCCAGCGACTTCTATCGACAGCTATATGTAGACGGGTGACGTCATGGTCCCGCGCGTCGCCGAAGCGACGCGTGCCTTCCGATTGGCTTGTTGCTTTCGCGCCGAAAGATCCCCGGCCGCGAGAGTGTGAGAATAAAGCTGGCCGCGAGCGGACGTGCGGTCCGCCCGTGCGGGTTGGACTGAAAGCTGTCATGCGTGTTTGCGGTTCGGACCCGGCGACTGCATTGTTCGGACCCAGCGACTACATTGGTAGCAGCGGTCGGATTGACAGCTTTCGGATCGTCTGACTCGCACGACGGAAGCCAGATGACTCGATTGAGTGTTGTGGCAGACTGAGAACTTTTGAGCGGAGGATTCGCGTCGTCGGAATCCTGTCGTAACGGTGTGTAGTGACTTATGACTTGGCTCGGTGTGACGCGTGAGTGCAGCCACTTACACAGAAGGATTGCGTGCAAGTGATGAGTTTGGGGGTCGCGAGCAAGATGTACGGCGATTGCAAGATGGCGGCCCTGCCAGATACAGGTTCTGGTGAGAGTGCTGTTGTCGCCTAGCAACGGCAGACTAGCAGGCGCCTCCAGTACTCGTCTGCGCGCCAGCTGATTGAGATGACGTAACGACTCCGCGTAGCAACGTGGCATCTCGAGGACACGGCTAAGGCCCTACGCAGAAGGACTGACTCGCAACTCCTGCGTGCGATTCTCAGCGTCGGAACCGTGAGTGCCCAGGACAGGCATTGGAGGGTCTGCTCGCGTCGGAAGCGAGTACTTTTGAGGATGCAGTGGCAAAAGTACGTCACATGTGCAGTGCCGCTCGGCACGTGATGCAGCCGGTGCGCCAGATGGCTGCAGGGGGCGCAGCCTGAAGCGTCAGCTGTTGCTCGGTTAGAGAAGAGGATAGCCGAACTAGAGCTCCGAGTCCCGACTGGACTCAGGTGACTAGGGATGCAGTGCCTGGATGTACAGCTGGCGTAACAGACACGCCAGCAGGACGCGACTTGAGTGTGGATGATGCGAGCCAGGGCTTCGGTGAGCCGCTCGCCCCGGCGTCCGGGGTTGGGTCACCCGCACCACCCGTTCGATGTGACATATTCCGACCTGGCGTGCTGGAATCTGGAGGCGAAGGGGTTCACATCCTTCCTCCGGAAGCACCGCTCTCGGAACTCGCATCGTTGGGGAAAGTGGGCATCTCGGCGCGGATGCGTTAGCGGCTGGTGGTGACGACAGTAACAGCGGCGATCTGGGTCCCACCCAAGCAACTTCCGTTCAGAGGGAAGAAGGGGATGGGTGCCCCGCTGTCAGGAGAGAATCGGCGTTGACGGGCACTACGGTTAGCTTAGGAATAGAAAGCCCTGATGTTGTCCCATCCGTGGAGGGAGTGGGGTCAGAGACAGGTGACCCCGGGCCTGGACTTCCCCCGAGTGTACCGCCAACTGTGTTGCGACGATCGAGTCGGATTAAGCGAGCTCCTGGTTGGGTGTTGTTAGAACAGTCGCTGGTTACAGTGTAAAACGTGTGTGATGTGAGCACCTGGTTGCGCGATGTTAGAATAAGATGCTAGTGTACCAATTGTTATAACTAGCGTTGGGCGGAAATGACGATCCCACCGGGATGCGTTAGTGGATGGGCGGTTTGTTTCGGGTCTACACCACATTGTGAAACTGTGTAATGTCTGTGCGGATTGTGGAACGCTTGTTGGGGCGCCTATGGCGAATGCTAGATGCCTTGTGCTGAAATCTAGTGCGTACCCTATTAAGACTTGCGACGGTCTTGTGCAGTCCTGACATCAGTCTTTGTGTTGCGGATAAACCCGTTGCCATACTGCTGACGACCACTTGTGGCGATAGTTCAAACAGCGTGGCGATACATCGTGTGTCATTTCGCTCCGGTGTCATGTCTCCGTCGTGAGTGTTGAGTGCGTGGGCACTCCTTTTTTCAAGGTTTATAGAGTGTAGACGGGTGACGTCATCGTCCCGCGCGTCGCCAAGGCGACGCGTGCCTTCCGATTGGCTTGTTGCTTTCGCGCCGAAAGATCCCCGGCCGCGGGAGTGTGAGAATAAAGCTGGCCGCGGGCGGACGTGCGGTCCGCCCGTGCGGGTTGGACTGAAAGCTGTCATGCGTGTTTGCGGTTCGGACCCGGCGGCTGCATTGTTCGGACCCAGCGACTACATATACACGATTGGAGCGTAGCCACAGCCGGCTTTGGCATATTGTGGCCTGCCTTTCAGCCTCCAAGCTCACAATGTTTACCTGAGATACGCTGCTAGCATGTTTTCTTGGCTGCATGTGAATTGTTACTGCAGATATTTGAATTTAATTAATTTACTTTGGCGGAAACACTGACAATCCCACACCTTACTGGGTGGGTACTCGGTCGCACGACTAACGCAGACCGCTCAAATTTAGCAGTACTGGCGATGATTTTATGCTCCGACCGTCGATTGCCCACCAACTGTTGCATTTACTCACCATCACCACCATGGTCATGGGTAAAGAATTGCTTTGTAAGTTACCCCGCCGGCGGCCAATGTATTGCGCGGCCATGGCCGGGGTAACTTGAAAGTTACCCCTGCCATGGCCGGGGTGGCCGAGGCATATTCTCCAACCATGACCATGGTTGGAACCGAAAATAAGGATCTACGAGGGCGTGTGTCGCACGCGGAATTTCCAATACAGTTATGCACCCTGAACTTCCTGTTATAGCAAAAACGTTTGTGATACATTTTTATCCTATGGCGAGGGATGAATTTTGAAACTTACCAGTTGACTAACCAGTTTTTGCCTCTTTTCCAGACTAGTGAACCTATCAGATTTCGAGTATGAAAGTAAAAAAGGTTAAGGGAAGTTCACTCCGATCGAAGACGGCTCACTTTGCGTTGGGCCATCCCTGCGAACTGCCGAAGAACCAACTGCCACTTCAGATTTATGTATATAACTTCTACAGACTACAGTCTAACAAACTTCGGGCTGTTGACAACCATGCAGCGGGCGAAAGGCAAATTGCCACGAGCGTTGCCAAGGGCGTTGTATACCTTTGGGGGAAAGCAAGCGTCCCTGTTAAATCGTTTCAGTCGATTGTCCGGGGTGTCCTGATGATTGTGAAGAAAGGAAAGGATCTAACAAAGACCCCAACAAAGAAACGCGCTGGCGCAAGCAAAACGATTCCCCTCCATGAGCTGTTTGACATCTGCGCGTGCAGCTGTCCTTCGAGAAATGCCTGCAGCTGCCCCAGCGAGAACAAGGTTCCATACCGCGAGTGGAATTTCTTACAAAACCAGCGAGGTGAGAGGAAGCGAAGCATCGGCGGCATTGACATGAAGACCTCCAATGCATTGGAGAGGAGGCGAAGAGATCAGAACCGTCTGCGGCCTGACCCGGCTTTCCTTCAGACGGAAGCCAACGACTCGGAGCGTGGTCCTTCGGGTCTGACCGAGCACAGCACGGGACACGAGCCCGAAAGCATGGACGAGGGAAGCAATGGTGACGATGCATATGACACAGGGAGTGTCCACGAACCAACACAGACTAGGGCTCCGTACAATATGATGTCTCTGGAGAATTTCGCTAAGGAGTGTGACCGGTACATCGAGGTCACTGATAGGATTGCAGCGGCCCTTGGCACCGCTCTCTTGAAGGACCTTGGCCTCGTCACTGAGAACGACACGAGGCACGTCATCACACGAGATAAAGTGATAAGAGCCAGACAAAGGGCACAGGAGAAAGAAAAACGAAAGCTAAAGGAGGGCATAGGCGGTAAGGTGCAGTGCATGGGATTCGATGGGAGACAGGATATCACAAAGATACGAGAGAAAACAAATGAGCAAGACGTACGGCTTACGGGAAAAGAGAAGCATCTGGTATTTGTGAGCGAGCCAGGTGGAACCTACATTGCTCACAGAACACTGACATCAGAAAATAGTGCATCAATTGCTGGCAGGGCTTTAGAAGTCCTTCGGGAGTGCGACTCAGAAGAATCCCTGCAGGCAGTATTGGTCGATGACACTGCCGTGAACACAGGCCGCGAAAACGGTGCACTCACGAGGATGGAGCGCCAGCTTGGCCGTAGCGTCCAGTGGCTCATCTGCCTTCTTCATGGCAACGAACTACCGATGAGATATGTGCTGCTTGTTTTTATAATAAAACAAGAATTGACTGAAATACTTCGCCACTATCCACCTGATCCTTACAAATTACATGACATACAATAATATACTGCGTCATCTGCATATCTATCTAGAATCATGGCAATTTGTGAGTCCGTAGTACAATCCAAACACTTGCCATGCCATTTGCCCATTTAGACCCTGATAAATGTCTATCCAATTCCTTCCTTGTCCCAATCCCATTCTGTCCTGGGCTTTTTCGCAGGCATGTGTTCGTGGAGCTGGATGGAGGCCACGGTACCAGTGGGACCAAGTCCTTCAAGGGCCCGCTGGGACAAGCTATAGCTGGTGACATTCACTGCCAGCCGGGGGTGGACTTCCGTCCCATCCCATTCAACGCGCCTGACATCGCGGAGCAGGTTGTCGCAGACCTGTCTGCTGACCAGCGCATCCTTCTCCGGTACTGCCGAGCCCTCGCCACCGGCGTTGTCAGTGCTGAGCTGGCACGCGCCAGGCCGGGTCCGCTTAACCACGCGCGGTGGCTAACTCTCGGCATCAGAGTGCTCGTACTGTACACGAGAACTGCGTCGCCAACCCCGGCTCTGACAAAGATGACGGAGTTTGTCCAACAGGTGTATGCCCCTATGTGGTTCGACATCAAAGCGCGCCCACTCTTCACGCAAGGAGCCGTGCATCTCTTCAGAACGATGAGACTTATTCAGACACAGACACCTGAAGTGCAGGCAGTGGCGAAACGTTCAATGGAACGAAACGCGTGGTTCGCCCACCCGGAGAACCTAATCGCGGCCATGGTTGTCGACGATGAGAGGTCGATCCGGGAGAAGGGGGTCAAACTGACCATGAGCGCGCGGAGTAACCCGGGATCCCGGTGCCGACAGTTCAGGGTGCCCCCACTGAACTGGGAGGCGGCCACATACACCGACATGATCCAATGGGACCATGTCGAGGTGACGGAACCGCCAGTTACCGCTCACATGTCGGACGACGAGATTATGTCAGCCGTCGACCAACCTCTCTCGCTACCGGCATTCCCATGCCACGCACAAAGTGTCGAGCGATGCGTTAGGCTCGTAACGGAGGCGTCCACGCGTGTGTTCGGCGAGGACAGGCGACACGGCATTATCGTATCGCGCCAGGCCAGTCGTGCCGCGAGACCGAAATCCGCCAAGAAAAGTGACTTCGTGTAATGGTAAATGTGAGAGAGATGGGGACAGAGAGAGAGAGAGTGAGAGAGAGAGAGAGAGACATAGACAGTGAGACAGAGACAGAGACAGAGAGATAGCCGTGTGCAATTCGTAGTCGTATGGTGGTGCAGGATCTTATTTAGATGAGTAGGTCTTAGGACTAACTGCGCTTAGTTCGTTCTGTTCGTGTGCCTATTTGTAGGCATAACAGCCATCCGAATATACCCTGTCTTAGATCCGCCCCCTCCCTGCCTTCAGTTGTCCCAGAGAGGAACTAAAACTGGGGAAAAACGGCCAATGGCCACAGTTCACACTTCCACCGATAGAGGGCAGTGATGTCGCTGCGGTCGGCGCACCTTACGAGACTCTGCGTCATGACAGGCACAATTTTCAAGTTAGAGAAGTGAAAATTGGTACAGCGGTCAATGAATGACTGTAGAATGCAATGAAACAACTCTTTATTTTCTATCTAATTATTTGAATTCCTGAAATGGTGATTTATCCCGCAAGTTCGTTAGAAAACTTCATTTCGGTCTCAGAAAGCCCTGAGGCGCGGCGGCTTCCCGGCCTCAGATTGTTTTATAACTTTGCAGATCATTTTTTGAGAACCAAACACATGGTTTTAGACTTTATCACCCAGCGTTTTTACAAAAACGCATAAAATCACTCCACCCTAGTGTACACGTGTACGAACGTTGGCGTTTTCGCGACCGGGCGTTATCAACTGGAATGCATGAAATTGACAAATTTTACATTTCAAGTGATTCGCAGAGGCGTAATTTTACCAGTGTGAGGTGACCTATCACGGGATGCCAAAATAAAAACGTTCGAACCGGATGGGGGGGGGGGGGAGTTATGGTTGAAATCCAGTGACGCAGAAACTATGGTGCTAGATGGGTACCCCTCCACAGGACAATTAAGTTGGTTACCAGTTATTTTATTTAAAAAGAAACTGGGACCCTTGAAAAATAGTGGTCGAAATCCGGGGACTTCTAAAGAATGGGGTTAAGTGGCCCCCTTCAAATCCGTTTCCCCCCCCCCCCCCTCCCCAAGCGGAAATCCTAGGTACACCACTCGTCCTTTGACTTCTAAAAATAATGTATAATCTGTCGTATTTTCTGTTCCTCATCGATGACATAATAGTTGCCAACGTTTCTCATGTTGTTCGACCTAAAGTGAACTACATGAGGCTATAAATCCGAAACGGTTAGTCTGACCGAGCTGAAACTTGTTCAGGGGTATTCAGAGCCTAAGACTACACCAGGAGCAATGTTTGGTGCCAACATATATTTATATGGTACACAATTAAACATTTTTGGTCCATCTGTCGTGAAATGCGCCAGCTGTCGTCATTCCACAACAGCAACTCATGGGCAAACAGATCCGAACAGTCCACAAAACGTGCCACTGTGTAGCACACCGGCCTCAGCTGTCCTCATCCCACCGCAGCGACTTATGGGCAGACAGACCGGAACATTCCACGATATGGCACACCGACTTCAGCGTCATGTTTGTCGCAATGTTCCCTCGAACCTCATAAACCTATTATGTCCGGATCCCGAGACACAGTGAAAGCTGTGCCAGCTGTCAGGTGATGTAAGGGATGCGTCCCTTGTCACTCCTGTGGCGCCGACTGACCCTGATGGTGCATACGTGATACCGACAAATGTTTCGTCAGTGCTTGTCGTCTCCGCCGTCACCGCCATCTATAGTGTATAGGTGGAAGCTTCAGGGTTGCTACCTTAACATACCTACACTATAGGTGGCGGTGGTGGCGAAGGCAGCCGCAACAACAGCTGCCGCCACCACCGCCACAGCTCCGGCTGCTGCCACTGCCATTACTGGTGCTGCTCCTACCACCGCCGCTGCTGCTGTTGCTACTGCTGCTACCGCCGCTGTTGCGCACGCGCCGCCATGCTGCTGCTACTGTTGCCGCCGCCGCTGCTGTTGTTGCTGTTGCCACTGCCGCTGCAGCGGCTGAGCCGCCACGTTGCTGCTACTGCTGCCGCTGACGCTGCTGTTGCTGTGCTTGCCACCGTGGCCTCCGTCGCTGACTGCGCCGCCTCCCCTTTGTCCCGCTTGGGCTTGCAACGTGTCGGATAGATTCGTGCCTATCGGCGAGTCGCCTGTTTAACAGCCGCAATTTTTGCCGTCCTTTGCATGAAAAATAAGACAAGATATGTTGTGAAGCGCCAATTAAAGTCCAAATCCGAGAAGCTATCTGATTTGTGGGATGATAGACTTTGTGAGTCTCCTGCATTGGCAGAATTATAGGCGCGCCACGCCTCGTTCTTAACTTCCTAATTTTTTCGACTGTTTCTTGTAGGGGACGATCTCCACAGAAAATAATTGGGGTGGAGGCGTCACACACATCCCCACGATGGCGGCGCCATTTTATTTAGGAACAAGAGTCGTGTAGACGGAGTTCAATTTAAAAAATTGGCTTACCATATCCGTACGCAAAAACTAGGCATGCTGGGAAATGCGAAGTAAAGAACATGATCCTTCTGTTTGACGCGGGCCTTTTGATACCATAATAGCATTCGTATTTCGCGACTCAATATCTCCGCAGCCAAGTACTGCGCCTTATACACGTATATGCTCAACCACTGGCGTTGATTTCTGAAAATTATAGGGGGCATAGCACATGAAGGCAACAGACGGGCCCAAATAGATTGGGAGGGGGCACTCCATAGGGTCCCATATTGGAGGTTAAAATGATGGAGGAAGGAGGGGACAGAGCAGCAAAAGCCCGCCAGCATCCAGGGTATGTGACAGAGTTAGGTGTAAAATAAATCAGAAGGCAACACGGTAAGCTGCGTAGAACAAGTTCATGTTCCACGCGTCACCTACAACATTTGTACATCGCCATCGGATTGTTGCCGTTAGATTTGCACCAGTACACCTCTCAGCAGAAAAAGTCAACTCTGTCACTGCGCCGTTCTAGCCGTCCATAGGACAGTGGTGTAGCCAAGGTAGGGGGCGAAGGGGGCAGCCCCCTGGAGGGTCGGAGGGGATCCTCCAGGCGACCGGTCTGAGGACCCACAAGGGCCCCTTGCGGGCCCCCTGGGCCGACGTGAAGGGCCCCTGGATCGAGGAAAGGGGCCCGAGCTGGCGGAAAGGGTCCCGGGCCGATGAAGTGGGCCGTGAATCAATGGAGAGTGCCTTCGAGAAGATGTTGAGGTCCCTGGTCTGGGCAAACGTGAAGGACTTACAGGTGAACGGAGGATCCCCTAGTCGTTGGGAGGGTCCCGGGCTGACGGAGAGGGCCCGAGCCTATGTCAAGGGCCCTTGAGGCTTTTGGCCATGAGGCCATAAGGCTTGATAATAAGGCCCTTCATAATAAGGCTTCATAAGGCTGGAAAAGGCCCTGGGTCGTCAAAGAGGGCCCCTGAGAGGACGGAGGGAGACCCTGGTTGACGGAGAGGACCTTGGGCAGTCCGAAAGGATCCTTAGGCCGACGAATGGGGTCCAAGCCGTTCAAGGACCGCTAGCCTGATGGAGGGGCTGAAGCTGTTGGAAGAGGGCCTCCGGCCCCAAAGAGGAGGCCCTGGATCGCTAAGGAGGGCCCCTATGCCGACAATGAGAACCCCCTAGCCACTGAAGGACCTTGGACCGTCGGAGAGGGCCCAGAGCCGGCATGAAGGGCCCTGGGTCGACAGAGAGAGAGCCGAAGCCGCACAGGGGCTCCTAGCGTGATCGAAAAAGCCGAAGCGAACGTTGAAAGCATTGAAAGAGTGGCCTCCAGCCGTATGGAGAGTGTCCTGAGCCGTGAAAGAAGGCCCCTGAGGCTGACGGAGGGACTCTGGGCCGGACGTGCAAATGCCACTGGATAGGCTTTGGCTCAGCTGATGGAGAGGGGCTCAGAGCTGATGGCGGGCCTCACGCTGATGAAGAGGTCCCCTGGCTTCGGAGACGGCCCGGGCCAAAGCGTAGGGTTCCCGGTGTGTGTGAAGGGTATCTAAGCCCAAGGAGGGGTCCGGGTTGTTAAAAACCATTGGAAAATCCAAGGGGTAGAGGAGCAACCATCTCCTGGCGAGTCCAATGGGGACCTCCGAGCGACCGACTTGAGGGGGCCCTTAAGTCGTAGAGGTAGATATATTGTCGAGAAAAAATTAAAGCACATCGAACAGTTTGTGTGGAAATGGCCCATAAAGCCTAAAGACGTCCATCCTGAGGGCTGACAAGAGCCGTGAAGACAAGAGAGATCCCGTCCGAGAGCTGGAATGACCATGCCAACTGGAAAGAGCAGTTTTAGCTGGAAAGGGCGCCTAACAACTGAGGAATAAACAGACCACTGACGGCCCTGAGGGCTATAATTAGCTGTGATGCTCTTGCGGTTAAAATTGCCCCTGAGGGATAAATGAGACCCCTAGGAACTGACGAGAACTAGTGAGGGCCCATCTCAGAGCTGAAATTTCCCCGAGATGAGAGCTAGACAGGGCTATTGAGGACTGTGATTGGCATGGGTGTAACCACTGGGGGGGGGGGGGGGTGGGACATATCTCCCAATTTCTGAAAAGTGGCGATTTGTCCCCCTCAATTTTTTCCATGTCCACCCCAAGCCTCAGCTACCTGAGTATCATCGCCGCAAAATTATACCTAATCAAGTTTAATTTATCAAGTGAAAATATATATGCAAGAGAATCACCAAAATACTAAAAGCAGATCTAGCCAATCAACGAGCTTCACAGGCTATCTGTCGTCACGAAATCTCCGAATGGTAAATCAGCAAACGTTAGAAATTTCTGCTTCCAGGCCATTCTTTAGTAACATGAACCTTGACCATCTTCTGTTTTCGCTTCGGTGCAAAAATTGTGCTCTGCTGGGCAACAAAATTACATTATCTCAAGGCATTATACGTTTTAGGTTGCATTCCCCTGCTCATATCTTGATATATCTTGAACAAATGCGACTCTAGGTGTCCTTGGGTATCTTCAAAACCATTGAGGGAAGTCATGGGCAGCCTTAAGCACGTACGTCAAGTTAACGTATTCGTATTCGTATTCAGCGACGAGTTCGCCAGAGGCGTATTTGTATTGGCATCGGCATTCAGCGACGAGTTTATGATCGTTCGGATCAATTACCACAAATGCTTGTACTGAACACGCTGGAAGGAACTACATAGGTCACACATTACCACTTTAACGGTCAAGGTTCAACGCAAACCGGCTTCTTCGGTCACCTCGCATTTCGTTTTGTTCGTTTTCACCCAAACATGCCCAAACCTGATATCAAGCAATAGCCTGTGGTGAACCATGGTGCAAAATTTCAAATCGGTACATGTCAAGGTCAAACTTCTAGGTCAAAGGTTAGCTTGATTTATTAGATGGTGATATTTAAGCGATATCGACCGAACGCGAGGTTCGGTTGCTATCGCTTCAATTTCCATCAAATGGACGTCATTCGACGTGGCTTGCTATGCAGTATCAGAAAGCTAAGCAATCAAGCTATTTTATCTTCAAGAACAAGGGCTAAGCTGATCCTTCGATCGCCTAATTTTGTCCCGTTTTCTCTCAAGCCTATCCAAATCTGGTATCAAGCAATAGCTAGTGGTGAATACTCGAGTAACGTTTCAAACCGGGACATGTCAAGGTCAAAGGTTTGATTGAGTTCTTCGATGTCCTCGCGTTTCATCGCTATGGCTTCAAGTTGCAGAAAATTGATGTCATTCGTGTTGTGTCATTCGTGTTGTCTTTTTGTGCAGTATCAAAAAGTTCATATTTCGATATAATCTCGAGGGGTCAAAATGCAAGCTGATTTCTTTGGTCGCCTCACATTCTTTTTGTAGTTTTCGCCTAAGCCTAATCAGATCCACTATCAAGCGACAGTCCATGGTGAACCCTCGAGTAACATTTTTAAACCGGAATATGTCAAGGTCAAACCTCGAGGTCAAAGGCTAGATTGAATTTTCCGAAGTCCTCGCGATTCGTCTCTATGGGTTCGATTTGCAGCAAGTGGGTGTCATTCAACGGGGCTTGTGCCGTGTTATAATGCTACCAAATAGAACTAATTTCTAAGTTCAAAGGTCAAACCGATTTCATTGGTCGCCTCGCATTTCTTCTTCGCCCTAACCTACCTACATCTGGTATCGAGTAATAGCCCGTGTTACCTAGAAAATGTTACCTCGAGTAACATTTCAAACCGGGACATGTCAATGTCAACCCACAAGACCGAAGGTTAGCTTAAATTGTTCGAAGTCCTCGCACCTCGTCGCTATCTTCAATTTTCATCAAGTGGAGTCATTTGACGTGCCGTGTGGTACTCTAGCAAACTGTTCAGAAATCACATTCATTTTCCAAGTCAAAGGTCGAACTCATTTCTTCGGTCGTCCCGCGTTTCTTCGTTTTCTCCCAAAGCTACCCATCTTGGTATCAAGAGATAGACCGTGTTCAACCCTCGAGTAACATTTCAACCCGGGACATGTCAGATCAAGCCTCAAGGTCAAAGGTTAGCTTAATTTTCAGAGTCCTCGCGTTTTGTGGCTATGGCTTCAACTTGCATTATGTGGGTGACATTCGACGTGGCTTGCCGTACGGTATCAGAATGTTGAGATATCGAAATAATTTCAAAGGTGTCGAAGGTCCGGCGTGTGTACAATGATTGAGTGTAATGGGAATAGGAGGGTCAAATATACTTTTCTTTGCAGCCGTTGTGATAGCAAGCACTAGTATCCTATATGACTAGGGGCTTCCCAAAGAAATCCGTCATAACCTGCTCGGACGGTACTCTCATCGCTGGTTTTTAATTTATGCTGCCACATTGCTGTTCCGGACATATCAAATATATAATTTTTTTATTCTCAAATTGTCTGCTTTCCTCTAAATGGTTCAACGGAGGTTGTCAAATTTGCAAGAGAAGCCAGACGTGAATGCGCACAATTTTATAACTCGCCGGAGTTCATAACCGCGAGAGAGCAATGTTGTAATCAGGGGTAGATCCAGGAATTGTCATGGTGGCACTTGTCTGGACGGGCACCATTTCTTTAGAGTGGCGCCACTGCGAAAGCACCTGAAGGGGCGCCGCTGCAAAATTCGAGGGGGCGGGTTGTAATCGGCCCTTCCTGAAGGGGTGCCTTTCCTTCCAATGGGGTGCCTTTTTATTTCATAGGGGCGCCTCCGGCTAAAAAATTCGAGTGGGTGCACGAACCATTTCAGAGGGACGCCTTTCCCCGGCCTGAGGGACGCCACCGTCCACGTGGGGGTCAATGCCCTCAGTACCACATCCTGTATCCACCCTGGTTGTCATTGCATCGAAATGTGTGCTTGTAAAACAGGAAAGCATGGGAAAAGTAATTGTATGTCCATATTTCCTACCATAAAACCATCGTCCAATATTTTATATTTTTACTGCTACAAGAGGGCAACGTTTAGCATACTTACAGCATTGCTCTATGGTGATCGTGAAATCGGGTCCAGCACATACGACGTAAAGCTAGATGTTCATAGGCAGTGATAAGTAGTGAAAATTGCTAATTTTGGCGGAACTTTTAGACCCCAAAATATCATTTTTTACAATGGTAAATCTGAAAAATTGCAATGCATCGAACATTGAATTGAAGTGACTGGATATGACATTGGAAACGTTGGCTGAAATCCAAGGATTTTTTTTTTGGGGGGGGGGAGGCGGGGCTAGACCCCTCTATCCTGTTCAAACTTACCGCGTCCCTGGTTTGTCCTCCCCCCCCCCCCCAATTTCGAATCCATGGTTACACCCATGGTGATTGGCCTATAAAGCAGCAGAGGGCCCTGAGGGATGACGAGGGTCTCTGAGAGTCAGATAAAAACTGAACTGGTGTTCTCCTGTGGTTGAGAGTGGCCCCTAATGCCGGAGAGAAAGACGTCCCTGAAATCCAAGAAGATTCCCTGTGGGCTGGCGATTACTGTGAAGAATACTGAGGGCCAGCCTCAAAGCATAGAATGTGTTTGAAACAAAAACAAAACTGCCGATAGCAGGCCCCTGGTCCTTGACTCCTGGCCCCAAGGCCCCGGGCACATCCCTTTGGATCGTGCCAGGGGACCTGCGAGCCCATGTAGGGGCCGCCCAAGGAGTGGTCGCACAAGGAGAGGTCGCCCAAGGAGGATCCGCCCAGGGGGGGGGAGCGCCTCCTTGGCCACGTCCCTGAGTCCGAGAGTGAGTTGCTCTACCCATGTGATCAGGCACGCCGTCTGCCGTGGTGCATACGTCAGCACCTGCTTTAGCTTGCCACCATCAGCTGTCTGCAGGCTTGTGGCTTGTGGTCCGTGACCATAGAGAACAGAGGACAACGCCGACTGAGTTCAGCTCGAACGAACAATGCCGTGTTGGAGCGAGCTACGTGACAACTGGGTCAACAGCACGTCTGAGGTTGGTAGCGTAGCCGGGTCGACTGGATATTGCTGTCAGATAGTGTCAGCAGCACGTCTGACAGATGTCCGGTCTCACGACCATGTGCCAGTGTCGTGAAGATTTAAATGCCAAACAACTGATCGTGAGCAGTCACGTTCGAAGTTATAGATTCAAGATATGCATGTCCTAATTGACTGAACGCAATTTCAGTCACTTCAGTGACTGAAATTGCGTTAAGATGTACTACTAAGATGTGGCTCACAGGCCGAATTGGTAGCTATAATATAATATGTATGCTGGTACCGAATTGGCCCAACGCTGAGAGCGGGCGGTAAGCTGATGGTAGATTCTAGCCGGTCGTCCGCACGCTCTCTCCACGGCTCGTCATCACGGCCAGTCTCTACTTCATCATCACTCACGATGTGGACACCACGATTCAGAGACACGGAGAACATCTCGTCCCCAGACAGAACAAAATATCAAACTGACGTCTGAATTTGTTTTGGTTTCGCTGACACTTAACCCACTTACCCTTTAAGCTCTTAACCATCAAGTCTGTCGTCTTCTTCATGTGCAAAATCGACGACTCCCTCGGGAGATAGCCCTAAGATATTTTCCCTTTAAGCAACTGCAAGATATAATTAGACACATGATCATAACTGCCACGTCTAAACGCTTTTGCACTGGTTAGCAAGTCCACTAATTCATATCTGCTGACGCGCACCTCCATGTTTACTGTACGCAAAATCCAACCACACTGATTTCACCCTTACAGGCAATGATATTTCCCCTATAATGGTAAGCACAAAGTATGTGACCTATCTCGACTCAGTCTCCTTATCGGAGTTTTTTTTTGCATGGTGATCGCTGGACTAGTTTTTCGGTGAAAACATCCCGCCCAGAAGCGCAGCCAAGGGGGCCAGGTGCCCGGGGCCTGGGTCCCACTTACCAAGCAAAAATACACTAGAAGAAGCAAGAAATTTTGAGATTTTCTCTCCGGAAACCCGCAAATTTTCAGCGACCAAAGTGGTCTGTTTCCTCTAAAATATTTGTCGTCGAGCCGTCCCTTGAGAAAATCCGGGCTGCGCCCCTCATCCGGCCAGCCAGCTGGTTGCAGTCCCAGGCCCGGGTCACCCCGTGCCGCCCTGGCCGGCCGCCATACCGGCCTGCCGGGGATACAATTTATCGCTACAAATGTCGGCGCAGTTGAAACTTACGGTACACATAGTCAATGGATCGCTGTTTTTTTTGGCGCCTGTCTCTGCCTGTGCGCTTTTGTCCATTTTTAGACCTCATTTGAACTTGCAGGTACTACAACTGTGGAATAATATTATAATGATTTATTGTTCGATCAAGGACGGCATATTGTGAACCGTTATATGTCCTTTTTATTTGCTTAATGCAATGAGAATGCTCTCAATTTGCTTCACATCTCACTACCCAGGTTTTTTTTTAATGTGTCTTGCTTTGGTGAGTCCTCTAACAACATTTATACACACTAGAGGGCCTGACCTAACCGAACCTAACCAGACCTAACCGAATCTAACCCCAAACCTAACCAAATCTAACCTAACCTAACCTAACCTAACAAACATGACCAAATATAACCCAACATAACCAATCATAACCTAACCTAACCTAACCTAATCAAACCTAACCAAACCTAAACAAACCAAACCTAACCAAACCAAACCTAACCAAACCAAACCTAACCAAACCTAACCTAACCAAACCTAATCTAACCAAACCTAACCTAACCAAACCGAACCAAACCCAACCGAACCCAACCAAACCCAACCAAACCCAACCAAACACAACCAAACCGAACCAAACCAAATCCAACCAAACCCAACCAAACCAAATCCAACCAAACCCAAACAAACCCGACGCTAATCTCTCTACCTCTACCTCTTTCTCTACCTCTACCTCTACCTCTACCTCTACCTCTACCTCCACCTCTATCTCTATCTATAGCTATATCTCTACCTCTACCTCTTCCTCTACCTCTAGAGGTAGAGGTAGAGGTACCTGTAACCTAACCTAACCTAACCTAACCTAACCAAACCTAACCTAACCAAACCTAACCTAACCAAACCTAACCTAACCCAACCAAACCCAACCAAACCCAACCAAACCCAACCAAACCCAACCAAACCCAACCAAACCCAACCAAACCCAACCAAACCCAACCAGACCCAACCAAACCCAACCAAACCCAACCAAACCAAATCCAACCAAACCGAACCAAACCAAATCCAACCAAACCCAACCAAACCAAACCCAACCAAACCGAATCCAACCAAACCAAATCCAACCAAACCCAACCAAACCAAATCCAACCAAACCCAACCAAACCCGACGCTAATCTCTCTACCTCTACCTCTACCTCTACCTCTATCTCTTTCTCTATCTATATCTCTCTCTCTACCTCTACCTCTCTCTCTACCTCTACCTCTACCGCTACCTCTACCTCTACCTCTAACTCTACCGCTCTCTCTACCTCTACCGCTATCTCTACCGCTACCTCTGTATCTCTGTAGCTCTGTATATCTGTATATCTGTATCTCTGTATCTCTGTATCTCTGTATCTCTGTACCTCTGTACCTCTGTATCTCTGTATCTCTGTATCTCTGTATCTCTATATATCTGTATCTCTGTATCTCTGTATCTCTGTATCACTGTATCTCTGTATCTCTGTATGTCTGTATCTCTGTATCTCTGTATCCATCCATCCATCCATCCATACATCCATCCATCCGTCCATCCATCCATCCATCCACCCATCCATCCATCCATCCATAAATACATCCATCCATCCATCCATCCATCCATCCATCCATCCATCCATTCATCCGTCCGTCCGTCCATCCATCCGTCCGTTCGTCCGTCCATCCATCCATCCCTCCATCCAGCGCGAATGATCAATTCTGGTCGGAGCGCCCTAAATCCCAAATAACTAACTAACTAACCATCCATCCGTCCATCCATCCATCCATCCGTCCGTCCATCCATCCATCCATCAATCAATCAATCAATCAATCAATCAATTCATACATTCATCCATTCATTCATTCATCCATTCATTCATTCATGCATTCATCCATTCATCCATTCATCCATCCATCCATCCATCCATCTATCTATCTATCTATCTATCTATCTATGTTTCCTGACATGACGTGACCCAGGCAAACCTTATTTGGTCTGATGTACCCTGCCATTTCTATGCGCATTAACACAGGTGCAATTTCCCTGCATGAACCACACGTTTATTCACGTATAAAATAGTTCCCACGGCAGCTTGGCTAGTGTTACAGGAACGTGAAATATGCGTCCGATGAAGTTGGCTCCAGCAAACCCACCGATTCATCTGGGATCCAAGGTTCACTCGAGTGATAGTTTGTGATAAGCTGATTAATTACCTGGGTTAATTTGATCCAGCTGAATTCTTATGGCTCGAGGGGAAGTTGAGAGTGGATCACTGCGACTGGGGAAATTTGAGACATCCGCATTTTTGTTCTAAGAAAATCAGCTGGTCGCATGCACCCAATTTGATGGGTGAACTCGTTTCATTCTGACGTCTGCTAAGTGAAAGATCAAGGTCCCCGGCCCTCTTCCCCGGTCCCGTTCCCCGGTCCCGTTCCCCGGTCCCGTTCCCCGGTCCCGTTCCCCGGTCCCGTTCCCCGGTCCCGTTCCCCGGTCCCGTTCCTCGGTCCCGTTCCCCGGTCCCGTTCCCCGGTCCCGTTCCCCGGTCCCGTTCCCCGGTCCCGTTCCCCGGTCCCGTTCCCAGGTCCCGTTCCCCGGTCCCGTTCCCCGGTCCCGTTCCCCGGTCCCGTTACCCGGTACCGTTCCCCGGTCCCGTTCCCCGTTCCCCGGTCCCATTCCCCGTTCCCGTTCTCCGTTCCCGTTCCCCGGTCCCGTTCCCTGGTCCCAGACGTTAGCTTGCCCAGTTAGCTTCCCACCGGTCCCAGACGTGTTGCAAATTTCACCCATCCATGTTCAACGGTTTGGCCACAGGAGCAATTTCCCACCGTAACGTCGTCGTCGTCGTCACCGGAACGTCTTTTATAATATAGACAAGGAATGTTATCAAACTGGGGAGAGCAGACCATTTGAACATGGAAGTAGAATGGGATTGCTCCTATGCTTTTCACAATTTTTTTCCGCAGCACGGACAATGGAATTTCATTCTGGTTTGTGCATGGTGAGGATAAACTTGCTTCAGTTTCCGTAGCAGAATAGCAGGTACAAGTAAACTTGTAGATATCCGCACGTCCTTTCCTAGTTCGATTCCTAGTCCCCTTCTAGATCTACATCCCAAGTCACCTCCACCCAACCCGTTCTGCCCCCCCCCGCCCATAACCTGTACCTTTCTCGGTCTACACTTCAATGGCATTACCGTGACGACATTGATCTGTACAAAGCCGCACTTGAATAATTTAGTAAATGTGCTGTTATGCCTACTTGCGGACTGCGCGTTGCTGCAACTTGCGTTATGCCTACTTGCGGACTGCGCATTGCTGCAACTTGCGATCAACCGACCAGGTTATGGTCGGTCTATCCAGTATGGCCGGATGACCAGGTCTGTGTTAAATCATGCTATGTTGGCTGCGGCCGGGTAGTTAGTGCGAAGAGTGAACTTCATGCTAAATTATTTAAACGATTCCATCCTCGAGCGTAGTGTATGCAGTGCATCCCGGTCCCCTTCCCCGTTCCCCTTCCGTGATCCCTTCTCCGGTCCCCTTCCCCGGTCCCCTTCCGAAGTCACCAATGCGACACTGCGATCACTGCGACTGGAGAAATTTGAGACATCCGCATTTTTGTTCTAAGAAAATCAGCTGGTCGCATGCATCCAATTTGATGGGTGAACTCGTTTCATTCTGACGTCACCTAAGTGAAAGATCAAGGTCCCCGGCCCTCTTTCCCGGTCCCGTTCCCCGGTCCCGTTCCCCGGTCCCGTTCTCCGTTCCCGTTCTCCGTTTCCGTTCCTCAGTCCCGTTCCCCGGTCCCGTTCCCCGGTCCTGTTCCCCGGTCCCGTTCCCCGGTCCTGTTCCCCGGTCCCGTTCCCCGGTCCCGTTCTCCGGTCCCGTTCCCCGGTCCCGTTCCCCGGTCCCGTTCCCCAGTCCCGTTCCCCGGTGCCGTGCCCGAGTCCCGTTCCCCGGTCCCGTTATCCGGTCCCGTTCCCCGTTCCACGGTCCCGTTCCACGGTCCCGTTCCACGGTCCCGTTCCCCGGTCCTGTTCCCAGGTCCCATTCCCCGGTCCCGGTCTCCGGTGTCGCTCCCCGGTCCCAATCTCCGGTGCCGCTTCCCGGTGCCGTTCCCCGTCCCATTCCCCCC